>VYZX01017258.1:370500-437966 GCA_013401335.1 Brachypteracias leptosomus | reverse complement strand
GAAATCTTGCCAGGAGCTGTGGTGTATTTGCAGGGAAACTTCTGGAGCAGTATCTTTCTCAAGGAGAACTGCACTTGAGCATGTTCTCTCATAATTCCCCTCAAGCAAACCTGTGTAACTTGCCACAAAAATCTGCCACTGGACGTGGATGTTTTAGGGGTTATACTGTGTCTTGAAAAAGCTGCTGGTGAACTTAATTGCCAGTGGAAATCCTTCACAGTTGAGCTGCAGCTTTCCAGGATTGTTACTGAGGAAAGGTCTCTCTCTGTTTTGTTCTGGATGTATGTACAACATAGCCTAAAGACACAAAATGGAGGTCTGCTAAATGTCATGTTGATGTGTGCAAAGTTAAGGGCAAGTTGTTTGAAGAAGTCTATAATAATGTCAGCACGCTGATGTTGGAGACCTTCACTGAAATTTCTGAAGTCATTGGTGCCTGCTGAAAGACAGGACACAAGTTCTGATTTCTTGAAGGTTCATACATCATTTTAAAAGGTGTTTCAAACTGAACACACACAATTTAAGCCACCTGAAATACTAATTTTCAGTCTCTTCCACCTGGAGGGGTGGCACATGAGTGACTCTACACCTGCACTGCTTGACAACCTGACAGTGGAGCTAAAATACCTCATTAGGAGTTAAAAGATGAGCCACTCTGCAAAGACTTCGCAGTGAAATGCTATCTAGCTAAAAATAGTATCTGAGCTTTAATGCCAAAGATGGGCACTGCTTCGTTATTTGAAGATGTTTGCTACTGTTGTGATCAATATGAGTTGTGCTTTTCATGGCTCTTCATACTCTGTGGTTCCGACCACGGCGCTGGGCCCGTATTTCATTGTCCATCTCCTTTAACTCATTTTGTGCTCTCCAGCATTAATCTTTTCTTGTCAATGTTTTCTAAATCTAATCCAGCACAGCCTCTGGCAAATAAAGCAATTGCTTAAATTGATGGCTTTGAACAAAATAAATCATAAATCAGTGTATAATCTTTGAAACCTCTTTTCATCTAGAAAGTTTTTTTGTTTTTTTTTTTTTTTCCATGGAATGTGATTATGGAACATAGTTGAGCAATATGCAAGAGGAACATGCCACCTGCAGGTGCTGGGGAGAGGGTGCGTTTCATAAGTGTCCAATGCTGGCAAAATAAACACACTCAGTTTTCTTTCATACTTCAGCAAGTAGAAGGCATGAAATATAATAGAGATTGTTCTTCCAGGACCTCCATGTTAATCAGCGTTGACTAAACGTGAGTGAAAGTGGCTCAGATGAGGCAGGATCGGTGGAGTGTAGATTCTCTTTTTGTTGCCTTCACCAAAAGCAGCACATGCAGCTCTAGGTCTGAGATCCCCCATGAGCCAGAGCCCTGATGCTCTGGTGTATTTTCTTATGTATTGACTGATGTTCCTCTCTTAATAAGAAGCTGATGTCTTGCAGTCCGAGACACGATAAGCTCTATTTCTGTTAAGTGTGGACGGGTATGCAAGTCAGTGAAACTAGTTAGATTTCTGCCTGAGCATGGCCAAATTTTTAGCTATTTGGGACTATGCTCGATCAGAACCCCATCACGTCAGGTTGCAACACCAATGCAGTAGAGTTGCCTACAAGCCAAACTGCTTTTCAAGTTTGAAGCTGCCTACAAGCAAACCTTGAAAACAGTGAGAAAGAGCATGGATAGGAAATGATTTAAGGAGAATAAAACAAAGTAATGGAAGACAGCATGTGTTGCTAATTACCTGCCATTCCGATTTCTGAAGTAATTTTTCATCCATGAGCTACACGGTCAAATACAGCAGCAAACCAGGAGTGCACGCTCTAGCTTGTGGGCATGTTAAATGCTGGGAATTGACGTTATGTCATTGCTGCTACAGGTCTCCCATTTAGAGTCGTTGTGCTGTAGCTTGGGGAGTGCTGCTGGAGCTGGATAGTTCATCATAAATTGTAATTGCATAAAGATGATCTGCAGTAGCTCCCAAGACTCAATTTCTGCTTGTAATTGGCAGATGAAAGAAGACTCGGAACAATTATCTGATATTAATTACGTCAAAGACTTTTTGGATTCTCCTTGTCTTTAAAGTCTCAATTCTTGACATGACCAGAGAGCTTTGAGCAGGAAAGGGAGGAAGGAGAAGGTAACTCTTCCAGCAGTTCTGATCAGAAGCTGACTTATGCATCTGGCATTTTAGAACATCCTTCAGCAACTTTAGCTCTTGAAGTCTCATGATCTCTAAATATCAAGTTGCTGTATTGGGTCAGCAGCATCTGGGCTTGGAGATTGATGCTGCTTCCTGGAGGAGAAGACACAGGGCTCAAAGTAGAGCATGTAGTGCCCTGCTGGGCATTCACAGGATCCAGCGCAGTTCTCCCTGTAAGAAAAAGGAATATCTTAATTTAAATATGTATACACAGTTGGCTGAAGTAGCAGCTACTGAAAATTCAAGCCCTGAAACAAAGTAGTTGTGCCATATCACGTATGCAGAAGTATTCCACAGCTAAGACTTTTCTTACCCTTATAACATCAACTATCCAATAAGGGAGATGTATTTTTAGTATATGGACAACCCTAGTATACTAAAAACCTTTGAGCTCTAATTTTGCAGAAAAAGTATCTATAAAGTTGTAGCTACTCTTGCAGGTGAGGCTGAACGGTAGTGCAAACCTTATTTTGGCAGCATCCTTGCATAATGTATGAGAATGTTAAGGAGCATAAATTCTGATAACTATACCCTGATAATACAGCTCCTCTTGGCCACGCTGTCTGCAGTTACTGTGTCATGGGAGGCAGTGGAGGGTTCCACTAATTCCAGAAAAATCCTGGATCAGATAGCTCTTTGCTGGAGGCTTGTTGTGCATAGGATGCACAGTTTATCTTCTGGGCTTGCATGGACTGTTTCTATTCCTTTTTTTTTTTTCTTCCTTACCCTCTCCGATACCTAGTTTTGTGGCAGCTCCGTTATTGAATAGCAAGGGAAAATGAGAATGAATAGTCCCTGCACCACTCTGCAATCTGTGAGGGTAAAAGGATGCTTTCTGTCTTGTTCCAGAGGGTGTAAAGCCTGCTGGAAGATATCAGTCTTTTGGTGTAAAGCTGGAGTAAGCCTGCAGTCAAAAAAGGACATAAGTAGTAACTCATGCCATGGATGGAAGTTACAAGATTGACTTTTCTTGAATTTTTCACCCTGTGGTTCAGTTTGTGGTGGGTGTAAGGACTGAGTTGGTGTTTCAGCCTCTCGGCATGTGGGTCATCAAGTTTAGTTGCTTTTGTTTCTCGATGCCTATTTTCATGAATGGTGTCAGGAGGTAGGATATTCACCACCTCTACTTGTCCTTCTGTCCCTACCGGAATCCAGGCAAAGGCTTCCATGCTAATGGAAGAGGACAGACAGACACACAACATGACTGAATATAAACCTTGTTTTCTCAGGAATCAGGACAGGGAAGGTGGAAGTTGTCAAACATAAATGCACACCTCCCTCATATCTCTTCTGTTTGATCAGTTGTCTGTGGGACTGCGAAGAGAAACTGTCTGCTGAGGGTAAGATGAATAATGGCATTCACAGTCTTTTAAAGCAGGGTAATAATATGCAATATTTATTGAATTTTTTTGAATGCTCAAAAATTACGTGTTTTGCCTGAAAGCTATACCCGGCCTGGCCCCTGGAGGGCACCAACAGCCAACGTTACATTTTTTTGACTTTTAGCTATCACCCACTAACATACAGCACTGTGAAGACGGCAAATATATCCCCATGTATAGATTAAAGTGAACTTGCTTTGCCTTGCATAATATGGAAATTCAAAAGACCAATTTCTTAGTGTAATTGAAAACCGCTACATTTCAGGCTTATTCATTGAATCAGTATTTCCAGTTAGAATTCAAATTAATCTTTCTACCTTTAAACAAGATAACGAGGGTGTAGTTATATTTACTCAGCCTTTTAACAATCAGGCTCGGTGTAGCTGCCTATGATTAAGCACACATATACAATTGTGTAAGGTTAGTATGGACATGACTTAAGTCAGAAGGGAAATACATCTCTTAAGGATGAAAATCTGAACTGACAGTTCAACACTCAGCCTAATGCCCAAGTCCCTCTGGAAGGGGAAAGTAAAAAAGGAAGAGGAGAAAGGCAAAATGACCAGCCCAACATAAGAGCCATGTCAGCTTATCTGTGCTTCCCTCTGGATTTATTTTTTTATTATTTAGCCTGGAGTCCTCTTGCATTAAAATTGCATTAATGCAACTTTGCTGAATTACTTCCAACACCTGTCAAAAAAGAGATGTGACGTCTGAGTGCGTTTGTGGAGCACATCTGTGCATCTGGGTTCTGAGCAGGTCAGCTGGAAACACAAATGTGAGGTTTGCACATGGAACATTTATCTGGAGCAGACCCTGCTCTGCATCACAGGCGTCTGACATGGTGGGTAAAGTGGGTGTTAAAAATCCTTAATTCTGTGAAATACCAATAGATGGGTTTTAAGAGCTCACCTCTGTAAAGAGAAGCTTGAGGGATAATTTGAATACTATCGTCCTAAGTTCAGGCACTTGAGACTTTGTGGACTCACTTTGGAGGGACTTGGATTGTCTCTTCTCTTTGTAGACTGTGTAATGAGTCAGAGCTTCTGAAATCGGGAGAATTAAACTAGATTCACAGAAAAGATCAAGTTCTGTTAAGAGAAGGCTTTTCAGTCTCACTAGTACAAGGCCTGGTGGCTGAATGTCAAAAAAATCTGCAGAGAACAAAGTGAGGGAGCAGCCGATTGCAGGTGTTGGTATATTCTCTGTGACTTGTGATGTCCAAATGGAGATCAGATACCTTTCTGACAGCTCAGCTCTAATTCCAAGACTAATTATGGGAAGTCCAATCTGCCCTATGTTATATAGGAGGTTGTTATGAAGAATGTGATTTTTTTATTTTTTTTTTCTTTTTTTTACACACTGATATGAAAGTGAAGTTGCAGAGGGTGAAATCAGACAGGCGCTGTTCTGCTGTGCTCTTTCTGGGAGAAGGTGCTGAACAAGTCCATGTCCCTTGCAGCTGTTTTCCCAACACCTTATGCAGGGCTGGATTTTCTGATGCTGACAACTCTTTCCATTGTTTGCTCAATATCTAGGAGGTACGGTGGATAGATAGGAGCCCTGGATTTCTGGTCAGGCAGCTGGAGGGAAGCAGATGACTCCTACGATGGTTCAGCTGGCAGTGACCTTTGCAGCATGAGAAGTTTCAGAGGATTTTTGACTCCTCTTTCTGAGAATGGCAGGAAATAAAAAGATTGCCAGCAGGAATAGTTGAGAGCTTAACTGCAGTGGGCTTGTGGTGCCTGGCAGTGTGCCTGAAGCTTTTTCATTGCCGTTGAGGCTAAGCTGTGTTTCCTTGCATTTGCAAGAGGCCAAGACCGTGCAGGGAGGCAGCTGGAGCACAGGAACCGCTCGGGCTGTGCTGGCTTGATTTGTGTGTGAGCGTGAGGCCGCATGCAGCGGGCACCCTTCAAAATAAATGGTGTTAATAACTAGTTGTTATAGCATCGTGAGCAACGGCCGTACAGGGATGGGGCTGGAGGTGCGTGTGAGTTACTGTCACAGCTTCCTACGTGAGTCTGGCTTGTGCAGCCAGGCAAAGGGCAGCTCTTCCAGCAGGCTTCTGCTCTCTGCTCTGTCAAGCAATCCAGGGCTCATGCTTCATTAACTGACACGTGCATTCACATTTATACTTGTGCAAAATGTGAATATTCAATTTTGCACATGTTTAAATATAAACACCAATGTAACCTGACATCTTAAGGAAAGGTGAAAGGCTTCTTTGTTGGCTGCTATGCTAATTGTCCTCCCTGTCATTCATTTGCAGGTCTGGACTGGGTTGCCTCTGCATCCGTCTCTGTTGCAATGTCAGCAAGCACAAGCCAGGATGTTGTGCAGATTGTTTTAATTTGCACTGGGGGCTGTCTTTGGCTCTATAAATAAGAAAGCATCTTTAAATACTCCTGATTTCCAGCTCTGCAGTGCAGGTATGCACTTGGCCAGCCAGATCAGAGCAGGTAAGAGTAAGAAAATTTATAATGAAGTCATTACATTCATATAATTTGTTCTTTGCCTGCTCAGCATCTCAAATTGGACCATGGCCTCGATATTTCAAGTAGTAACATTAGTCTGTTGTGGAACTAGTGTGGTGATGTTGGGTAGGACTTGCTAGTTCTTCTGACATCTTCACTGAGGGCCATGAGCCTGCCAAGGGAAATCTGGATTTTGAATATGAGAAGAGATGGGTAGAATTTGCTTGGGCAATCCCACAAGCAGTCCTGGTGATACTTTTAACTTGCAGACAGTTGCCTATCCCTAATCTATCTCCTGAATCACTCTACTGTACCTAGCATAAACTGGAAAGAGAAGAGATTGTGTCTTAATACGCTTCTTTTGAAAGTCTGGCCCTTGAGCTGCCGTGTGAAATCCTCCCCTTGAGTTACTAAGAGGTTTTATTCTGAATGGCATCCTGCATATGTTTTGCAGTCACAGACTGGAATAATTCCAGGGAAGCTGCTCTATTTTGTTGCCTAATTAATAATACATCTCTTTAAAAAATAAATAAAAAAATCAATGCATATTTAACTGATAAGCTAGAGTAGCTTGAAAAGCACCATTTCAGTCCACAAACTGCATAATACAGTGCTGTGTTACTCTGAAAATCCAAACTAGAACAAAACTTTGGATGTGCAAGTTTGCATTATGCTTCTAAAGTAATTGGATGGTTTAATGTGTTGACTTTTCATGACTTTTTTTCCCCTCTCTTGGAAAGAAAGGATGGAAAATACAAAGTGCAGTAGCTTAGTGAGCTAAGTGAACTAGTGGAGGTAAAATCCTCCTTTGTTCTGTTTCTGCAAGGGATTTGTAACTAAGATGAAATCTGCAGCAATGAGGTGAAGTTGTAAAGCCTCTACCCAGCATTGCCTCATCCTCAACCAGCCCTTAGTCAACAAACTGCTCTGGAAAGCAGCTTATGTGAACGTTCCCTTCTCTTGTGGGATGCAGGGTAAAATAAGGTGTAAAACTAGGATTTGGAAGAGGATTTTTATCTACTGTTGTCACTGTTGCTGTACAATGCTGGCCAATGGTTTTCACTGTGTGGTTTCTCATAATGAGGTAAGAACTGAGCTTTAGGATGAACTTTTGCCATTGTCACTTCAGCTGATTCTCAAGAGCTGCTGACACCTTGTTTTGTAATACTTTGATTACCTTTACTGGGGGAGAAGAAAAATTCATTATTGCAAAGACCAAATACTTGTGGAAAGCCAGGTTGGTTTTTGATTCATTCATGACAGTTATTCCTCACCAATATAGACTGTGGATGTGGGGACAGTAAATGACATAGGTGTGGAGTCCTCCCATGAGCGTCCCCAACAGGCAAAGTTTCCTCTCGTTTGTTTGTTGTGTTTTTGTGTGTTTGTGATTTTGATTTGTTTGGGTTTGGGTTTTTGTTTGTTTTTGGTAAATTCCCTTTTTACTCCTTACTGTGTCAGGGAAGGGTAAAGTCTTTTGGTTTGTTTTCTTCTGGAAATGTGTCTCAAATTCAGAAGTTTCCTTGTTTTCTAGAAGAGTCTTTTTCAGAGGTAATGACAAGGCTCAGCTTGTTTGCCCATCTCTGCTGTGTTGCAGTCTCTCACTGCTGCTCTTGTTCCCTAGCTGCCCAACCTGTGTGCGTCTCCCAACCTCTTTTTCCAAAGAGGTATGCCCCAAAATTCCCAGGGCACAGGGGATCTACCACTCTCTCTGCTTTGATGTGATTCAAGGAGTAGCACCCAGCAAAAAGTCAGTTGTCTTTTCAGATGTTCAAGAATTACTTCAGGAGTTGTCTTGCCTGTAAACAGGGGAGCAACACCAGGTACTACTCATGGCAAAGTGGCATTAGGGATTCAAGGCTTGGGCTATGATGAGATCGAAATACACCTCTTGCAACACAAACAAGGATTGCTTTGATGAAAGCCGAATCTTTGATTTAATTTGCATGGGATCTAGATGAATGACCTGTGTGATCAAAACAGATTGCCTTGTAAACAGAGAGACTGAGTGATGCCAAGTGAAAGGAGCTCAGAGACGGGACCCAATCCTAACCCACAGCAGGAGTGTGCAGGGCATGATGCAGGCAGCTTTTTATCTTCTGGTCCTCAATCATAAGTGAAAGCCTGTAGACAGTTCAACCCTGTTATATTTTTGCTTGAAGGTAGAGATAGTGGGGAGAAGAACACATGCCATGCGAGGCACAGAAATCTCATGTGGTGCTGTGTGCACCTCTGGAGCAGGAGGAGTGCTTTGATTTGGCTCTACCTGAAATACTCTCAAGGACTCTCATAATATAAGTCAATTTTAGCTACAGTTAACAAACAAAATCATCTTAAGGATGTCCAAAATTGGATATATTAAGAGTCACAGAGACCAGTGATTTAGGAAACTCTAAACCCCACCTCTTCCCAGTGTGTGAAAGATTTATTAAGAGAGTTCAGATTGCAGATGTTCTGAAGCACAGCTGGCCAGTACAGATACAGGGCAAGAATCATTAAGAGGATCTATTCTTTAAAGTCATTGCCAGCATTTTCTAAGATACTTTTCTGTGACAAATGACTCCTACCAGTGGAGATAATCTATTTAAAAGATATTAAATCATCTTATTGCTGTGAACTAGATCTCAGAAAGGCCAAAGATTCCATTTTTCAGTAATCTGGTTCATGGAAGACTTCTGGCTGCATTAGAGGTGAGAATTAACTCAGCCAGTTAGTTAATTGATCCTTATGGGTCCCTTCAAACTCAAGGCATAATATGATTCTATATTAAGCAAGAATGATTTGGGAGCCTTGCCAGTAAATGACTTGGAGGAGATCTTGCATTTCAATTCTCCAAAATGATTTTTAAATTCTTTGTTTCCCCAATATCTCCTGGATTGAGTATTAAGTGACATTAGTTAAACCTTTATCACTTCTGCAAAAATTAAGTCTTTCAAGTGGACAAATTTTAAATCTTTAAAGATCTCTGTATTTCAAGGGTGCTTTTAACAGATATATCTTTGCTGAAATGCTCCTTAGCAGAATTGCAATGCAGTTAATCTACTACCCTTCAGAACTGGCTTCCAAACTGAATAATTGAAATTACCCCAACTCCTGTGTATGTTCCCGACTACTTAAAGATGATGATTGCAACAGCAGGGAAAGCAATAGCTCCATGGTACCTGAAAATGAGATTTATCTTGTACCAGTCATTGAATTCCTAAAGAATCTTGGAAACAGTGTGTTTAGCTTTCAAATCCAGTTCCTGATTTTGTGAGCAACTGCATAACAGAATTATGGTAAGATAATCTGGAAGGATGTTAGAGAGGTCGTGTAGCTCATCCGTCAGCTCCAAGGCAGCATCAACTATCTATTAATCCTGACAGATATTTATTCAATGTGTTCTGAAAGATCTCCAATGGTAGAGAGATGCTCAGCTAATCTATTCTGTCTCCTCATCCCTACAATTAGAAAGGTGTGTTGATTTTTTTTTTTTTAAGTTAACCCTGAATGTTTCTTGTAATTAGTCAAGAAAACTGAGTAATGTTGCTTGTCTGTCACAGGTACAGAAAATAGATTATATTCTACTCTATGTATTTGGAGACTTTGAGGTCTCCTCCATGAGTTGTCTTCTCTTTAGGGTTCACAATGCTTAATGTTTTTAATGTTTCTTCAAGTCATGCTTTGCAAATGTCCAGTTAACCTTATTGCACTCCTGTTACTGTGTTCAGTCAGTCTGCATCCCTCTTGATCTAGAATATCTTTCTCAAGTGTCTAAAACAGAATCCATCACCTGCTTTGGATTCAGTAACAGTGTTTGAAAGACGTTTGCTATCAAGCTTAAAGTAAACAATTACTTAAATATTATTTTACTCTAACCAGGAGATTAGTCTTCCAGAGTAACAGAAGTTCTGGATAAAACTTAATACTAAATATTATTTCAGAAATGAATGTGCATTTTAAAATGAAATGGGAGTTCTGAAGCATACTTTAAGAACATCCAATCTTAGTATTTTTCCCTAGTGATTTAGACCCAAACAGCTCCAGTCTTTGACCTTTTAAAACTGACATTTCCCTCCCCCTTTTACCTGATTGCTCTCCTGTGAATAACCAGCGTTTGTCATGATTGCTATTTTTGTGTGTCTGTGTTTCAGTTCTTTATAACAAGTTCCAGATCTCACAGCCGGTGTGCAAGTGCTTGCTTGTTGTGGAAGAGACTCACTCTCATTTGCACACGCTCTATGACATGACAACTTGTTTCATGACAAATGACACTCGTTGCTGATTTTGCCACATGAAACTTCAGCAGAGCCTTTTATTTTTTCCTCCCGCAATTAAAGCCTGCATCTTAGTTACTGCCTTTTGTTTCTTTTGAACTCATCAGGGGAGGAATATAATCAGATAATATTTGAAATTACAATGTTGGCTAAGAGAAAACATAAAATTGTGAGGTAGTCATCACCTTAGATTAGCATTCCAAAGCTGATAAGTAGACAGACCAAATAATCAGCACTCATTTCTGAGTGACAATTTAGGATTCTGGGGAATCAGATACTGCACTAAGCAGCTTTGAGGAAATAAGACTCAGTTAATCAAGGTGGGAGAATAAAGCTTCAACAGCAGAAGCTGGAGCGATTTGCTAGTCATTCGCAGCCCTGGAATGCATATGTTCTTCATCCTGCTGGAAAATTAGGGATGTGCAGAGATAAAAATGGCAATGATAAAATTGGGTAAAAATTTAGAATTCAAGACCATTTGATCCCTTAAAACCAGTCTGGAATGCTCCACAAAACCTCTGCCTCTTGCCTTGTAAGCCTCACCACATGTCCAGCATGGGCACAGTAACGGACTCCAGACCTTTAGCAGAAAAGTGGAAAAAATTGTGATGTGCCGGAGGGAAAGCAGGAAATAAGAAGCTGATGTCTTGAACTACTGAATTAGTAGCAAATTTGCTGGCTAAAACCAGTCCAGCTGGTGCTAAGAAATGAGCCTTCGACAGGCTCTTCAGGGAGGATGATTCCTTCTAGGAACAGTTCATTTAACTCCTGACCGTGTGAGTGAGATGAACTAAGCAAGCTCCTGATAGATTTTTCTTTTTCTTAATTTTTAAAAAAATTATTATTTTTTGTCTTGTAAAAAATGTTGAACAATTTGGGCTTAGGGTGAGAGAATACCTTTTCAAAAAGGTTTTTGTGGAAATTGCTTCTGTAACAGGGCCGGAGAGAAACCTTTCTGCACTGCTCTTGCAGGAGGGAAGGACCATCTCAGTTACAGCTGAAGGAGATTTACTTTAGTACCTAAGCTGTGGTTGTTTTCTCAGAAACTTTGTTCTTCAGGTTGCGTGCTGGGGACTTCTAGAAAAGGTTTTTACTTCTGAGCATGGCTTGATCTTCCTCAGCAAATCTCTTCTGTCATGAAGGATGGAGAGCGGGGTTTAACTAAACGGGTTACAGAAGTGCACGTTGCAGTTTGCATCTCCAAAGCAGCAAGGGAGAGACACTTTGTAGGGAGACATTGGGCTCAAAGTCTTAGGTTTATGTTTATTACCCCTGCTTGAATGTGTGCATGGGCATGAAAGTGCTGAAGTTGGTAAAATTTTGGCTAACTTTTCTAATGGTGAAGCTTCCAAAATTGCTTCATTTTATGCAAGCTGGTTTCTGAAGTGCTGGCATTCCGTGACATTCTGCATACTGTGCTAAATTCAGCTGGGTTTTTCGTGTTGAAGTGGAGCTACAATAATTTCTGAGGTCTGTGGCTTGTTTCAATTATTTACTTCTGCAAAAAGATTTTTATAAATCCTCCCTTCTCTTTCATATTATTAACTTTCATGTCAAACTTTTATTTAAACCACAGAGACAAAGATGGATCTTTCCTTTAGAGCTCTGCAAAGTTAGATTTACTTCTTTGACCTGTTTCAGTGTGATTGAAAGCTAATCTGTCTCTTTTTTATTGGCTTTTGGTAAAGCATGTATTTCTTTGTTTCCCTTTTTCATTCTGCATTGTCTTGTGAAAATATGTAACTTCAAGCTGTAAAAAATTATTCTCCTGCAGGAAAGAAAAAACTGACAACCTTTAAGCCAATCCAAGAGAAGGTTTATGTCTTTAATTAGCTTCTTGGATTGTATTCATGTTATGATTCAAATAAAAGGAACTATGAGCAATAATAAAGGTCTTGTGGTCACTTCTGACCTTGCAGAGAGGAATGCTAAACCCAGAAAGCTTTTTTGGCTCAACATCAGTGACAACTACTTGAATTTGTCTTTCTTTGGAGCTAACTTTTTGCCATAAAAAGCACAGAGAGTGCTCCCACTGCAGTTTACTTGCTTGGCCAAGGGCATGATTTGCCTTGTGGGCTGTTAACTCCTAAGACTGATACTTTAAATAGTATTGCACTCACTTTATAATTAGTCCTTTCAGTGCTCTAATCCTAGAGTATATGTTTACAACCCCTCTGCAAGGGTTATTTACTATTGTTTTTTAATGCATTTGAGGACATGAAATGGCTTTTGTGTTGTGCTGCAGTTTTAAAGCTAATATTGCTATTGATAGAGGTTGTTAAGGTTTTGCCTTACTCAAGCAAATGATCCTGTGATCATCCATAGCATTATATTAGGCAGAGAAAATTTTGCCCCATATATATGTCATCCTTCTTTGCTTCTAAAGAGCTGAATGAGCATGAGGGTTATATCCAGGGGTATTGATCCTGGGACTGATTTTGATGGAAGGTGCTGACTCACAGCAGCAACCCAGGATGGCTCGCTGGTCTCTTCTCTACAGTGGGAAGCATCTCCATGGTGTCTCTAGCAAGCTCCTGACCTTCTGTAGCAGGGAGAGCACCTCAAAGCCATGTTGTCGGACTTGATGTGTTGCTGTTTGCAATGTGTTTGCAGAGTTGAAGGTAGAGAAGGCCAATAAAATCTGCCCACGTACTACTTGCAGTAGTTAAATTTATTAAAGGGTTTTGCTACATTTTCTATTCACTATATCTGAGTGTAAATAAGTACTGTAGCCACTTTTTTCTTGTCTTCAGGGATGAAATACCATTCTTACAGGCAGGTTCAGGTGCCTGATAGAGCTGTGTGGTGTATAGCTAATATTCACTGCTTCTCTATCGCTGAATGTGTGGAATTGCATTAAAACCAGCAGAATTGTAAACAAAGTAGAGCAAATGCTGCTAAAATTAGCAGCTGTTCAACCTGCCAGCTAGTGATAGAAAAATCTTCAAAGAACTCATGTTTTGCAGTGCTTTAAATATGATGGTTGAGTTCTGTAGTCCATAGTTCCGGCTTGAAAGCATATGGATACATATTTTCACTGATGTTCCTGTTCATTCTTTAGGCATGTTTTGTTCTGGTGTTGCTGAGATTTAATAATGCAGCCCTGATGTTCATTAAATATGTGCTCTTTTTATATAGGCTTTTAAAAACAGTTGTAAGTCACAAATTAATAATGTTTGTTTGGCACTTTCACCTTATTTATGAAATCATAATTTATTTTGGCACATTTGTCCCAGTGCTGTTTACCTGTAAAACTGTATTTTGATCACCTGCTGCCCCAAACAGCCTGCCAACAAGTCTCCAAAACCAACCAAAAAAACCCCAAAGCCCCTGTTTAAACCAGGCATAATTATGTAGAGGGCATCACTGGAATCAAATGGCTAGATAATATAACCTTGAAAGGCTGAAAAATATTTCAGAGTTGAAATGCACATTTCTGAATGAAAAGTCAGGTTCAGAAAGCAGTTATGACAAAGTTCAGCATCTGAGGTTAATTCATGAATGTTGAGGCAGTTGTGGGGTAAGTGGAAATTTCAGCTTTGTGAAGTGGAAGGCTAAGGAAATAGAGGGAAACTGGTCAGAAATAGATGGTAGAAGAACACTAATATTAAAAAAATCAAGAAGAGTGTGTACGGAGTAAAGCTACAGAGAAAATTCAATATTTTACTGGCTAAAAAACCCAACAAAATCTGTATTATTTTCTGCATTCCTTGTACATCATTGTGGAATAATGGTGACCATCCACATACTTTATTAGGCCAAGCATTGCTTTGTGCTCTGCCTTCTTGCAGTTTAGCATCAAAAATCAAAACATCTATGGAAAAAATTGCCTGATTAAAAGTCTGCTCCCTCAGAATGGTGCCGTAATTCACATGGTGCTACTCTGAGAGCATACACAAGGCATAAATATATTTTTTTGTGGTGTAAGGACACATTTTATTTTGATGAATGTACTATAGGGGTCACATCCATAAGGTGATGTGGTCAGTATGGTCACTTTGTTCAGCCTAATGGACTTTGGGGAAAGGCCAATGTGATGAGATCGTTGCATAGGTGTGAAATATCTCAAAGAGAGCGGAGACTTTTCTTTATGTAGCAAATCTAAATTTTTCCCAGTCTCTGTTACTTGTCAGAGTTGATCATTTGGGTTATTTTAATTAATTTATGGGCTAAGACTCCACAATGCCAAATGTTACATTAGGACACAACCCTAAGTATAAGAAAAAAGCAACAGATGAGTATGGGTTTGGGAGCGGAAAATAAACAACAGTGCAGTACTGGGTGTGATGGTGAAATTTCAGCATCCTAAATGTCACTTTCTCAGCCACAGAGTTTTGAGAATGGACTTGAATTTTGGGGTGTGCAGAGGAAGCTATGGAAGGAAGTATGGAAATATGGAAAGAAGTCCAAATAAAAGCAGTACTTTGAAATCTATTCATTAGGTGAGGTTGTTGAATAGATTCAAGGGACAAAGACAAACTGACTACTGGCTGAAGACCTGCAAGTTAGGGAGTGACCATCAAAGGCCTTTAAAATTGTCTGTGTTGGCAGACACTGTTTCAGAAGGAGAGGTTTTGCTTCAGCAAAGATTTACCTGCTTTGGAAAGAGGGGGAACAGTTATGCCAGTAGCACATATTAATTGAGCAACATGTGCAAGGGCAAACCGATAAATCCTTGAGGTCAGCAAGGAAAGGCTTTACTGTAATTCTTATGAATTAGGGGGAATAATGACTATAGAGGTTGAGTGGCAATTATATTAACAGGTGAAAACTACGGGGGGGATGTTGACACCTCAGCCTGTCTATATAGTGGTACATTGCCTTGTAGTGGGATCACCAGCACATTGACTAATATATCTTGGAATTGCCTTGACTTCCTGGTTTGATAGCTGAGAAAGCATAACATTTTAGCAAAAATTAATATAAATAAAAATGGCCAACTAGGAAGAGTAAATAAAGAAAATGAATGCAGCCAGATATAGCAAGTCTTTGATCATAGATTACAAAGATTATTTCAGTGCGTATAAATGTAAAGAGTAATGATGGCTTTGAAGAGCTTGTAACACAGAAGTCTGTGTACGTCACAAAGTATAAAGGATAGAGAAGGGTAAAGGATTAAGAAAGGAAAAGATAAGACTTTGTACATCATTAATGAAAGATGAGGAATAGAAAGACAAATGAAAAATTTCACTGCAGAGAATGATGACTTTGATTCTTTCTTTTACTGATCTGTTGGCATAACACAAGGACTTAAAGAAGTAAAAGAGAACAAAGGCATAAAACTACTGCATGTGTATCACAAAGCGGGAGGAAATGGTGGCAACTGTTTCCAATGTGAAAAGGAGCCAAGAAAATCCTATTAAAATGTGGTGATTATGAAGGGAACCATGAATCAGAGCTGAAATCAACTGGTGCTACAAGAAAGCAAGTGGCAACGGTGGTGCTTGTTCTAGGGCTGTTTTCCCAGTGGGAAGAGCAAAGGGGAGGCCAGTTCAGTGTATTTGCTGGAATGGGCTGTCAGCCTCAGCATGACTAGATCCTGGATCTGCCAGGAGGGTGACTGCTGACAGAAGGTGTTTTGGAGAGTTCCTCATGTTCTTTTTCCTAGAAAACTCCTGATATGCAGCACTTGGTGCCACAAGAGCAGGGCTGGATGTCAGTGCTGGGGATGCTGGAGACAGACCTGGGGCTTACCTGGTACAGCTCCAGGACGAGCCTTCTCCTTGTTCCCGCAGCATCCCCTACCAGGAAGTTTCTAGACATCATTATCTATGCTTATTTTTCTGCTTTCATTAGGACTGTCAAAAGTAGCAAACATAAAAGCAGATGACCTACCACAAGCTTTTATTAGTTCAATATACTCCCAACCCACTGTTTCAGTCATCTTACTTGTTGCTACATATATTTAGCTCCTCTGCACTATATGTTGTGCTACCTTGAGCATATATTTACTTTCCAGTTGTCTCACAACAGGTATTTTCTCCTCTCTGGGGCAACTGTGTGAAACAAAATTTGCTGAATTTTGCCGCCTGTTTATTGCCATCTCTTCTCTGAGGAACTTTACTGCTCCTGTTTGAGCCAGGCAATGGGTGAAGAAGTCTTTTTTAATCTGTAGACTATGAATCATTGGTGGAATCAATAGGATTTAATCCAAAACTTCTGCTGAAGGTTTTAAGGGGTCTATAAAACACATGCAGCATGCGAAAAAAGACACCAAGACCCCTCTGATTGCTTGAGATATAAAGTGGGCTGAGTTGCCAGTTCCATCTGAGGTAGTAGCTGCTCTAAGCTGATGCTGAGTTGAATTCTGGTCCACTTCTCCAGCTTGCACAAGACCAGAGAGAGCTCCATCAGGGTCAGATGACGTGGGGGTCTGTGTAAGTAGCTTTGCACCAATTAATCTCTCATTTCCTTACAGCAAAAGATAAGGTGGGGAAGGGAGTGGTGATTCATGCTCAGGGTATTCTGGTGTGCTGGATGCCTGTATCAGATGAGTATGTCACTGTTAGGATGTTGTACCTCACAGTGTAGGCTGGGATGGGGCAGCCAACCGGCTGCTCTCCACTCTTGGAGTAGATGCTGTATCTGGTTGTAGCTGTAAGTAATCATCAGAGGGCTTGAATTTCCAGAGTATGAAGCTCACAGCATAACAAATGAGTAGCTTTAATAACTGCTTTCTGCTTTTAATACCTAGCATCTGGAAACGTGAGTCCACAGTAACGCGAGCTATTCTCCGTAGCTGTTAAGAGTTTTAGGAATACATATGGCTTAGCTGTAGGCATTGAGTTAAAGGAGTTGTGAAATGCCGTCTGCATGCTTCTGTTGTGTATTCTGAAAAGCAAACAGCTCGTACTTCGTTTTGCTGAGGTTTATCTCATTGTTTGTGGGTCTTTTTTTCTTCTTCCAGTAGGTGTTTTTAACTCTGTCTCCAAGCTTTTGCTTTCAGCATTGGTCTTGGTTCTATCTAAAAGCAAACATTAAAGGCATGTCTATATATATGGATATCTATTCCATCCAGTGTATTTTAAGGTACGCATTTTGAAAGTATTTTTAACTACGATTTGTAACAAACATTTTACTGTGAAACATGAATAAAAATTGGTATCCTTTGTACACAAACTTTTTCTAAGTTGCATAAAAATCATACAACTGTGCTGCATTGCATCAGCACATATGTTTTGTGGATTAAAAAGTATACTTTCTGCAATGATCTCCCATCTGCTGCTACCTCTGATGAATTTAATGCTGGCTCCTGAATACTGAATCACTAGTATGCTGTACTCAGGCATGTACTTGACAAGTAGATCTTGTATCTCACAGGCTGACCCTCTTGTGAATGACTACTGATGAAATATGTAAATGACAGAAGGTTTGGTGAAGTCAAACAAAATGAAACATGGTTTATTTGTAGTTTAAAAAACACCACCACCACAAAAATCCCTCACCTTTTTCTGCTAGCCTGTGCAATAATATCTCCTATATTAATGTACTTTAAAGTGAATTTTTAGTCAGGTGATGAGGTTTACACCTAGTGAAGAGACTTTGCTTTTCCACTTGCCATTAAATCACTGCAGAGCCATCGTGTACAACTGCAAAACCCAACTGCTGAGGGTAATCTGCTCCCCACTGTTTTTATGGGTGTGTTTGATCCAGCTCCTGGCAGCAGGCTGAGAGGAGGGAAGGGTGAGTTGGCAAATCCCTGGAGAAGAGACTGGAACCAGTGTGGAACTGGGCTGGAACTAGTCCATCATGATGTTAGTCAGTGTAGAACCCACAGCTGGGTGCTGGCCCAGTGAAGCTGTATGAGAGCCTGTGGTTGCTCTGTCCTGCAGTGCTCATTAATCCATATCTGGAAGCAGTTTGGGGTTGGTTGTGCACAGGGGTAAGTCATATTCATTTGGAGACAAAGACTTACTCCTGTTTCCCAATCCTATTTTGCAAAGTAATTCCCTGTACAGGAGAAAATATAGTGTAACTAAAAAATATTTCTATTTTGAATATACAGCTTAATTTTTTTTTTCCTCCATCCTTCCTCCTTAAAACTGTTATTTAGTTCCCTTAGTCCAATCCCAGTTCACAGAAGCCCTGTTGCCCTCTTTGTTTTAAGGCAAATTTGTCTTACAAATCTGGAAGAATTCCAGAGGATTTCTGTAGAAGTCAAATCCCACTCTGGTTTTGAAACATTAAATAGCTGCTGCTTTGGGCTTTTGTTTGGCCAAATGCATGAAATAAAAAATTTCAAGTGTTTTACTGATGGCAGAGGAGCAGCTCCAGTATTTCTCTCACTGGGATGCGGAGTGTTCTGGGGAGATTGGTGCTTCCATTCTGGGCAATACCTCAGCCAAGAGCAGCAACTGTCCTAAAATGTCTCTGATGATCTATGATGGCAGAGAAAATCCACTGATATGTTTCATTTCTAAAAGCTGAGCAGTTCACTCCTACAGACACGCTTGTGGATTGGAAAAGTCGGTGCTGGATCAAGCATGTGATTTCATTGTGTTTCCTTTTCCTTGCTTCTCCATTGTCATGTGCCTTTGCAGTCATTTAATACCTTATAGTCTGATTGTGAAGTGATTGCAAAATAGAACAAGCAGGTAGTTTTGATGGTACTTGGTGCTTAATTTAATCTCTCTTCTTGTAGCTGGAAATGAACATAGAGCAAAAAGCAGAGCTGAATCAGAGCCCCAAACATGTACTTTATTAGAAGAATTTTTGTAATGTGTATCAAAAGAAAAACAATATTTTTGTATTATAATAAGCCTGAAAATCCCTGTAATACAATGAACAAAGTAACCTATTCAGGAAGGTTCAAGGTATTTAAGACATCTTCATTATTGTCTTGTAGCATCTTTTCTCCTTAAAATACTACACAAGTACATCCACAGGGTCTGTGCTGGGCACTGACCTACAATTCTGGACAAACATAAAGGAAATGTAATGCCACTGAAAAAAACATGAGTGAAGTAATTTATTTTTTTTTCCCTCAAATATTCCATTTGATGTGCATGGAAGAGGTGGATTAGTACCTCAAGGAGAAATATGGTACGTAGTCATAAACACTGACTGTTTTCTTCCTGCCTGGAGATGCTGTTTTGAAAACTGTAGTTGGAAGTAGCTTAGGGCAAGGCTGTAGAACATACTAAAAAGTCCAGTGATTGGCCTGTCTTTTTTTTTTTAAGTAATCATGGTTAATTGGCAGGACTAACCAGAGAATAAAAAGGTTCCCTTTAACCTATCAACTCGTATTAACTTGAAACTATCAAAGTAAGGAAATACCTATGAACAGGTGTTGTCCTGTCTATGTCAATATCTCCTATCATGGTTTTGTTCATGGCTATTTGACTGGAAATGTGTGCAGAAGCAGAGGAGAACTGGATATGCATGGGTGCAAAAATTACTTTGCCTTCAGCAGCCCAAAGATCAGTGAACAGAAAATAGTCATTTGGGAAGTACAGGTAAGATGAAAATATTGAACACGTGCGGTAAATTGGTACCCATGGAACTGAAACATTAGAAAAAGTCTGAAGTTTCTTTTCCTGAAAATAATGCTGGTAGCTTAGGGAAAGCACATAGCTTAAAGGAAATGCACCTGTGTAAGGTTTTAATCCAGAGCAGCCATCAGTAAAATAGGGAGTTTTATGTGCTTTAAAGGAGTAAATTTGAAAAATAAATTCTCTTAATAGACTTACCTTACCATGGGATACATTGGGCAGAGGAGACAAAGGCTGTAACTCAGCATGAGAATGCACATTGTTCCCTTTCAAAAGACTTGGGCTCTCTCTGCTGTAGAGTTCCTGCTGATGCAGCTCTTTGGTGCAGGTATGATGGATACTACCAAATGGGACCTGTTTATCACATCCTTCGTAGCTTAGTCCATGCTGTTTGAAAAGATGCCAAAGATACTTTATTTTCATACCGTTATAACTATGTCAGTGTTCTTAACAATACAGTGTGTTACCTGGTGTTTCTTCATGAGACAGTAGAGGATGCAGCTCCCTGGTAGAGCCTGGCAGCAAAGGCTCAGCCCTAGTTACCACAGTTCCTAAAGAAACTCAGAAGCTTGTGACAAGTAGCCAGTCTTTGTATGTGGAAATGTCTGAAGTAGTTTTTGGGTGCTCAGAAGTGCTGCTGAAGGTGAGATGTAAGACATGTTTCACAGGGCTTGGGGAGAATTTTTTTTTTTAAAAAGAGAAGTCCCATTAGAAAGAAGATGATGCTGGGTAGGGATGATCCACCATGATCAGTGCTTCAGTCTGGTGCAGACTGGTGTGAATCTCCAGAGGTGAGTACATCGGTGCGCAGACTGAAAACTGGGAAGGGGCAATTATTTTAATTGAAAGGGCTTAGCAATACCTCTTGACTCAGGGGGGACCATTAGTTTTACCTTTCACCATTCAGACAGGTCTTCTTTCACTGATTTCACCATTCCCTTTTCTTCCAGCCACTAATGTAAGTGAACTATGTTTTAGAGAGGAAGCTGGGAGAGCTGGATGGTAATGCTAAAATATTCTATTACAAGTTGGTTTTCAAATGGTGCAGCACCTGCAACAGGCCTTTAAAAAAAAAAAAAAAAGGAGAAAACCCCTCTGATAATTTTACCGCAAAATGGATACTTCATCTCTATAGAGAATAAAAGTGTCATTGATCTCTATGATAAATTGTATCTTGGTGTCTGAAAATATAGACCTTGTTTTTTTCATTATAAGGATGACCTTGCTTCTATTATAAATCAAAAGTAACCAGGGATTTGTGGCCCTGAAGATCTGCAGGGGTGGGTGGAAATTATTCTGAAGCTGCAGCTCATTTTGGAGCTGAAGGAAGGTAAGGGTAGAGCTTCTCAGTTTCATCAGGCTTACACCGGGTTGGATTTCACTCTCCTGGATGGATGCTGTGTACTACTTGCTTTCCGAAGCATGAGATGAAAGGAGAAGCAACATGGGGGGGTTTGGTCTCTGGCCAGGAGGGGGTAGAGAAGTGATGATTCTTCCTTAATGAGAAGAATTTCCAGAAACTTTCTCCAGCCAAGGTTTGTGTACCAGCTGTGTCCTATTGAGCAACTCTTTCTATTTATTCATAAGTACTTCAGTGGTACTTAAAGCTAGATAATACAGAGTGTTTCTTATTTTGCTCCTTTTAGACTTTGAAATAAACTGGACAGTAGTACTTAATTTCATTTTATAAACTGTGGAAAATAGCACACAGAATCTTAAGAATTAAATGGCTTTAAATTGTAGCAAATTTCGGAGCACAACACCCTTTGCAGGAACTCCAAAGTGATGCTAGAGAGGGCCTTGGAGATCATCCTTCAAACTGGAGCCCTAATTGGAAAACCAGCCTGATTTTTGTTAAATAACGTGAGCTATTTTACTTACCACTTTTCAATTGGTTATCTCAGATCTCAACCAAAAAAGTGTTTTGTCTGTCCTGTTTCTCACAGGGAAAAACTAAAGCCAAGGGAACCTGTCCTAGAGCCAGACAGTGGTTAGAACTGGGATGGATTACAGGCCGATGAGTCCTCCCAGTGCCACGGGATACTTGCAAGTATCCTCAAGTGGATACTTGAGGGCTGGCTTTAGAAGCAGTTGCGTAAGGAACAGTAAGGAGAAAACAATCTTGGAAAGAGTTTGCATCATTGGAAAGAAACCTCTGGTCTCAGAAAATGCTGGCATAAGAATAAAACCTTCAGCAGTTTCAACCAGAACTTCACTGGTATTAAAACATAATAATTTTCCAAACGGTGGGGCTGGATAGCCATCAGACTCGGGCCTTTGTTAGAGCTTGATGTTGGCATTAAACCTTGCTTTGGGAGTTTGGGAAATGTGGATCTGTGCTTTTTGTCAGGGGTGCCAGAAAAGTGTTGAATGCGAGCCTCACAACTATGGAGGGAGCAATGGAGGCAAAAAAGACTGGAGTTCTTCCTTGAATTCCCTTCTCCATGTGGGGCAACTTTAGTACAAAAATATAAGCCATTTCCCTAGTCTCCATGAGTATAATGCTGCATTGTATATGTTGAAGTCCTTCATACTGTGCCCCATCCAACCCCAGTCTTGTTAGATGTTTTTAGAGTTAAGTCGCAGTAGATAATCTAAGTTAAGTAGGAAAAGAGTTTGTACTGGCCAATCTTCTGTTCCTGGCACTATTCACACCTGGTCCCTTGGCAAATGCCAAGATAGGAGCTAGCAGGTCAGACAGCAGCTTGAGGGGGCACCAGTGCCTGCAGTTTTTCCCAAAGACACAAAAAACTGCAACTCCCAAATAATTTGGTTTGAAATGTTTTACTTTGTTTCAAGTCCAAATGCCTTTTTTTGTTTTGGATGTTGGGGGTTTTTTTGAAAGCTGAATGGTTCCATTGATTTCCATGAAGTCACATTCACTTCTCTGATGCTTACCTACCTTCTTCATGAAACCAACTTTTTGCTTCCCTCATGTCCCTCCTTCATCTTGAAGGAGTTTTCATTTCTATGATCTAAGACAGCCCTACAGATGTCGCTTCTCATCCCTCTTGTCTGCTGAATAGGGCAGGATCTTAACATTGAAGTTTGTGTTCATGTAATTAAAGACTGTATCATGCACAGGCACAAGAGGGCAAATTAAGGTTGCACAGTCAATCTTAATTCTGGCATTTCCAACTTTCAAGTGGTTGACTTTCCATCTTTAACAAGGAGAGAATGTGATTGCTACTGCTCCCTCCATTCTCTAATCTTACTGAAGTTAGAGGAAAAGCTTAATTTATTTAATAAACACTGAGATGGTAATATTTTCTAAGGAATTTCTGTGGAAACTTTGAAGCATAATATTCTTTTAAAATAAACCTTTTCTACTTGTTTGAGGGTTTATTTCCAGATAACTGGCTGCCCACAGAGGGGACGCATGCAGTTTCTTTACAAATCTTGGCTTTCAGAGTGCAGCAGCTAGTTGTTTGGTTTGGTTATTTAAAATCCTTCTATCAGGAGTGCTCACTGCCTATGCTATTCATTGAGAAGTTATTTTTTTTCCAGTATTCTTCAGAGCTACCAAAAATACTCCTTGTGTAGTTTTAGTAAGAGAGGAGTGGAGATGCAGTGAACTTTGATTTATGGAACTCCCCATCAGGAATCCACAAAATTCCTCAGTTAAAGAGGAAAAATATATCCCAAGCTACACCAGAAACTATGGAGAGATTTGCAAGCAATTCAGGTTATTACACTGTCCCCAGTATTATATTGCTATAACATTACTAATACTGCTTCAGAACCTGCACAAGCACTATCTTAGAAAAGAAATGGAGTTTTGCCCACTGCTGTGATGGTGTTAGAAAGGACATTGTTGGTATTGCAGGAAGATGCAGTTGGCATGAGAGATGCCCTCTGCTAAGCATGGGGAGTGGTGGCACTGATGTGCCTAAGTCATGCAGCCTCCTAGAGACAGGTTATTCCTACTGCTATAGGCACATCCAGTATTTGTTCATGGATTTAGACCTGAAATGCAGAATGTCTAAGGAGAAACAACTATACTTTATATTCAACACGCATTTTTATTTCTTTTTCAATATGCTGCTGAGCTGGAAGAGTGGGCTGAACCAAGAATCTTGGCAAAGACCTCAGAGCAGAAATGGCTCGTTGTTCTACAGAGGTGTGTTAAAAGTGCTATTAAAGGCAAATAGCAGTGCAGGGCAAAATGCCTTCCAGTCAATACCTCTGTTTACAAAGAAGACTACATCACTGTTCTTTGAGAATGATATCATGTACCACAATAAAAAGACTAACAGTTGAACAGGAAGCCCTTTCCTTGACAGTTGGTGATGTAATCTGGGAAACTTGGATGTTGCTCATCCTTTGATTGCATTAAACAGGACAGAAGATTATTCCTTTCAGGGACTGGAGGAGTGAGTCTGTTATTAAGCTGGTTTAACATTGACAAGACATAGATATTGTTCATACACAGATCACAAACTTTGGTTTTCCTTCTTCACATTCAAGATAGTTCTTCTCTGCTGTTCCCATGTTTACAAGGTTCTTGGCCCCTTGGGAATGACCCATGTCCTTTCATCCAGCAGTTAACTCTCTGCAGGGTGATTTCCCTGCTCCAAGTCAAGATGCAGGACTCAGAGTATTGTGTGAATATTTTTTTTATTTGAGATTGTTGTTGATGGGTAGCAAATTGGTAGAAAAGACAAAATCCTTTGAAGTTTCTTCCTGACCCATCCTGGCAGCATGTCCTGGGGATGGAGAGGGCTGGAGGAGTTGAGGTTGTGGAATCTCCTTCTCTGGAGACTTTCAAAATCTGCCTGGACATGTCCCTGTGTAACCTGCCCTGGGTGAACCTCCTCTGGCAGGGCGGTTGGACTAGATGCTCTCCAGAGGTCCCTTCCAACCCCTACTATTCTGTGTTTCTGTGGAATGTAGCATCCTAGTGCCTGAGTGGGGAAATGAGTAATGTTTAGGGCTTGAGAACAAAAGAAATATCAAGAGGCCAACACTGTTTAAGTGGGTAAAGCACTTCAAGAAAATAATTTTAACACTTCAGTGGTAGTTTGCATTTATGATGATGTCATGTAAAAATCTGCTGATGAAAATTTATTAACTCCTGGCTAAAGGAATGAATATTTTTGCATTTAACTCTTTTTTTTTTTTATAGAAGGATTTGTTGTTGTTGAACAGCAACATTTCTTTTGGATTGTTCTTGAAATGATGGTAGTTTAAACCATTTCTTTGAAAAATGCAACAAACTAACTCAGTTTATCTTCTAACTGGGGAAAAACATCCCAGTGGGTGTTGGAATATTTATCTGTATAAGGTAATCAGTTAGTCATTGCAATTTTGGTTGATGGTTATGGCAGCTTCATAATAATATACTTTTATTATGTTTTCTATCTGTGGGATCATATGGTTGAGTAGCTGTCTTTACAATACTTGTCACACAGAGTAACCACCACAGCACCTGTGTCAGTTTGTTGTTAGAGCCTTTTAAGAATATTGGCATAGATTTTTAGAAGCCAATTGAATAGCTAATCTCCAGGGAACGGTGAAATAACTTTATTAGGCAATATAAGTAGTGCCATTGAGTTTGTTTTGTGTCTCTCTTATTAAATCAGCTCAGTTAGCTGTTTGTTTTGAATCCCTGTAGTTATTAAGTCCTCGTTCTAGAGCAGAATGAATCTTGTATTAGCAAGACTATACAAATGAAGCTTTCAAAGTTTAAAGCAGAGATGCTGTTGGCTGAACTGAGGTATATTTGGGTGCCTTGTGGGTGAAGGCTGCTGTGCATCAAGCCTGGTTTGCTGTCCTGGACTGACACAGGGAATTCCTGTTACAGCTGTGACCTCCTTGTGAGTGACCCCAGCACAGTGAGCAACGTTCATGTCCCATCGGTTGCTGGCTGAAGAAGTGGCCACTGAAACTATTGACAGTTTGCCTTGGTTGAAGTGGCCAGTAAAGGATTTCTGAAATTATCCTGGTAAACATGAAGAGGAATCTCCCTCAGAAAAGTGATGTATTCCTTTAAATTCAAAAGACTCTCTGGTTTTCATCAGTCTAACAGTCAGGAGTCTCTCCAGTGGGCGGCTGTTGACCTCAGAGATACCTTCTCAACACTCTTAGATATGATGTGTAATCAAAATTTGCCAGCTGAAGATGTAGTAGCATAACAGAGAGCTTTGTTTTGGTTTTTGGACCTGCCTATGCTTTAACATGATGTGAGCAGTCGTTTGAGGTCAGTCATGTGGGAAATGTGGGAAGGAAGCAGGTTGGAGGATCCCAGATGATGTTTAACTTCTGCAGCTTGGATGCATTCGAGGAGTTTCACATGGAGCAGCTATTGCCAACCCCTCTCCTGCATTGCAGGTTATTTCACATGCGAGGTTTTTTGTGCAGTGGATGTGAGAATACTGAAGATACAGGACATCCCTTTAATGAGGTAGTAAACGTTAATTATAAGGTTTAATAATTTCTTTCATTTTTTAGAGGAACTTCAGGAGTTTAAACCCTATGTTTTTCGGGAAAGTACTATAGAGCAAGTTGAATTTCCTATATTGAATGAAATAATTTTTTCCCTTGGAAACTAAATGTAACAAGAATTTAATAATTCATGAATTGAGCTTCAACATCTTTTAAATAATAGATAGACTGTCATGCCAAGTTCAGTTGAAAACTTACAGAGCATACATTTTTATGTTTTTTCTTGACATTTCGAAGAATTACAGAACTACAAACATTTATTTTGTATTTTTGCTCATTGCAATATTTTATTCCTTTCAGGTTGATTTAAGAAATAAAAGCAACAGTTAAAAAAAAAGTAACTAGCTTCAGTTTCTGATGGGAAAAGAGACTAGAAAGGAGAGAAGCCCTAGGTACGTGTTCATAAATGATTCACTGGACTTTGGCTGACAGATAGAACAGTTTCATAATAACTTTGTTTATTATTTTTCTTATCAGCGGAATCAAATGTTAAATAGCTCTACTGGAAAGTGCTGTAAGGTTGACTAACAATTACACCTCTGTCACCTCTGCTGTCTTTGTCCTTTTCAAAATAATCAGACTGGATTTATTTTATTGGTTATTTCTCCCCCCCACCCTGCTATAAAATAGAAATGATTTTCAGAAGACGTGGCAAGCTGCAGAAGCCATGTGTCATTTAGTAGTATTTTTGGGTGTGAGGAGGATGGGTAGCCTCCCGCTTAAAGCAAAAGGAACCCAAAAGTTGTCCCTGCTGCTGATTTTCAGTGTGACTTGCAGCCCTGCTGTGTTACACCGCTGGATGTGAAGTGCCCCAGGAGAGGTCCTGTCCTGGTGTGGGGTGGCCCCTGTCCCTCTGCCACGTGTCGCTGAGCTCTGTGCTGTCTTTTCACAGGGGTGCAGTCAGGGCAGGCAGACCAGGTTAAATGCTGGGGGGTTTTAGCACTATTTCTAAGGAGATGGGCAACGTGTGACCAAACTGTGTGTGTGCAGGTCTGAGTTGAGTGGTGTGCTCTGCTTCTAACCAGCACTGGATCTGCAGGTTGGTTTTGGCCAAACACAGCAGGAGGTAGAGCTTTCAGACTATTTAACTCCTGTTGTTTTTAATTAATTTAAATGTCTAGGATTTCTCTGCTCTTTTCCATGTGTACTCCCAGTCAGGAGATGTTGGAATTCAGGATTAAAACCCAAACCAGAACACAAAACTTCTTTGGTCTTGTAGCATCCAACACAACATGCCAAACCCTTGAGGCTTTACTTGCTCAGTGATTCATGCACCTACTTTGTAATATCAATTTAGTGGAGGAGCAGCTGACTCCAAGGTGATGGGTTGCCTTGTCTGTCTTGGAAAAACCTTCTGCAATCCATAGAAAGACTACTACAGATTTCATTTATAGGTAACATCTCTGTTATTTCAGAAAATTCTTCAAGTGCCAGAATAATTTTCTCCTTTTGTTTCCATGAATGTGCATCTTTCTTTCCCACTCCCCCTTTTTCTATACAATGGAATTTGCTGGAGTTGGTGAGAACAAAAATGTTATTTTTTTAATGAGCTGCAATGAAACATATGTTGTAGGATATGCTAGTGTGAATGCTGTTCAGTTAGTTAGAGGTCTGAAGTTTTTGATGTGAATGGCATTGACGTGTTGCACCAAATGAAGAATTGGGCTACAGGGGTTTGTCTGAATGGATGTAGTTGTCATTATGTAGAGTTATTTATGAAAGACCGTAGGTATCTCAAGTAATAATATATTATTATTATTTTACTGTTTGAATTTTCCTGTTCTGTATGCAGAACTGAAGAAGCAGAGGAGTAAGAAATACTTAAGAATCTGGTGCAGATTATTTGCAGTGCTAGTACTGTTCTTATGCCTTTGTCTCACACTGTTTACAAACTATGAACTTGTCTTATTAGTCAAATGGGAACAATCAAAATTTTAAGGGAATCATTATCTTTCAACTAGATAGTCCAAGCGTAGAAAGATAACAGTGGCACTTACAGGGTATTAACAGGCAAAAATCAATTGAAACTTCACTGTGATAAATGTTCCCACTTGTGAAATTACAGTGAATCTGCATTCAATTCCAGCGTGTTCAACCCCTTGGAAATCGTTTGGTAATCTGGGTGGTTACTTGCAATACCTCATCAAGCTGATAATAGTGTTTATTACACCATATGTTAGCACTTAAGTCTTGTACTGTAACTTTTATAATTTTGTTGAAGGGCAAATAGGTTAATATTAAAATCAGAAGACCCTGGGTTCTCTTTATTTTGTATTAGAAACTTGAACCTATTTCTTGAAGTCTCCAAAAATGTAAAAGGAGTGGGAAAATTCCTGTCAGCTACCTTTTGCATCAAGTTGGGCTGATCTCACATGGATCTTTTTGTAGGGAAAGGACAGAAAAAGTTATTTTAAAAATTTTGAGCTAATAAATAAGGCTTTTCTCTGCCTTGCTTATAGGTTGGAGCCCTGAGAGAAGAGCTGGCTAAGTTAAGCTCCCAGTTCTATTACACTTTGGGCTCCTAGTCCGTGAAGAACCTCACAGTTAGAAGGACAGCACAATCTGCTCTGGCTGAGTATTTTTAGCATGGTTTCACCCAAGCACCCAACTTGTTATCAATAGTCTTTGTAGCACGATTATACCTAGGAGCATAATTTCTGGCAAAGACTTCTTGTACAAAAAGCTCTAAAAATTCATTATTGAAAGGTAGTGTCTGTCCAAAAACTTTTCTAGCATAAGTAGTTTGAGGTTCAGCTGGTGTGATCTGGCATAATACCATTTTGTTCTCCTTTGTTATATTATTTGAAAGCTGGGCCTCTGTGTTCACTTTGGATCATTTATTTCTAGAAGATTTTTTTTTAAAGTTTTTATTCAGTTAATCTTTTCTCAAGCCCCTTTTTACACAGGATTTTTCCTTTTCTCACTGGGAACACTAAAAGCAACTTAATCCCAAGAGGAAAAGAGTGCTAATATTCAGTGGTGGAAGAAAATGATTTGAATGTGATAGTGCAATGGTAGGAACATTTTGATTAAAAATGCAAGAATATTCAATCATTCTATCCAGCAGACCATATGTACATGAAAAGCCTATCTTCATTCTTATCATTCTGGGTGCTCGTTTTCAACAGGATGATTGATTGGTGAGATTCCTATTTCTACACCTTTCATCTATCTTCAGTACTTTCATAAATGTTGAATTAAGCAGTTTTTATGAAACTTATCATAAACTGGAGTGTTCATTGAAAGTGACTGTGACAAAGTGGATTCCCCTACTCTTGAACTTCAATGGCAATATTGCACAATACATTTGTTTCAACCTGGTTAAAAGCTTAGATTTTTAATTTATTTTTTTTTCTTACACGTTTTTCACCATAAGAAAAATTAAAGAGTGGAAGACTGAAGGGCTTTTGAGAAAGGAAAAGACAGTATCTTGAACTGAAGATTTTGCTCCTTTATTCTCAGCTGTGGAAAAGAAGACTATTGGCTTTGTGAAGCTGACGTCTTTCTTTTGTTCTTAATGTCATTTTGTTTTGGCCCTTTACCTCTGCGATTGCCTTTTTATCTGCAAGAAGCCTTTGTCTTGGATTCTCCCATGTCTTTTGAGCTAGTACAGTCTTATGGCTTATGTGGGTTTTTTAGGTTAAAAGTAAATTATATTAACTCTATTGTAGAAATCCAATATAAGCACAAAACTATTGCTAAAAAAAACCCAACCCGGTTGTTAATTTTTCTTTGTTACCTGTGACTGATGTTGGGCTTTAGGAAGTGAAGATCGTCTCTATGGAGATCTTTAGCTGGACAGAACCATTGACAGCTTATTCCATCTGACAAATTTCCTCTTGGGTGATGCTCATGCATCTTCCCATGTTAGGACTGGATAGGACTAAATTTCCCACTTCCCACATGATGATGTGAGTTCACAGTTGTGTGCAAATGCTCGGTGCTAGCAGACAGTTCATTTGCTCTGGAGGTGTTTGAGCCCCATTACATCACACCTGCTGGTGCTTCTGGTACTGTGCTATTCCATTAAGTATCTTCCAAATTGGGTTTATGTTTTTGCTGGGGGGAGGAAGAAAAAAAAAAAGCTTGATTTATGGGAACACATGGAACTTGCAGATGTGTCAGTGTCACTGCTTCCCCCAGTAACTGAATTAAATGGCTGAAAAAGGACAATCAAGGTGGCTGTCACATGCCATTGCATGGAGTTAGTACAACATCTGCTTTGCCTGCTGTTTCAGAAATCACTGGTGCATATTATAATCAGGAATAGAATCTCTAGTAGTTTTTTCTTTTTATTAGGGAAGACTGTGCATGAGAAATGCTTAAGTTCTGCTGAGAACAGCCTTTTGTAACTTAAGGCAGCAGGTTGATATTTCTACCCTGTTCAGCATTTAAGTTATGAGAAGCCCAGAAAAAGGACATTTCTCTTTGTCTGTGGTCACTCTGACTTCTATCTTCTCATTGTTTTCCCGAGCACCTAATGCTCTTCTCTTCTTGCTCTTGGGAGTGCCCCCATTCATTGCCCGGTTAGTATTTTTGATACATGCAGTGAGTTAATTGTAGCTGTAATCACTGGAAGGGGGTGGTGTTTTCCTGTGGTAATTTGGTATTTTCTCACAGAAGCATTAGAAGCAGATGTGATCCAAACTGCTAGTTAAAAGAGGTATGATGCATGGGCTTTCTGGAGGCACGAGGGAAAACTTGCTATTGGTAGCAGAACTTCCAGTTAGAAGCATTTATGCTGCTTCCCTTGGGGAGAATGATGGGAGGGTAAAACTTTTATACTATCAGGCGCTTGTAAGCAATTTTCCATCTGGGACTTTAAACTGGAATAGCTCTATTATTCATTTCTACCCCCGGACTCCTTGGGTAGTAATCTGCATCCTCTTCTTGCTGTGAGTGGCCATAGTCACATGTGCTGCTGGTGAAAGCGTAAATGAAATGCTGCTTCTGGACTTGGAAACCACAACCTGTATTTCTTGCACTACCAGATGCTTCCTGTATCATCTTGGGCAATCTCTTGCTGATAAAATAATTTTAGATGCAATTAACTCATGGAACAAATCAGAAATATTTAAATGACTTGTTATAGAGATGATTTCTGTACTAGAATCCGAAGTCATGATTTCAGACATGACTCTGGGTATGTGATAGAGGTGGAGGGAAGATGTCGAACCTCTGTCATCCCTGCACTGGAAGACCAGTTCAGAAATGAAATGGTTGTGTAAAAGCATGAGTACAGTCACCATCTGGAACAGGTTACCCAGAGAGGTGATGGAGGCCCCATCCTTGGAGACGTTCAAGGCCAGGCTTGGTGGGGTTCTGAGCAACCTGATCTAGTTAGAGATGTCCCTGCTGACTGCAGGGGGGTTGGACTAGATGACCTCGGAAGGTCCCTTCCAACCCAAATGATTCTATGATTCTATCTCCTTTTTCTGTTCTTATGTGTGCATTGGTTTATGTATGTGTTTGGTGTCTGTATTCTCCAGCAGTCCAGTGTGCCCTGCTTTCAGGTGGGCTCATAGCAACAGGAGAGGATGCTCCCTGATCGCTGCAGGGCCAAATCATACTTGCTCTATTTAGTTGCCTGCATGAGTAGAGATCAGGGATAAACTCTGTTTCAAGTGTGTTTTTTTATCATGTTGTGTTTCATTGTTTGGACAGTAATACAGTGAACACATCGGTCAGTACTGACCATTTCTGACTCAAAGAGCACAAGAAATCCTCCTATGAATGACTGCATCTATTTAATGCCATAGCTGGGTACTGGGCAGAGGTGTCACCAACTATTTAGATGTTATCTTTGACCTATGGCAGGCTGTCTTGCCGTGTTCTCATTATCCCAAATTGGATTAGTAGATCAATGAGCAGCAACTGGAAAAGCAGCAGAATTCCACATGCGTTGGATTTGGCTGCCCTGGTTACCACAAGGCTGCTGACACCTGGACCACGCAGCAATGTGGGCTTCACTTATGGACAATATCCCCAAACTGCCAGGTAAGTCAACTGTAAAGTCAAAGAGCCAAATTCAGTCTTGATGTGGAAGTGCCATTGACTCCAGTAAACCAGCGAATGCTCACACCAGGGTTTTGCAGCAAAAGGAGCTTTAGAATTAAGTTGTACTCAGCTTATCAGTAGCACAATTTCTTCTTTTCTGAGAATATTGCTGGTGGCTGTGTGTAGTGTGTCACAGCAAGTGCCTGTGAATTATTTATAACTGACTCCATTTCCAGTCCTAGAATATGAGCATTTTCCCTCCTAAAATTAGGCTAAGCAGTACTCTCTCCTGAAGCTCTTGCTGGTTATTAGTTGTTGCTGATCCCCAGTCCCGATGTGCTATACACATCTATATATTTGAGGGTGATACATATATAAATATGTATTTATATATTTGAGAGTGCCGGAGTCCTGGCCCAGGCTGCCCAGAGGGTTTGTGGAGTCTCCTTCTCCAGAGAGATTCCAAACCCGCCTGGACATGGTACTGGGCAACCTGCCCAGGGTGACCCTGATGGAGCAGGGGATTGGGTGAGATGATCTCCAGAGGTCCCTTCCGACATCTGCATTCTCTGATTCTCATAAACTCACCCAAACACAAGACATCTTGCTGCAGACTCCTAGTCAGGTGCTTAAATTCTGTAAAATTACTATTTCCACATGTGTGGTTGTCGTATCTGTGTGGCACCCTTCACCAGGGTTCATCAGTGTGACTGTGAGCAGTGTTTGTCCCATGGCAGAGCCAGCCTGACCCCACCTGGGGTACAAAAATCTTAGTTTGGTGACGAGGAAAGTCAGTGGTGACCTTGAGGATTTTGGGTGGGGTTCTGAGCACACTGATATCATAATCTAAAGATGAGATAGAAATATTCTGAGTTCTTAACCCTGTATTGGGTGGCGCTGGGCAGTAACTGGCTGGAAAGTGTTCTTGGCTGCACCCAAATAAAAAGGTAATGAAATGCTGAGTGTTGTGCATCAGCCTCCTGCCTTGAAGAGGCAAGTGCCTGATGCTTGTTGAATGGTTGGTTTACTCCATGAATACTGCCTCAATTGATGCTTTTACTTACCTTGTGTGTTGAGGATGAGTTTGTGAGCCTATTAGCTTACAAACTGGAATTAATTTGTGAGTTTATCTTTTACTGAATTTAGTACTGCAACATCAAATCATTTTTCTTGCAATTTAGCTTAACATTGATTCTTCATTTAATTAAAAATTTGAAATCTTACAGCCTGCACAAGAAATTAGTTTCTTAATGACTGTTTTATTCAATTATTATAGAGATACTTGCTCTATCATAGTTAATGTTCCATTTTGAAATTGGCTTTAGGAAGGAGTGTTGTGTTACTTTTCTCTCCAACTCTCCTCATGAGTAATATCCTCACATGACATTTTAATGCAGTTTTAAACCATGTTGGATTTCCTTTGTACAGTTTTATTTCATTTCAGAATTTGAACCAAGGAATTATGAAAATTCAGTTTAAATTGAATTTTAAAAGCCTTCATTTTTTTTTTACAAAGATTGTTTATTACCAAGTTTCTAGCACTTTTTCCAAAAATTCATTTTAACAAAACTTCAGACTTAACAAAGAATTCAAAGCCTTTTTTTTCCTATTTCTCAAGCAGCACTAACAGAAACTTAATGGTTATTGTAATCCTTTTTGTTAATGGATAACAGTCTTTAGCTGCAATTGATTTACAGAAAATTGATAGATACATCTGACAGGAGATATAATCCAGCAAAGAATTTTCAAAGAGGGCTGTTGGGGAAGGATTTTAGGATAAATCGTAGACATTATTCATCATGATTGAAAGCTAAGTGGTCAGAAGTTAGATGAAGAGATCTTGTGACTTTCCAATTTTCCCAACAGATGACCAATATGCTTTGGGGAAGGTTTGATCACGCAATGAGAGGGGATTGATGAGGAGAGGGCACTTGGAAAATGGAAATGTATGCAATGAGATAAAATGGAAACACATTTCTGAGAACTGCTTTGGCATCTGCAACTTTGCAGTCTAAGATGTGACTTCCATTTAAATAGTGAGACTGCACTATGGGATCCAGCTCAGATAAACACCGAGCAATGAGGTGACAGCTTAAGTGCATTATATTTGGTGATAGTTGGCATTGCTAAGAATATAATTTCTTTTAAACAGTAAGCAGTAAAGTGGTGTAGCAAAAATTGAAATCTTTGTAGTACAATAAATAAATAAACTGCTTTGCAGAGTGGCACATCAGGGAAGATCCTTCACACCCAAGGTGTCACTCCTGTATTGCCACTTGTAGACAGAGAAACAAGCAAATTATCCACATAAAGGTGGTAAAAGGAGAAGAACTGGCTCTGGAGAGTTTCATTAAACTCATAGACCATGATATATGGTGGTGTATTTCCACCAATTTCCACATAGTCCTAGAAATATTGGTGTTGGGTGTTACCTGGGACAAAATGAGCAAGAGATGGCCTTGGATGTGGCAGTCATGGGGAGCCTGGCAGGTAGGAACCCAAGTTAAAGTGTGGGAAGGTGTTCACAAAACATGTAAACGTGGTACTTCAGGACATAGTTTAGAGATCATGGTAGTATTGGGTTGACAGTTGGCCTCGATGATCTTAGAGATCTTTTCCAACCTTTATGATTCTATGAATGGTGGGACAACTTCTCTCTTTCTGTTCTTTGTGCCAAAAGCCTCTAGGTGTGCTGAACACCTGAAGAGCTATGGCCTGGGGGGCTGTAACTCTGCCAACAGCTTTAGCATGGGGAGTCTGCAATTAAAAATTCCCAGGACTGATGATTGCAAATTAGGGTTGGCCAGATGACTCAAATTTACAGGCCTCTTCCTATCTGATCAAGTGCTCTGAAACAGTCATCTGTCTGCTGAATCAAAGGTCATTTGTCCATTGTAATTACACTCCAGCAGAGTGACTTCTTCAAAAGGGTGCTAGAGAGGGAGAAGAGCTTGTGGAACAGACTACAAGGAGAACAGAGAAATGGAGCTGCAACCTGGAAAATGCAGGTTTGCATGTGCAAAATGATCATTGCGTAGAGTCACACTAATACCTATTTGTGATTTCAAGGTGTTGATGATTTCTGTTTTTTCTCATTTTCTTTCTTGTGCCTTTCTTTTACATTATCTTCTACATCCTGTTTACCTGTGGCCTCACCAGTGCTACTGCTTCACCTCCCACCTAAAGAATCAGCTCTGAATCTCCCATAAAACATCTTCACTTCAATTTTGTCCTATAGTTCTTGTCCTAAAACGTATATCTGTCTCTAAAGAAAGTATGTGTTTATTTCCATTTAATTGGACAAAAGCCAACCTTTTATACTCTTCTCATGTGCAAAGGCTCTTTAGGTTGTCCATTCCATCTTCTGAATTCTGACTCCAGTTACATCTATGCTATCCGATGAAATGCTTTTGAGAATGAGAATTAGTGAGATAATGTGATAATTAGCAGAAATTAAGACAAAAAGTAAAGACAAAAAGATAAAGACGTGTCAGGATTTCACTCAGAATCAGAACTTCTTTATGCTCTAGACTGGTCAAATATCTTATGGAAAGTAGTATTTTGACACATGTACCTTAATCTGCCTCATTCCAGAATTATTTTGAAGTTCTTATTGGTTATAAAATAGAACTTGGGAATTAGTTGTTTGGAGTTTTTTCTATAATACCTTTTTCTGTCTTCTAGAATTTATGAAGAATTAACCAGATACAGGTTGCTAAAGAAATTTGGGAGGTTGCTGCATTGACTTGAGTGCTCTCCCACAGTTTTGAAAAGCTCCTTTGATTGTGGGTAGCAATGTTAGTTCATTGTGTTCAGACCCCGAGCAGTGAGCAAGGCTTTTGGAACAGGAGACTGACTGCTGGCCTATTGATTTGATAGCTCTTCTACTGTGGAGTGTTACCTTGGCCACCAAGATGGCTTTGACTCAGCTTACCTGTGTGGGAGCTGGGAGACAGCAAATCTTTTTTATAACAGCTCACATGGCAATTAATATCCCAAACCATGTGCCATTATCCTGTCCTTATTTCAGAAGAAATTAATACATGTTGTTCAAAAGCACTTTAGGAATAGGAAGGTAAAAAAATGGCCGTTTTAAAAATTTTTCTGTACCATTGATGCATGGACAGCTTACATTTTCCTACTGGTTTTTATTTTAGATGGAAGTTGAATGGTTCTGTTCATGTATTATTTCATGTATATTTTTCTGTTCATGTATATTATTCTGTTCATGTATTATTTCTGATATGCATCATCTGTATCCCTTTGATGAGAAAGATAATGCAAAAGTTGGCTACTGCCTGGAAATACCCAGCAGAAATGCACATACATATTTGATTATGTATCTCTTTCCATCTATACAGGGCAAAACAAAGGCAGTAAATGGCAGGGCTACAACAAAACAGTGTCTCTGTTTTAAAACCAGGTGTTGGGTAGCTTCTCTGAGTGAAACGTAGTCACAGGGAAGAAGTGGAGAAGTGGTGGGAATGGCTGTGGAAGTGAGAGGAATGTCCAATGCAGAGCAAAAATTAAACAACAGACAGTATAGATCTCAACATCATCAGTAGAAAGTCACGTTTCCTTTGGTAACGATGATTCTTGGTGTTTTATCTTAATTTCTCAAGCTGTAATATAGAAATAATAATGCCTGCATCTTATAAATGTTGAGGTTGGTCCATGGAGCTATTCCTTTTGAGTTCATTACAATTTACTTTGAGTGACTAGTCAGAAGAGTGGTGAAGTTATTTGTTTAGATTAGTGTAGTATCTCTGCTTCCCTGGGTAAATCAGCTTACTGTGAATCTTCCTCTTTGTATCCCAGAGCTCTCAGGCTGGCAGAAGAATTTAAATATGATGTCTGAAATTAATCTGAGTGCTCTGTTCTGTATCCTGTGAAGAGTAGTAATGTGCTTAAATATTTACCAGCACCAAGCATGGTACACAATAATCAATCTGTACTGTAGGAATACCAGCTCTTTAATTTACTATGTTTTACATTGAATAGGATAACATTCTGCTTTGTCTTTTACTTTGCTTTAGTACAATAACCTTTAAACCGTGGTTTATTTGTTCAAAATAAATCCAAATCTCCTTTTTTTGTCAGTAACCTGCTTTATTTTCCAGACGTTTCCTATTCCTAGTTTCTTTGCTGGCATTTATCTACTTGCAAATGGATTTATTATCAAGTAATCCTAGTTTTGAACAAAATGTCTTTTGCTATCTCAAAACTCCAGGCTCTTCTGTGTTTGCTCTCCTACCAATTAAGTAGAGTGAGTCAATGAAAGCCTTTTTCAGAGCATCATCCAAGTAGATGGTGTAGAATGAAATCCTGATGGCTACTCCGTAGCAAAAGCAGGTGTTGTATAATGGCTCATTTGAACACAGGGATTGGGAGAAGCAGGGAGGATGGATATTTCTGGCAGTAGATTCCTTTACTCTTTTTTTTCTGCCTCTTTTCCAGCAAGCTATTCCATCCCATGCATGTCTGGCATGCTGCAGCAAGAGGCTTCTACAAATAAAAAGGAAATTTAATTGTCAGCTGAAGCAGACCTAAGATTATCATGATGCCAGTAAGGGTAGCCCTGTAGTGGTGGTGGCTGCACAATGAATTTATTTCTGTGTTCCCATTCAGAAAGTGTTGATGTTTTAAACACAGTAATAAAACAACACCACAAAGGGGGGTTTTGCTGGATTAGTTTGCTACCCGGTTACTATTGTGTGAAGTTGTGTGGTAAGTGTGCTCTGACAAAGGAGAGGTGATGGGGGTGTGTGGCAGAACTGAATGTCATCTTAGTTTAACTTAATCCAAGGAAATTGCTATGAGGAATTTTCATGTTTGTTAACAACTCTGCCATTCCTCCTCTCTCCCTGTGAAAGAGATAAGGGGGCAGGATTTGGACCTGGTCCCCAGCCTGTTGGAAAGAAATTCAGCTGACTTCACTGGATGGTGTATCAAGCAAGTATAAGATTGTAGGTGCTTGAATTCATTCAGCTTTCCACATTTAACCATGAACTTCTTCAGCCTTGGGATTCATCTCTATTCAGAGATGAGAAAGTGTCTCATTTCCATAGCTTCACCTTCCCCTTATATGAGTTGTTGGTATTTATATGTAGCTATAACAACAGAATAAATGTAAACAGGAGTAAACAGAGAAGAAAATCACTAGTGTTTATTCATAAACTGGTCAAAGGATTCATATCTTTTATTCTCTAAAGTAATCCCAGCCTGATAGCTCTGACACTGCAGATCTTCATGTCAAAAGGTTTGGAGTGAGGGGCAGAAGAGAAACTGAACTGTAATCTTAAAACTTAACAAAGAGATGAACAAACAACACCCCCAGGAGAATCTCTACTTGTTTTTTTTTGTTTTCAATCAACCTGGGCTGATATTTCTCTTTCTCTTATATGCACAGCAAGTACTTCATGTGTCTGCTTTAATTTGGGTAGTATTTTTTGGATGCAGATATTACATCTTTAGGTGTATGAGGATGTTTTTCTGAACTCTCTGAGGGAGGGAGGTGGAGTGGATTCCTGGAAAATGCCTCAGCATGCAGCTAACTAACTTACCTGCACTGCCTGGCTTGATTTAGCATTCAGAAAGGAAACAAGCTTTTAAGACTGTGAAAGATGCCATAGAAATTGCTCAGCCTTTGTTTTTTTTATGCTTTCCTGGCTAGAATGATAGGAGTTTCACCAGTTGAGAGCTACTGCAGATAAATTTAAAACAAATGAAAAACAAACACCTCATCTGTGACCAATAGTTGCAAGACAACAGGTTTAAGGGAGAGCCAAACTAATGTGAAAGAAAGACATCTGCATTTGGGTCTGCTTTGGGAATGAAGACTGGCTAAACCAGTTTATGCCTGGCTGTACTGTGGAGCACTGTATGTACTGGTTCCTGAGTGCACAGGTTCCCAACATGAATACTTTCTTCCCGTAGGATGGGAGTCATGTAAAGGGATGCAAGGAAGGCACAGAAAAGAGTAGAGCAGGACCAGGACATGTTTGGGCTGGTGGGTTTGTGGTGTGGGTTTTTGTTGAGGTGGTGGTTGTTGTTTTGTTTCTCTATGAGATTCATAGCTCTAGAATTCAGGGACCAACCAGAACAGCAGTGCAATGTGGTGCTAAACAGCAAGGAGCTTTCTGGCTCTGGTCCTTGAGAGCATGCACAATGACAGCTATTTCAGAAAGCAGTTGATGGCCTAAATGTGTTGTGCTGTTGTACATCTGCATTTCCACAGCTAGCAGTCTTCTGTGTCAGTTCACGCCTGCTGCTTCTTGCCCAAGTTGTTTTGTGTGCACCTGCAAGGCACAAGATCTTTCCAAGCTTTTGAATAGTCTCAGCTTCAGCAAATTAAAGGGTGATAATGTCTAATCAGAATTGCGCAAGTTGTTCGCTTCTGCTCTTTGTATTCACGTTTAGAACATAACTGAGAGAAATATTCCTCTATGGCCTTTGTCAGAGCGAACAGGAAACCATCTTCTAATAAAGCTTTACTTACGTGATAATGATGATGTATCATTGCAGCATCTTGCTTCTGAAAGAAAAGATATATAGGATGTGCCTGTGTAATTGTGAGGTCAGTCAAGAATCCTAAACTAATCCTAACCTAGGTAGATCATATAATGCACTGTGAGTAAGATGCGATGACTCAGATGACACTGAGCTCCCAGAGTAAGTCAGAGGAAGGATAGGAAGGAGTGGGTGCTTCTGGCATCTTCTCCAGAAGCTCTGCAGCCCAGCCAGACCCAATACAGCATCAGTTAAATAGTTTTGAAAAATCTCACTTGTCTGGAGTGCAGGAGGAGAAGTCAGATGAGGGAATTCTGGAAGGATCTGCCAGTAAAGTGGCAGGTGGGCCAATAAAGAAGTGGGGAATGAGGCTCACAGTGCGTTGGTCCAGGGCCTGGAGAACTACCTGATGAGGAGGAGAGAAATGAATATTTTATCACTATTCATCACCATTATGGCAGCATGAAAAGGCAAAGAAGGACGTGGAGAGCGGGAGGCTGGGAACACATAATGTTCCTTTATTGGTGCTGTGGGTTCGCTCTGATGAATCTGTCTTGCATCTCTCCCAAAGAAAAGAAGTTGGCTAATGATGTGCTTTGCAGATGGATCAGTGCTGGCACTTGAACAACTCTATATCTGGTACACAGGTGTTTGATTTTTGTTTCTGTTAGCAAGCCAATAGCAGGCAGATTTCGGGAAAATGGACCACAGTTACTGCGGAGAGCCAGAGTTTCTCGTGCTGCTTGTAATCTACCTCCACCATATGTTCAGTGTATGGGCCCAAGCCATGACACATCTTCCAGTCAGTGGGCCAGACTCGCATCTGGTGAAAGATAAGAGTGGAACTACACCTACCAACGTTACTCAACCCGCTGCATCGCTTCGCAGTCCTGCTTTGCTTTGTCGAGTTAAGTAGACACCTCTGACAATTCTCCCTGATTATTCGGCCTGTCACAAACTCCTATCCCTTTAGTTGCTGCTTGTGTGCTTTCCAGAAAACGCTCTTCACAGCAGATGTTTGCTAATGCAGAAAGTGTTAGAAAAAGAGTTGTGAAGAGTAGATCTCAATGTGTTTGGTTTTTTTTTTGTACCAGGTGCAGTTATTGAATACAAGGATTAAGCAAAGAATGTTGCTAGATTTGGGAAAGACTTAAGGTCTGTTTGAAATTAAATTTTGCTCAGGTATTAACTGTAAATTTTCCCTAAGATCGAATCAATGCAACATGTGCCAGAAAACCTAACACAGGTGCTAATGCAAGGAAATATCTTGAAGGATGACAGAGGGGATAAAAAAATTGAACCAAGATGTAGGTACTCCACTGAATTAAGAATATATAAACTAAGAAATCTTTGCTGAAACTATTCATGAAAATTTAGGGAGGGGGATATTAATAAAAACTCATGTGGCTTTTGAGGTTGGTTTGTAAAAAGCAAGCATGGGAAACCAATTGCAAAACATACCATTAAATGAGTAGTAGGTAGGCTGTCTAATCTTTCCTGTATCTACTGATGCTTGCAGATAGACCTTGTTAAAGTAATTGTAGGTAACACAATAGTGCTGAGCTTTTCTGAATATAATACCTCCAGGACGTTCTCCACTGCATGTTCTCTTTACAGGAATGGTTTTCTCATAACAGCTGATGGAGAGGAGACAGCAAGTCCTTGTTATTCACCCTGTTCTCCTTCTCAGGTTGCCCTTTTTTAAAAAAAAACAACTCTTTTTTTTTTTTCTCTTTTCTTTTTTCTTCAAGTTCTTTGCCCTTTTGTAAGAATGATTCATTCTTGGTCAGTTTGTCACAATTAGAAATGAAATAATGGAAATATACTGCATCTGCTGTGTACCTATGTTGCTCGGGAACACAAAGTGTTACAATGTCCGTGGAAGGCACCACTTGCTCCTCTCTTATCTTCTCTCCATGACTGACTTACAATGCAGCCAATGCCTTGCTCCAGCTTACCGAGGCACTACTGAAGTATATGCACAAACACACACATGCAGTTTGAATCACAAGGGAGTGTATTATAAGAAAATCATAGAATGAATTATAAACTGGTTTGGGTTGGAAGGGACCTTAAAGATCATCTAGTTCCCCCCTGCCATGAGCAGGGACTCCTCCCACTAGACCAGGTTGCTCAAGGCCCCCTCCAGCCTGGCCTTGAAGTTAGTGCATTGATTCTTCTCTTTGGTGGTGTAAACAGAGGGGGGAAAAATAATATACTTGGGTACATTGAAGTCATACAGTGCTCCAGGGAGAATGGAAAGGGGGTGCAGTAACAAGTCTGGGAAAACCCTTTTAAGAATGATCCAAAAAACATGTTCTAAGAAATTAAAAATTCAGCACTTCATTTCTAAGATTTTTTAACTTGATTTCGCAAGTGTCATTTTATCTTGATTCATCATAGCTTCCAGGGAAAGTATTGTGGTGTAGGAGTTGAGGGCTGTGCAGTCTGTGTTAAAGTTTTATTTATGATTATGTTCTGAACTAATATCTTAAGTCTTTGAGGCAAAGTGGCATTTATGAATAATTCATACATGACGTGGTAAGCTGAACTATAGCAATTTCTTCCCGAGAATTCTTTGGAAGAGCTATTGACAATATGAAAATTAATGTTAACAAAAGGACATCAGTAGAGATATGTTGAAGAGAGAGGGAAAGTCTGGGTATAGCCTCTTGGGAATATCTTGGGATTGATAGTTTTTTCTTACTTTCATTAATGTGAATATTGTCCAGAATATGAAATGTACTTTATATTCCTCCAAAAACCCCACCTCTTAAATACATTTTGAATTTTGAATGCAGATCTAGATCCCAGGTGTGCCAGCTTCATGACAGGTTGCCTGTAGCAGATTCACAAAAGGACTGAGTTGCTAAAAGTGGGAATTACTTGGAATCTCTTTGTCTAAATTTAAAATTAGCACTTGGGAGAAAGATTTGGTAATGAAACATAGTTCCCCAAACACATCAATTCAATGGCAGTAGCAGTCAAAAAAGCAAATCAAATAGTAGAAATTATTAGGACAGAATTAACAACAAAAGAGATTTTACTCCATGGCATAATAAAAGTTTGGGGTTTATTCTGTCTTGAATGCCTTGTGAAGTGCTGGTCCTTTCTTCTGAAAAAGAATACAGAATTCAGAAGGTTCAGGGGAGGACAATGAAGTTTATCCTGGGTACAAAATGGCTCCTCTGAGGAACAAGTAGGACAGGGAAAGTATTTTTTTCCCTATATGGACAGAATGGGTGGTAATCAAATATTCAGTGTTTATTCTAGTGCAGTAGAGGCCTTGAAACAATAGTAGTAAGATCCAGGATCAAAATAAACAAAGGGAGACAGTTCTTCAGTCAATAGTTAAAGCTGTTGACCTCACTGTTGAAGAGTGTTGTGGGTGCTGTGCTAAGAGTTAACACGGTTTTGGTCAAGGACTGGACAACTGTGTGAAAAAGAAATGCATTGAGTGTTCCTGAATACACAGAAACACCCTCTGAATGTACTGAGCCAAGCTGTCAGCTGGGAGTATCAGGAGAAGTCTTATATAAATTATAGCTGTCCTTTTTCCTAGAAGTTTGCTCACAGCCACAATACAATTACTGTTAAGTGGACTTTTGCTCTGACTGCTGTGTTTTTATATCAATATTGATGAAATTGGAAGACCTAGTTAGCTCCAAAGCCCTGAGAACATTTGTTTATTCATCTCTCTATTCAATGCGCCCGTGCCAAGTTGTAGTTTTACTGTTTGCTCTTCCTAAGCATCTACTACAGGCAGTTTTTATTAACCTGTTTTTATTAATCACATTCCCATGTCCTGTATAAAAAATCTGGGTTTACGTGGGGCTCCATCACTTCCCTGGGCAGCCTGTGCCAGGCCTTGACAACCATTTTGGGGAAGAAATTTTTCCTAATGACCAACCTAAACATCCCCTGGTGCAACTTGAGGCTGTTTCCTCTTGTCCTATCACTTGTTCCTTGGGAGAAGAGACTGACCTCCACCTTGCTATAGCCTCCTTTCAGTTAACAAGGGAGTTGGGACCAAGAAGGTCTCCCCTGAGCCTTCTTTTCTCCAGGCTAAACAACCCCAGGTCCCTCAACCGCTCCTCACAAGACTTGTGCTCTAGACCTTTCACCAGGAGTCCAGGGAGGTTCCCCTATGTAGACATTAAGGAAGACAGATACTTGAAAACTTTATGAAAACTGTCTGAAAGTATTGGGATGGAAAAATATTAGAAAAATAATTTAATCTCCTCCCTACCCACTTCCTCCCAGTTTTCCATTCTCTGTACAAAGCCTACTGCTGGCTGTCATGAGCTTGCTTTGCACATGCTCTGCCCTGTCTAGATCCAAATCAGCTTCAAACCAAGAGCCTACAGCTCCGTTAGTCGCATGACAAGCTGGCCCTGCACTCTCTGTGCATCTCTACAGGTCCTGCCCAGCTCGATACAGGAGTGGAGCAATCCTCTGTCCCCAGCCAGCCCCATAAGCAGACCCTGGAAGGCAGACCACAGACTGTCACCCTGCATCTAGCCGAGTCACGGATCTAGAGGTTGCCTCCCAGCGAAGCCACGTGCGCTGCAGCTTCCAATTTAGCCCATGCTAAATGTGTTCCAAATCCTGCCTTGGTATTTTCCTTATAGTTGACAGTTGTTTCCTTTATTATGTGGCCACTCATGAGGGAGCTGTTTCATAGGGATTTCAAATGTCTTACATATTAAAAATGCAACTTTTCCTATATGCAGGAGACAGTGTGTTTTATTCCTCGTGCTGTTTCATTTTTCCTAAACTAAGCACTTTGCTTCAAGAGGGTGTCCTTGTAAATCTTTGTCCTTTTAAATTCAAAGGTCAATGATACTTTCTATATGCAAATTCAGTTGTTAAATGTATTGCACATTACTACTCCTGGCAGATGGGAAAAACTGCAAATTTATCATGGTGATGGCTTCAGGAACAAAGTAAGTAATTATAGACACAGTATGACAACTAACAACAGTCTCTTTCATTCCCTAGTGTCTTCAGTAGCCTTTCATATAAAAGAAGAGAAATAGAAGGTTACCTTAGCTACATGTCTAAATCTAAGCCAATATTACCAGAAACTACACTATATGGCCTTTATTATTACCCATTAGAATGCAATTTAACTTCTGGCCCCTTATAAAACTCTTCCCAGAGATGCATTAATAAATACAAATTTATTTTGTGTTAAACTTTGCTTTTGTTTCTTGTGCACCGTAAGGACTTATAGGCATTGGAAAGAGAATATTCTGCTGAGAGAATTGTTTCTCATTGTGTTTCATATACTGGATATCCATGCTAATACTCAAAATTAAAAAAAGGTATTTTATAAAGTAGCTGGTTTGTTTTTACGGTGATGATGGTGGCTACAAGTTCTTTGTGGTTACAGCTCCACTGTGCCAGGTGTCATGTTAACTGTAGCAGACCACAATCTGTGTTTTAGTTGGTTACTAAAGAAGCAGAGAAATGGAGGCTTCCAAGCCACTGGGTACAGGTGGGGACTTTCGTAGGGCTGCTCACCATTTTTGGAGGGAACAGAAAGCGAGAGCAGAGCCAAATTGCTCCACAAGAACATGCAGTTTCTACTCAGCCAGGCTGGCCAGCATCACCCAGCCTTCCTGCTGCTGGGCTGAACTGGTTGCTTCGCTTACAGCCATCAACAGCAGATGCCTGCAGGCAGATTGTGTTCTTGTGTCTCCTGTCTGCACCCTCTCAGTTTAGATTTGAGCTTCAGCCATCCTATAAACTCAACCATATTTTCTTACCAGCTTGCAGTCAGTTACTATATATTGATCCTTAGTGAAAGTAGTGATCTGAGCTCCAAATGACTAATTAAATATGCCATAAATCTGCAAGGGAATGAGTACTTCAAGTGAAAGAATTCCTTTTTATATAATAAAAAAATAGTTTTTAAAAAATCATGTTCTAACCACAAGTGATTGAAACAGAGTCTGAAGTTACCACTGGTAGAACTGTATAAACTACAGGGCAGTGATGTACTCAGAGGTCAAAAGTCCAGTCTATTTATATTCATAAACAGCCAAAAGAATTTATATAATTGATCTAACACATTGTGTACCTCTGATGTCACTTTTCTAATGTTTGGGGAAAATCAAACTAATTCCATTGGTACTAATATTATTGGAGCAGACACCAGGTCATGCTTTCCTGGATCTAGCCATTTTTGAGCACAGGCAGAGGTTAAATACAAAGTAGATGTGTATTGGCAAGCCGTAAACTGGCCAGTGATAACTCAGTGGAGGTGGTAAAACAGCAGAACATGCCCTGAGGAGCTTGCCAGGGCCGAGCAGAGGAGCAGATACCTCCTTGGTGTTAGAGACAGCCTAAAGTCAAACTTGTACTTGCCCTGTTTGAGCTCGTACCCCAGGAGTCTGTGCAGATCATTGGTTTCACAACAACCCAGTTCTCCTGATGAGATATTAAACTGGAGCTGCTTTGGAAGCGATTCTCAGCCCACCTGACTGACTACAGGGATACTACCCATTTCATACCAGATAAGAACTTAACCTGGCCTGGACAAAACAGGATTTTTCTGCCATAAAATGCTATGGGTGCTGTCTTACCTCATGATGCAATCTTCACAGGAAAATAATGATGCACAGTTGTCCGCCCTGCCTCTCCTTGCACAATTAATTCAGGTGGGCAGGTGTTTTGCTTCCTCCCCTAGAAGGAGGCATTGATAACAGAAGATTAACCCTGCTCCATTTAAATTATAGCTGGCAAGCAAAATGCCTTATCCCTCCTCAGACAGAGGGAAGGATCTTCAGGGGAATAAACTGTCTGGTGTTTGATGGCTGTGAGTTGCCAGGACTATACTCCAGTAGGCCAGAGACTCTTTTAATACTGATCTAGTACTGATTTATTACTAGGGTGAGGTACGTGGTCTGTGCATCTTGTGCCTGCAATGAGGCTTTTCTTAAATGTCAGAAAGCAAAATACTGCACTCATCCTGCGGTGCTAACTCGGGCGTTCCTCCTCCTCCTCTACCTCCTTCACCTCCTCCTCCTCCTCCTCACCTCCAGCAGCAGAAAAACAACTGTCTTTTTTTGATGTACTGAAACAAAAGTCAGTTTCTAAACTCAAAATGATACACTTACAGGGTTGAGTGACTCCTTATATCTACCATTTACATACCAGTATATAAAAAATGATACTGGCCATTATTCTAGAACTCATTGAATGTTGCTGTAAATAAGCAAAAACATTCAAGTAAGCAAGCAATAATTTAATAACCTTTATATAGCTTTGTTGAGAAGAAAATGGAATAGAAAACATTAGTCTGTTTCTCAGCAAATCCCTGTGATGTAATCTCTGTAGCACTGGCCTTTAACTGTGGTTTACTGAAAAATGCCTGTGTTCAGTGACCCTCAAACTTGTGCTGTCACCTAAAAGGGGTGACACTTGTGATCTCCTGGCAGATCCAACAGGAAAACAGAAGGTGTAGGCACACTACCATGTAGACTTGACTCTCTAATGCTTTCTGTGAGATGATGTAAGCTCAGTAATGAGAAGAATTGAATGGTTCGTTCCCAGAAATGTGACTTGTCTCAGGTGTAATCACTCTGGGCAGACGCTGTTAGATAATGTTCTCCAGCACAGAGCGCTCCCTGAAAATACCTCATCTGAAGAATAGCTTGATATTGCCATTCTAGATGCTCTCTAATTTTTTCCAGTATTCATCTTACACTAATCTTTTCCACTCAGATGTGTGGGAAATGACTGCAATCTTTCTTTCACATAGTTTTTCAGTTAATCATTTGTCTTGAGCAACTGGTGCTGCAATATTATAAGACTTGGGATAAAATTCCAAATGCTAGTTTACAGCTGGTAAGCTTCCCATCAGGTGTGAATTTGGTCAATAAATGTCTCGAGGCATCAGTTACCTTTTTTTTTTTTTTTAACTGTATAGAATCATAGGATTATCTTGGTTGGAAGAGACCTTTAAGGTCATTGAGTCCAACTGTTAACCCAGCACTGCCAGGTCACCATGTCCCTCAGCACCACATCTCCATGGCTCTGAAACCCCTCCAGGGATGGGGACTCCACCACTGCCCTGGGCAGCCTCTTCCAGGGTTTGACAAACATTTGGTGAAGAAATTTTTCCTGATATCCAACCTAATCCTCCTGGCACAACTTGAGGCTGTTTCCTCTTGTCCTATCACTTATTAATTGGAAGAACAGTGTGCTATGGGTGCTCAAGAAAAAAAGATATTAATCCTGCTACGTGACAATAAGTGAAGCTCTTAACTATTGGCAGGCTGTTCCAGAGCTCCTTACGCCCTGATTGTCTTTGTTTTCAGAACCTCTTCTAAAGGAAGGTTGGAGCACAGGGGTGATTTTGTGTAAAATGTGTTGCAATGCACAGTCAACACTCGCTGAATAAACTCTCTCTGACTTAAGGATTCAGGTCTGCAACATGTTTAACAGCCAGGTTTACAGAGCAGTAAATACAGCAACATGTAAATAACTTTCCAGGACCTGGAATGGCATTAAAATTTCTGAGACTTGCAGAAAATCCCAGGGAGCTCTTAAAACGAAGCCATTTCCCATAGTAATAGGTGGTTAAAAAATGTGAAATTCATGGCTTCAGAATATGATAATGCAGAGCTGGAAGAGTTTGTATGTAGAAAAAGTTATCAAAGTGTCCTCTTCAGTACAGGGATGTGACGGCATATGCAGCAGAATCTTAGTTATACGTCAGTTGACTTCAGCGTTCAGTGGGTGTTGTTCTGGGCTCTGCATACAATCCCCAGCAAATGGATTCACAAATATATTTAAATAATGCAAGCAAATGAATTATAACAAATATAATAAATTTACAATAAATAATGGATTATGCATAAATATGCATTCATAAGTATGTGACAAGCATAGATTTACAATATAAATAATTAAAATTGTTGTGAAAAGATATTTCTCTTCTATTTTTTGAATATTCCTGCTCTAATGAAGTCATGACTATTCCATTAACTTCACTAGATTGTGGTGGTTTTATTCAGTTCAAAAAGCCATAGAGTTGGGATCAGAATATTTCCACTGCTCATGGCAGGGGGATTGGAACTAGATGATCTTTAAAGTCCCTTCCAACCCAAACCATTCTGATTTTATGATATCAGTTGTTATGATCTATTGTATTTTTGTGCTCTTGTTTTGGCTTGGGAGATTTCTTCTTTTCAGTGACATTTCAGGGCCCATTTTAGTCGATGTGTAAAAGTAGAACTCCCAATGACTGATGCATTTTTGTTACAAAATGTCATGGCTTCGGTGGGAGTTTTAGTTGAGCAGAGATGATGGTATCGAGCTCTCTAAAGCCAAGCAGCATATCCAGAAGTATTTACTAAACTCTAGAGCATTTTGGAGGGTAGCCATGCCCCACGTGTGGATGTTAGCACTGCCCCTTGGCTAAATAAGAACTGCTCCTTCATTTCTGTGTCACCTCCTTTCCCCTGTGCCATGTAATGGATAATAATGCGTATGGTCAGAATGTCCTATAAACAGAATAAGCCTCTGCTGTTCTGGGGGGTAAGAGCTATTAACAGGTGCTACCTTTCTTTTTGAAATTTCTTTAGTAAGTGAAATAATGATGGAAGGAAGTGTCAAATTTTCCAACGTGAAATTCAGATGCTGCGCAGCAACAGTGACTTTGATTTTAATCACAAAGATTCTAAAATGAAAACAGAGCTTTGAAGTTTGGGGAAAATATTAAAATTTGCTCTCCCGTTTCTTCACCAGCGTGACTTTGTCTGTCTGTCCAGACTTAAAAGCTGTTATTGACACACACAAATCTCCTTTAAAGTGGGTGATCATAACTGTGACTATACTCTTATGCTAAGCTGATTGGAATACAGCGCTAATAAAATGACCGTACATGAAAGACAGTTTCCCCCCACCCCTTAAAACCCATTTTGAACAAAGTGAATGCTGTTCCATCTCATAAAGACAGATGATTGACATTATATAGTGCATGAAATTTTTCTTTTCAGAATCATGACATTTTATTATAAAAGTAGAGATAATGCTGGGAGCTAGTAATTACACAATATACTTCTCCAACAAAAAAAGATCCATTGGGGAAAGAAATGAAACAATATGTCTTTACAAAGAATGCAATTAAGTAAAGCTAGATTAGAGAAACCGCTGAGAATAAGCGACATGCCTTATTATTGCAAATGTGTAAATTTAATTTTCTTTTTTCCTAATAATTCTTATTTCCCCAGCATTTTTTCCGCACTCCATGGAGATCAACTTGCAACAGCTTCATTTTCCTATTGATCTCTTTAATATTTTTCCATTGTGTGTAATAAAACACTAAACAGAATTTGGTATCAATGTGCAAACAGCCTTTCTGTCTCAGGAAAGAGATAATATTGTTGCAAAAATCTTCTCCCTGGGGTAGATGATGACATTAACATTTTTGTTTGGGGAGGAGTGGCTCAAAATTAAATCTTAAAATTACCAGTATTTATCAGAGCCACTCACAGAGTAGAGGGGAAAGGTGAAATGGCTGAGTAAATATCATCATCTCTACGTCTCTAAAGGCAATGCTAAAAAGGCATTAAAATAAGGATGGAAAGACTCCCCTTAGGAATATTTATCAGAGGTGCTTCATCTTGGTGGCAAATCTAAGACGAGACATGCATGGCAATATCTGTTGATGTGAAGAGTTTCTTAATAACAGGTTAGGTTTTCTAAAAGTGATATTTCATCCCTGGGATGAAGAATATCTGTTTTTATAGCTGAAAGTATGTGTTGTAGATTAGTTCTGTACAACTGGAGAAGGAGAAGAGCAGCTCTGTCTGCTAAATAAACCATTTTTAGGTTAGAATTCTGCCTTTTCCTTGGTAAAAAGAAATTGTAGCCAAAGTGTTTCTGGAAAAGCACACAAATAGGATTTGTGTAAGTGGGAATGGGTAAGGAATTATGCTCTACTCAGCAATGCTCACAGCAAGTTCAGGTTGTAGAAAGGTTTAAAGATTCTACCCTAATTGTATTCAAAGGCCTATGTGTGTGTTACCATTTTTGGTATCATCAGAAACAGAAATCTTTATTTACAGTAGTCGTATTCTGCAAAAAGTGAGATTTAAAAGAGGAAACATTTTTCTTCCTACCAGATGAATCTGTAGAATATAGTCATATACTCCGACTGTAATGCCTGGAAGCAATTTGGGCTCTGGAGTGAGCTCCTTGCTCCCTTATCTTTCTGGACTTTGCATAAGGAATAAATTTTATATAGCCTACAGTATTTTTCGTTGTATTTGTTCATTACACAAGATTGTATAGCGAGAAGGAAAATTGTATTGTTGGAATTCATCTTGCTTAGCTTTAGCTGTCCAAAATGTATGTATCTGGGCAGAGCTGGCCATCTACACTTCCTCTGTGAGTAATAAAGAAGGAGGAACCTCCGAAGAAGGGGATTCCCTATGTGCCTTTGCTGTCTGTCTTCAAGATGTGATGAATCGTTACTGGAGAAAACTGCTGAGGGCATGTAAAAACTGGAGAGGAATTCAACCAGTACTTTGCACTATACACCATGATTTTTAGATGACTGAAGGTAGACGAGGTGAGTCCTGTCTCACATGACTTAGAGCAGTTGCAAACATAAAGCAGACCTTGACTGTGAATATTTGTAATTTGAAAATTACCGATGGATCAAAATTAATTTATGACTGAAATAGGTAAAATATTTTGAGTCTTGAATCCCCCTGAGAACCTGGCAACCTGTGGGGAACAATGGTTCAATAAATTAATATACTATTATATTAATTTATAAATATTGTTGTCCTTGAGGAAGGTCCTGTCCAAAAGAGCTGATAGTGAGGTGATGACTTTCTGCCATTACTGTCCTCACATCATGGAAATGCATCTAATATAACAGAGGAGTTTTGTACTTAAGTTTATTACTATTGAGTAGATTATATCAGCACAAACAACAACGATTTCATTCATGATGTGTGCAGCAATTGCACAAGGTACATTTCCTTGGTTTTCAGTTGCTCTAGGAATCGTTTTGGTACATGGATTTCTGCTAATTATGGATGCTGCACATTCAGGCATGTTAGACATGAGTCTTGGCATTGAAAGGATAAGAAAAGACTTTATAAATGAGATTCGTTTAGGCAGCATGTCATCAAATGACCTGATAAGTAGAGACTCATCTGGATAATGATTAGGTTTTATGTACTATTACAAGGATTGATTTACTAGAAAGGCAATGAGAAAAAACCCCCCATATCTACAGCAGATTTTATCTGGCTGAGCAAATTACCTGACAAGATATGCAGATCCAAACTAGACTTTTAATTTTCTGAAAGGGCAAGATTTTGACTCTTTATCCAACATAACATGTATTTTATGCTGTGAATCACTCTACTTATTTTGATCAACTTATTTAAAGAGGAAAATAATATTAGATTCCACAAAAGTATCTGCCTGTCTTCAGTGGCAAACTTCAGTGCCCAACTAAAGGGATTTCTATGCATTGAGATATGCTCAGTGGTCACATTGCTGGCAACGGTCTTGTAATAACTTAAGTGATTTTAATTTTTTTTGGAGTGTAATCTTCTGCTCATGAAAGTCAAAGGCAGATTTTTCACTGACTGTAATTCCTGTTGTGGGTCTTAATTTTTAACCTTAGGAAATTTTCCACTTGGGTAAGGAGTATTATCATAATGCATATATTTTGAAGGTAAAAGTTTATTTGGGTGGAGGTGACCCACTAATTCTTTATTGAACAGATTTCATTTTCTTCACTTTAATAACAGAGTGAGCATAAATTCCCTGTTTTCTTTTTTTGTTATGAATCAGAAGGAAATGGCAGTGTTTCCTTTAAAGAGTTAATAAAACGTTGTTAATGTTTGCCCTTCATTATAAAAAAATACACTAGTGTAAAGAACAACTGAGTGAGAATTAACTAAGTCTCTGCACTTGGAATTTGCAAAGGTAAAAGAAAACACCCACTTATTTTGATGCAAACAAAACTACCTCTACATGGCATGTTTTTCAGATTACACACTGTTCTTTTAATGGGAGCTAATCTTCTGTTAGGGAGGCTGTGCCTTAGTCTTTCTGTCTTCAGGAATCCTGCAAATTAAAAGCTATTAATTTCTATCTGATTCCAAATCTCTTATAAGAAATTTGGCTTGTATCATGATAATAGTGTGTGTAATTGGAAGTTTATTTTTCACTCACTTTATAGACTGATCTAATATAACCATCAATGAATGAACTTCTATTAGCAAATGCCAGTTCCATATTAAAATGATGGTATATACAATGTTTATGCACACTGTTCTAATATTCAGAAGTTTTATACATCAAAGTGGCCTCATTCTTTTTGCACACTGCTTAATCAGACTGGAAATTATGGATAAGAATGTGAATCCCATGAAAAAAAAAAAAAATATAGAAAAGCCCACAGATATCCAACTGGTTGCTTCATGGCTTCACTCTGCTAAAAAAAAAAAGGGGTATTTTATCGAACCAGCTGCTAGAAGTCCACAGTTTCTTTTTATATTACTTTATTTTGGAAGATATGCACATATGAGTTCTACAGTTTGTCAGATTTATGGTTGTGCTTGGCAGGATTACACAAGGAATTATTTCAGTAGTACGTATGTGGTGATGAATTTGTGCAAACTTCCTGGGCAGGCTTTTTAAAACCAAACCCAGAACTGGGGTGGAGCATGTGTCTTTCAATGCATTCACATAAATAGGTGTTTTAGAAATCAAATCTTATTACTGAATTATTCATATATGATGAGGAGGACTTTTACTTCTGCTGCTGCCTATTCCATCTTTTTCTCCCATTTTTCATTTCCCTGTATTTCTCCTGAAATTTGCCCTGTGCTAGCATGACTATTTATAAGCGGGTGGTTGCCTTCCCATTTCCCACATCATGTTGTTACCTCTGTAATTTGAGTTTATTACAACCATCTGAGCTGTATGACACGTTTCATGGTACTGAGCAACCACCCCTGGGGGGAGAGGACTTCCCCATCACACTCATGGATTGTTAAACAGTTTTGTAAGATTTTCTGATTAGTAAGGCCATAGTATGTGCTAACATCAAAGGAAACTCCCTGTTGTGTGTTTCTCTGGGCTACAGTGCTGAATTCAATGCTATAAGCAGGAAGAACACTGAGAAATGAAAATAGGATCATCTCAGGATATGCTACCTGGGCAACAGTGGGAGGGTGAAGGTTCAAACTCACTCTAGCTGGGGTTGGGGGGAAAGGTGAGGGGCAAATGTTTAGGCTTGAAAATGACTGTGGTTTTATTTTCTTCCTGCCTCCCTCTGCTTTTTTTTTTTTTCTTTTTAACAACATAATTCGATCCAAAGTCTTTTGTGGTAGCGAGGACCATTTCTGTTAACTTCAGTAGCATTTGAATTACGTTAAAAAACCCCTTAATTCCATAAATACCGATGGAAATAATTGATAATGAAGTTTTTCAAAGCCTCTAGAATATGAGCTCAGTCCCTGAATTACTCTTTCGATCAGACTCAATATTGCCTTTGCCATCTCATTTGTTTCAGTTCAATTCTTTTTACTGTGTAGAGTTCTGGAAAAGTTGTCTTGCGTTATGATAGTGGTGGTTTTGTTCTTTTTTTTTTCCTTGCAAAAAGCTAAAACAAGCATGATTAATTTGAAAGGATGAGATTTGTTTCAACTTAGATGTATTTGAGACCACTTGTAAAACTACTTAGAGGCCTTGAATATAAATGGCTGTTGCAAAGATTCTTTGTGTTTAAAATATAAGCATAGACAGATATTAATAATGAAAAAGGCCAATAAATGACCTTTTCTTTGCTTTTATAAAGTAAATGCAGGATTGAATTTTTCATCTGTTGTTTTCTTTTGAAATGTGAAAGATCACACGAATGAAAGCAGGTGTATTAGATTATAGTCTCTACAGACACAGCCTTGATGTAGCAGTGTTGGATACAAGAGAATTATTTTTTCATTTATTCAGTGTATTTTCTTGATCTCCACACAGTATTGCTGCTTCACATTTTAATGAGCAATATTTGAATGCAATGTAATTTTATTCATTTTTACAAATGTAATAACATTTTTTTGTTGTTTTCTCTAAGCTCTCTGTGCTATCATGCTTCTACTCTGAAGGAGTTCATTTGTCACATGGTCAATGAGGCACGATTCTCCAACCATCCTGATATAAATCAGAAGCAACTCTAAGCAGCCCTAGAAGAGAAATAAGTTTGTGGCAAGCAAAAAAAGAGCTTGTATTATGCTATTGCCTTATAATTAAAAAACATAAATCCATGCATTAAGAGTGGTTGCCTGGTTAAATATCAGCACTGAAGAGATATGGAGTGGGATCCTGAGCAGGATGAGGGTGAGAGAGCAAGCAGAAGGAAAGGGACAAGGATTTGGTTGGTGTGAATCATAGAATCATAGGCTGGTTTGGGTTGGAAGGGAACTTTAAAGGTCACCTAGTCTAACTCTGCCATGGGCAGGGAAACCTTCAGCTGGAGCAGGTTGCTTAGAGCCTCATCCAACTTGACCTGGAATGGTTCCAGGGATGACGCATCAGTTACATCTCTGGGCAACCTGGGCCAGTGTCTCACCACCCTCATCATAAAAAAACTTTCTTCCTTGTCCCTATTCTGGATCTACCCTCTTTTAGAAATCCACTGGGCTCCTTTTGGTCAGACCAGTGCTACACTTCCTGAATTGTTGTCCTTGGAGATTTCTGCCTGAAACTTGTATTATTCATAATGCTGCTTTCAAACTGTTCAGTGACGACGTTTTACAGTCTTGAACACTGCACATGCCTTGACTAATTCATCTCTGCAGCACCCCTCCCAGGGGAAGGAATTTNGTCTCTTCTCCCAAATCACTAATGATAGGACGAGAGGAAATGGCCTCAAGTTGCATCAGGGGAGGTTTAGATTGGATATTAGGAAGAAATTCTTTACTGAAAGAGTGGTCAGGCACTGGAACAGGCTGCCCAGGGAAGTCGTGAAGTCACCATCCCTGGAGGTGTTTAAAAAACGAGTAGATGTGGCACTTGAGGCTATGGTCTATTGGTTAGGGAGATGTTGGGATGAAGGTTGGACTTGATGATCCTAGAGGTCCTTTCCAACCATTATGATTTATGAATGAATGCAAAGGAAGAGCAGCAACACCCATGGTGCTTTGTCTAATGGAACAATTTATAGTCTTGTAGAATAAGTTACACTAAGAAGCAGAGGGTGGGGGGAACTCACCCTTGCCTGGTGATGGAGTTTATGGCCTCACATCATCTGGAGTGCTGTGGACCAGGGAGCAGAGCTCTGAGCCCTGTTTGCTGCATGTCCATGCCTTGGCTTTACTGCAACCTTCAGCCTGTTTTGTGTTGGGTTTGGGATAGATGGCATGGCCCGAGGGGCTGATGGGATTTGTGTCAAACAGGATGAGAAAGGAAAGCATTTTAAGTAGCACTTTTCCTGTGAAGGTGGACTCCCTTGGCCAAAGTCTAAATTGTCTCTCTGTCTGGTGCCATGCAGGGGACTGACTTGTCTTAAAAATGCCCTGAACCCCCAAAATAACAGACATTGCTGGTGGGGCAGCCTTGGGATGCTGGCTTGTGACTGAGCCCAGGCAGCTCCCCTTTCCAGGATTGCAAGGTTCTTGTGTGAGACAATACTAGGCCCTTGTGTTTTCTCCAGTATAGGGCAGGATATTTTGCCCTCATCTAACTAATTAGATAGGAGTTTTCTTCGCTTTTAGCTCTTTTCATGGCTTTGTTCATTTTGGAGATGTTAAAATACTCATTAGCATTGCTCTCCTTCCCTGACACGTCTGCGCTTGGCGATGCCTGTGGGCATCTCGCCAGCCCCACTGTCAGAGGCAAAGGCCTCTGGGGAAGGAGCAAGCGGATGGGAGGCCTCTTCCCAGGCTTGTCAGATGGTTTCTGCAATGCCCATCTCACGGTTCGTGGTTCCTCGGGGCTGTGTGTGCAGCATGTGATTTGCTGACAAGTTCTGGTCAATAGGTGAGGAGCTTGGATGCCCTTGCTGAGAGGTGTTGAAGAGAAACGGACACCCAGCGAGTGACTGTGCATGAAACCTGGTGCTTACCGAGGAAAAAAGCCCATGGAAAGGACATGCAGAGTCTGCCCATGCTGCCGGGCTTGAAGGCTAAAGTCTTCTGAAGGGCAAGGTATTAACCACGAGTTTAAAGCCTGCACCCTGCAGTGCACTGAAAGGCTGTGTCAGGAGCTGATGTTAATCTCACTGCCCCTCCTGCAAACCAATGATACAAATCCCTGCGGTCTTTATTTTGATTTTATTTTAAAACCTCAGCTCCCAAACTATGGGAGCATCGTGATTCGCATTTAGAAATAATATACTATGCACAATAATTCTTTGCAGGCAGCAGGAGCAAGAAGTCAGCCTCTCTGACAAGCTGTGCTTGGGCAGAGTCTTGCACAAAAATGGGTATTGGCGTTGCTGCAGGCGCATGAAGCAGAGTTAGGGGCCAATTTCTTTCTTTCTTTCTTTTAATTTGAATCTCATGTCATTACTGGTCTCCTAGCTGAGGAAGTGGAACAAGGTAGAGAAATTTAACATGAGATGCCAGAGAGAGGCAACAGAGCCTTCCAGTCTCATGGTTGTCTTAGCATCTTGTAGGACTTGAGCTTGGCTTTCAGATGGTTGTGAGGGATGTATTCTGCGATCAAAGGACAAAACACTTCCAAGTGTTCCCTCTAGTGATGGCTGAGAAAAGCTTTATCAAGATAAGCAATCTAAATAACAAAATGAGAAGTGCTTGTTGCAGTTGAATATGCATGTACATGAATCCAAACCCAAATGGAGCCAATGAAATGACTCCCTAAGCTTCTTGTTTGGTTTGTTTTTTTCCTGCAAGCCCAACACTACACAGTAACTTTCCAAGTTTTAATGAATGAATTCCAGAATCTTTGTTTACACCAACTGATTAGACTCCCTGCTGTAAGCTCCACTGTCAGTGGTAAGTCTGCAGAGACCAGTATTTGCAAATTTATTACCTCTCTATTTATTTGTAGGCAAAATATTCTCCAGTGATTCATCCCATCGCCAGAGAATGCTTTTCCAAGTAAATTGCATTTTGCTTCCTAAAATTTAATTCCTCACTTCACATTCCTGTTGTTTACTTAGTTTATGTCCTTTATCAAATGGCTTTCTGCAGGTTTCTTATAACCTTGAACTTTCACGTCCTCCGATATAACTCATACATTTCCATTAGTGTGAGGGAGACTGCTTTGCATCTCGTGTGCCCTCTCTGCTGTTTGGAACCCAGGGAAGGGATTCCATCTCCTATCATACATATTACCTTTGTCAGAAAATAGTAATAGAAAGCCAAAACTTCAGTATTGCAAGTGGTACTGATATATAAGCAGAATGGATATAGCTTTTTGTTTTAACTCTCCCCACCATCAGAATATTGACTTATTGAGAATCAGCTGCTTCAGCTCATTTGCAGCATCTTGGAGATGCTTGAAAGCAAGAAGTTGAACAGTTCAGGCAACGTGTTTTTATTTATATTAATGTTGTATTTTGAGTTCCAGTCACAGAACTTACATTCTAAGGAGCTTTGAGGATAGAGCAAAAGAGGACTTCTCGCTTTAGAAAGTTTAAAGTTTTATCATAACAAAGGTTACAGGTTATAATGTACCACAGAAACCATAAAGTAACACACTGGTCAGTGTGATCCCTGCAGTTTCAAGGCTGTAAAGTATTTTAAAGAAAGCTTTGTATGGACGGAGGTGTGGGTTTTTTGCTTAGAGATAATGGCTTTTGTTTCTTTGCAACTTAAAAGAGTCTCCTTTTCTTGAAAAGGCGGTAGATAAAAAAAACCACATTAATTTTGGGGGTGCCTTAGGTTGAAAGAAAAGCTCGCTTATTATGGTTGTACTTAAAATTTCTGTAGTTATTGTCAAGAGATAAAGTATCTGTACTGTATTATGCTTTATCAAATACCTGTTTTAGGTGATTACAAATGCTGCTCACAGTTCAACAAATGTTTTTTATGATGCTTATCCTGGTATAATGCACAAAGCTGCTGTTGAAGTGTAACCAAAAGGTGGTGGAGGCTGCAGCCCCACAGCAGTCTCAGGACGTGCCTGCACTGCACTCAGAATAACTCCAGAGAGCTTGCTGCATGCTTGGGTGAAGCTCTCCTCCCTCAGCCATTAGAAATAGATTGCTAGAGTACTATATAACATCTCTAACACCTTGTTGAAAAACAAAGCTCTACATTGCCTGTTAGTTCTTACTGCTTTGAACTTTAAAAAAGATGTAAGCAACTACATTCCTGTGATAAATGGCCTCGTACCTAGTTTTATGATGACTGAATTATTGGAAGAGAACAAAGTGGTAGGAGGATTACAGCAGACCTTGTCCCAGTGACTGCCCTTCAGTTTTGCAATGGTGTATAGCTGCTTGGTGTGGGTGCGAACTGGAAAGCTTCTGGGTTCTAGTGGAAAACTCAGGACACAATATGTGTCGTTGCTTTTTTTTCCACAGAGACTTTCTGATTAAAAATTCTGAGTTGAAATGCTGCTGTTCTTTCAAAATATGAGAAGTGCTTTGTCTTTTTCATGAAGCCAAGACCCCATTTTAATTGGAGGATTGTATAGTGATATATGAAAATCTTCAAGAGTTCATTGCAACTATATTGCCCAGGTCTCATGGAAAGGTCAATGCAGAGAAGTGCTCCATGCATTTATTTGGCTTTCTGTGTTAGGATCAGTCCCATTAGCTCTGGTGAGATAAGAGGGGAAGCATATGGAGAATTGGTGTCTCAGCTGGAATAAAATGAATTTATGAACGTTCATAGTCTCAGCAATGGGACTTGACTTTCATTTTTAGCGTGGCTTATTTATACTATCCCATCTGTAAAGAGAAAAAATAAAGCAAAAAAGGAAGTCTTTGACTATGTGTACTCTGGTACAGCAGCTGGGAGTTCTCAGCACTCCACCCTGGACGCTGGAATCGAGTGTGAGTTATCTGTTGTGAATATTTGAGGTTGAGTTACAAACATTCACAACTCTAGCTAAAAACCAAAGCAAAAAAAAAAAAAAAGAGAGGGACCTTTCCTAAGCTGACAGCAGCCAATTCTGTCATTCTTTCCTCCATTCACTTAATGCTGCGAGATAAAAGCGTACCCTTAACATCAGCATTAGCATACTCCTACATGCTCTTTCATCTCATACATAATCAATCTACTTAGCCACCAATAGCAGAAATGAAAAAGCAAAAGCTTTCACTTAACCGAACGATAGCAACACACCAGCATCGGCTATAATCAGATCATTGCAGTGATTTGTGCAAATAATGATACTCTCCACCTTGCCCAGAGCAAACTCCCTTAACTTGGAATCATGTTCTTCGTACTACACAAGAAGTAATTGAATGTCCAAATGTTTTGTCAGCGGTAGCTGCACAACTATAAAGAGACCAATTGTAAAGCGTTGTGAATGCTTCTACTTCTGATGAATGCTTCCACCAAGCCTGTAAGCAAAATGAACCTGATGCAAAGAACAGGAAACTAAATATACATCTCTCTGTACGTGCTGCAGGCGCTGCCTTTGCAGCTGCTGTTTTACAGAGACGAAAGGAGACTTGATCGAAATTGTGCTTGCTGGCAGTATATCATAACATGGAAGTGATGCTTCTGGGAGGACAGAACTGTTTTGAGACACTAGCCAACATTATGACATTTCCTTTTATTGAGAGCATCTGCTGTCGAGGTGGTACCCAGCCTACATTTGTTGATTTCTGTGGGATTTGTAGTTGCTCAGCAGATTCTTAGGATCAAAGCCAAATTGTTCAAAGTTTGGATCAAATAAGTTAGACTCCAAAGCTAAAATGTTGACATTAATTTCTCAAGCAACACATTTGATATTATTATGCTTGCTGAAGTATGTAATGGCAGTGGGAGAAGAAGAGCTAAGCATATTTTCAGTGTTATTGCAGCTAAACTAAAGAGAGGGGGTCCAAAGTCTCTTTTTCTGGATGATTTCTAAGAAGACTTAAAAGCACAAAAATGTGAAACTTTTTTTACAGCTACCAGCTTTTCATGTTAGTATTGTCATTTTGGTGCCTACGAAAATTGTGATGTTACTTATTCACAGCATTTATCTCCAAGCATTCATGTTTTTTTATGAGATATCCCAATGGGGAGCTAATGTTCTTATGAGGAGCAATTTAAAACCCTGAGAATACCTACAAAGTCGAACCACACAGTACAGATGTGATGCTACACTTCAGTGAAAATAAGCAATAGCTCCTAAGATCTTTATTGTGCATCTAGCTGGAAGCACACACTCAACTGGCTTGATTCCTGGGTAATGGAACCTGCCAGTCACAGCACCCAAGCCAGGATGGGCACCCAGCCTATCCCGAATGCAGATTTTCTGGTCTTAGAGGGGTTTGAGAAAGCTCTGTATTCAGAAGAGCTTCTGAGGTAGTGAAGTCCTCACCTGTGCATATTGGTTTGCAGCTCTTCTTTCTCTAGGGAAATATTATTTCTGCAAAGCTATAGCTCAGTTGTAGATGCTCCAAGATCTGTTGAGGATAAAAAGATGCTGGGATGTCTGTGGTTCCAGGTGCAGAAGCTCTTTGTAGTATAACAAGTAGCTGGGAAAAGGGGAAACCAGAAGGATGATGATAGCACCCTGCTATTCATCCATTATGTGTATCTTGTGAGATTGTCTCCAAGGAGGATATAAGAACTGCAGGAAGGCCAAAGGACTGAGTTGTAACTGCCCTCCTTGCACTGCCATCTGTTGCTTTCTTTTTACAGAGTGAAAGGGAAGAATTCACAGTTATTTTTCCCTCTAAGAACCGTGCTACACCTACCATGAGTGTGATAATTCAAGTATTGAATACACTACTCTTGTTTAAATATTAGAAGACTGTGCAAACAAAGTAGGCAGATCTCTCTTCTGATTAAGATACAATACGGTAGCACTAGCAGGGTTTGAAATAGAATGAAAATTTAGGTAAGAGCTAATGGATAGTTACTGACACTTGTAATTCTTGACGATTTCTCAAGGTGCAGTAATATATTGTGGAGAGAGACAAAGAGTATGTAGCATCTTACATACAGGAGAACTTAGCCTGTGCCTTAAGTATTGCCAATACTGTCATGTCTGCTACGTTTCGAACTGCTTTCTGGCACTGTGGACCATCAAAGTCCCTGTAATGCTCAATGTCCTGGTTTGAGTTAGATTTCTATTTATTCTAGCACAGAAGTCATTTGGTGAGGTGTCTTACCTCATGTGGATGAGTGTCGTGAGTCCTACCAGCAAACAATCCTCTGTGGCATAAACCTCTCTATACTCTGGCCTTGTTTGCAGGTGTAGTTTCTAATTACAGAAAAGTCCTTCAGGAGTAATTTTCACTTATACTCACCTTGGCTTTTAATTTTTCAAGGCAAGTAAAGAGCAAGGACTGATTATATTTTACATATATTCTTTACACTTTTGTTTATCTACATGTCTTTAGAGGAAGTGCCTTATCTGATCCTGCCCTCCTGATAGAAACAGCTCGCATGGGTGCTTTTGGCAGGCAAAGCTGTGCCGACTATCAGGACAAACTGCAGGTACTATTGGAGAATGTTCTACAACTGATAGCTGTTATCAAGAGATTTAATGGGGGAACCCTTCCCTGTGCACCATATGGCTGTCGCTTTGAGAATACTTCCAGGGCTAAGAGGCTGCAGGGAGCAGGTCCTGTGTTTATTGTACATCTCTCTCCTCTTTTCAAAGAGTTAAACAGGGCTGGAGAAGGAGCATAGGACTGAGGGGGGACTTCAGCATATTAATTAAATTATGAGTTAGATGTTCTCTCCAGCCTGCACCTTCCTTCTACATAGCAACAGTCTTTCCCACAGCCTAGGATCTGCTTTTTCCCTTGTGTGCTCTTTGTATTGAAAATGAACAGTATTTTCATGCAACAGTGCAACCACGTAGAAGACTGAAAAGCAGCATTGGCAAATAGCCCTGCTGAATGTATTCAACCCCTGAATAAAGCCACACATGTTATCAAAGGGATAGAAAATTGGTAGGGAGCTGTTTGGGCAGAATAGGCAGCGATGCTGGGCAACTACATGCTGTTTCTTTGTCCTTACTAAGCAAAATTCTTTTTGTGCAGTGGGAGCTTTGCCTGTGTAAGTACTGCAGCATCCAGACATCCTGAGGACAAAGGGAATCTGTAAAAGCTGCAGATGCCTCTGGTCCCAGCACCCAAAGGCACAGTAGTTCCTCCTGCATGTTTAAATTTCAATTATTAATAATTAAATAAGCTTTTATGGTAGCTCCAGGACACTGGAGCACTTCAAATCTCCCCATCATGTGAAATGCCAAAGTTCCCTGAGCCGGGATTGAAACTGGTGTTGTGGTGAGAGTGCACCTGTATTGGGCACAGGCTGTCCCGGTGGAGTCCAGCTGCATGTGCTTAGAAATTCTGCTTTCAGGATGATCTATGGCTTTGAGACAGCTCAACATTTGCAAAACAGGATGTGCCACAGGCTGCCAGTGTGCCCATGCTCATGGCAGAGCAAGAGTGCAGCCTGTCCTCATGTCCTTCTGTGCAGGCAGGACTTGGGAGAGCCCATGAGATCCTCATCATGGAACCAACTTGGTCTTGATATGTTTGTCAGAGGAGGAGGTTTTCCATGTGATTTTGCACTGCTCTTGTTTCAATCTGTGCTGAACAGATGGATATAAGAACAGAGACATGGCAATGGTACGAGGAGGTGCAAGAAAGGGAGTATTTCATATAGACTGGCCCATGTCTTGCTGCAGTGAGAACTCCCTTGCTGCTGCAAACCAGTGGCTTAAACTGCCTTCATCAGAGCTTAGGGGACTAAAGCCTCTTACGTTCAACCCAGATGTGATGGCAGCACCTACAGCAGCTCATCAGACAAGTAATTATCAGCTGATCTGCCCATAGTTTCTTTGCAACCCTCATACCCTGGGTTTTGCATAATTTTTGATAGCCAGATAATGAATTGTGCTCTTCAGAGTGGATTCTGATGTACCTGAAGGCTTTAGCAGTTTGTGATTTCCTGCAGCATTACAGCAAAAAAACAAATTTGTGCTTAATGCAGAGTTTAGTCTTATTAGCTTCCTTCCACACTTGAAGAAACAAGTGTATTGACTAACATAAATCAGGGGTTTGAGACTTTAAAAATGTATCTGTTCTCCAGCCTCCCTTTTGAGGGGAAAAATAAAGAAGACAATTCCTTGCAAAATACAGCTAGTAGGGAAAAGAAGTGATCTTCTCCGTGGCTGTGGGATGGGTTCACAGCATTAACAATGAAGCTGTTCCCCCTGAAGGCATCCTGTGTGGTATTCCTTCTCCATCTTCACAATCTCCACAGCAGTTGTTAGATGTTGTGCATGTTCTCCATCACAGTGTTTTCAGGGGTGGAGCTTCCTGTACCAATGACAACATCATTAATCTTCCCCATTTTAGAAAAAATCAAGGAAAAAAAAACCCAAACCCTTTATGCAACAACCCCAAACTGGTGTCATTAATCAGTGGTCATTTCAAGGTATTAATTAGGGTGCTGGGCTTTTTGCCTAGAAAACATACTTCTAGGCATTTTTTACACCAAGAAAGTAAGTAGTCTCCATTAAAGGGCAATTATCAGAGAGACAAAAGCAGGGAAGTGCTCTGTCTGATTCATCACCCCCGTAAACAAGATGCTGCCACCATTTCTTCAGCCTTAGATGAAAAAAGGCTTATGAATGCCTCTATTATCTGTATCATCTGTTATGGAAATCTGGAGATGCTTTACCTGTTGAAATTTAGATTTATTTTTTTTTGTTTGTCCTCTATTTCAGTTACATGCAATAAAAAAGCCCTTTGTGGTGTTTATTCAGAGTTTCTAAAAACATTTTAATGATGTGAATAGAGAGAGGGGTTTAGGGAAAATGCAGAGTTCACAGTCAAACAATCCTGCTGAAGTCTCTTATGTGCTATTAGAGAAGGACTGCAGTGCATTTTAATTGTGTTCACCATACTAACAAACCTGAATTTCTTTTAAAGTTAGTAGTGGCAGCACTTTTTGTCAGCCAAGCATCCACAGGCCATCAGAGATCCTTTGAATTCTTTTTTTTTTTTTTCTGGATTAGGAAGAACTAAAATCCAATAGCTCAGTTGTTTCAAAAACATACATATATTTTTTTATGGGTCTGTTCAGTCATTCTGGAGAATATGTACTCCAGCTTAAAGTGCAGAAAGATGGGTAAACTGGGGGCAATGGTGGTGTTTCTGTTCTACAGCTGCTCTGAGCAGCATCGCTCCCACCCTGCTCCCCCGATGCTGCTGAGGGTACATCCCCATCAGAAACCTCAGCACAAAGTGAGGCTCTGCCCTTCTGGATTGCAGAAACATTTTTTCCGATCTATTTTGTCAGAGTTTCAGGCAGCTGTGAAGGTGTTCATTTGAGCCTAAAGTTTCTCTGCTTCTCGGGTAACTTCACCCTTGAGACTGGCTCAATGTGATATTAGCAGACACTGTAGTTACACTTGCAGCGAAAAAGCTGGAAGGGGAGGGTAGTGTTGGTTGTTTTTTACATTTGGGAACCCCTGGGCATAAGCTACTTCGTGATAACATATGTTAAAAAAGCAAATTAGCTTTGCTGAGAAGTGAACGCTGTCCTCAGCCTGGGTTTGAACTCAGCAGATTTCCCCCAGAGGACAGCAGAAGAGGCCAGGCCTGGAGCAGTGAGACACTTCTGTATCAGCAGTGGGATTCATCTGGTAGGCTTTGGTACCTCAGCCCTCTGTGCATAGGAGCAGCCAAATTTCACAGGTGGCCTGGTTTTGATCTTTGAACACCTGCATTTCTTCTTGAAGATTGGCTTCTTTGCATGTGTTGGAAGTGCTTCCACCTAGACAGGACTGATTAGGACATTCCTAATTTGATCTAAATTAGCATCGCTGTGATTTTGCATTCTGCTCCCTCTCAGTGGTTGTATTTTGATTTACTAGATTTTATTCTGCGGCTCCTAATTCAGACCTTTGCAGTGGATGAGGAGCCTGGCTGTGTGACTCAACACTGGGGATCACCACCTGAAACCCAAGCACTGCTACACCCACCTGTGTCCAAGGGGTATTTTTCTGCTGTTCAAGTTTTGATCTAGCCCAAAAGGGACCAGGAGTGCACTCTTGAAGATCTTTGGATAGTCCCTGTTTACCATGCTCACGTTGCACAAAGTTTGGCTCACAAGTGCAAAAGCCACAAATTCCTTTTGAAACAAAGCCAGAAGAACTTTAACTGCTAACAGGCATTTGGGCCATGGAATTACACTAATAAATGAAATCACAGAATGATAGGGGTTGGAAGGGACCTCTGGAGATGATCTAGTCCAAACCCCCTGCCAGAGCAGGTTCACCTAGCGCAGGTTGCACAGGACAGTATCCAGGAGAGTTCTGAATGTCTCCAGAGACTGAGACTCCATAGCCTCTCTGGGCAGCTATACCACCCTCAAAGAAGTTCCTCCTCATGTTTATGTGGAACTTCCTATGTTCAAGTTTGTGCCCGTTGCCTCTTGTCCTGTCACTAAACACTGAAACAGGTAATGAATGGGTGCTTGGATGGACTGTACCACCAATTGTATTGCTCCGTAGATCTACTCCTGTTGTGCTGCACTGCTTGCTAAGATAGATACGGCTCCTAAGAGCCCTTTGGTTCTGGGGGGACGTGATTGAGTGCTGAGTGTCCCTCAAGGCAATGGAAGCAGAGTAGCTTAGGATGTTATGAGAATGAATTAAATTCTGGCCTATAACTTCATTGAGCATGAAAGAAGAGCCTGTCCTCTGTGCCACATGTGGCAGATATGTCTGCAAAATGGACTCAAATCCTTAGTTTGGTGGCACGTATATAAATTATGCATGACAGCAAGACCTTGCAGCAAGACACGGGTTTGGCTTCAAGTCCTGGAGACAGTGCCGTGCACACAGTAACACCACCTTACATCTCTGCAGCTCTCCAGTGAGTCAAAACAAATGAAAGGTTCATGATGCATATTCTTAAGGGATCATTTTTCTTCTAGCAAGTGGATTTACTTCACACAAAATGAATCTGGATGTTTCCCATTATTGGAAAATGAATATAATGTTCACTGTGAATCATCTTGGCCTGGTGTCTGACAGATGCCAATCATTTATTTGTCCTCATTCAAGATGAAGTAGAAGGGAAGCTAATGCAGAGGAAATATCTGCCTGAACCTTGTTTCACTCAGACTAGACACACAAGCTGGTGGTGGTGATCATCCCAATGAGATTGGGGGAGTGTTTGAGTCCATTCCTCCCAAATGTGTGCACAGGTAGCCACCTCCAGCCCAGGTCTCTTAGCTCTCTTCCATTTTGCTTGATTGACATGTTCAAGGCTTGTCATGTGATAGGGAGGGAAGGGCAGATACTGGTATGACAGAGCTGCTTTGGCTCTTAGTGGTCTTTGGTGGTTTATATATATCATTGCTGGTCCTTCACTGTGACAGAATCACAGAATAGTAGCGGTTGGAAAGGAACTCAGGAGATCACCTATTCCAACCCCCCTGCCAAAGCAGATTCACCTAAGGGCAGCTTATACAGGAATATGTCCAGGCAGGTTTTGAAAACCTCCAGAGAAGGAGACTCCACAACCTCTCTGAGCAGCCTGGTCTAGTTCTCTGTCACCCTCACAATAAAGAAG
>VYZX01017258.1:320855-362149 GCA_013401335.1 Brachypteracias leptosomus | reverse complement strand
TCATAGCATGACTTCATAGTTCAGACAAGGGGAGAAGATCAAGAAAAATGACAAGTAAACAGTTTTGTAGCTGAACTTAACTCTTTGCTGCTGGACCACTAAAAATTGCCCGTTAACATGTTTGATGTTCACATTCACGTGATAAACTTTGAGTTACAAGGACTGTGGTTGCTCACCATGGGCTTGACTTGTACTGGTGCTGTTTCCATCAGTGTCAGCTGTCTCTGAATCAGCCACAAGCTGCCTTGTTTACAAGTATTGCAGTATTACAAGTTGACATGCAGGCTGTGTGATTAGCCACCTAAATTGCATGCTATTTTTTCCCATTTTGTAATCGGATTACTGTAATATTAACAAATAAAAGCAGGAGCTGAACAACAATAAAGCTTTGGTATGAAATGAGCAGAGAGGGAAGAGAACATCAGCAGGCAGGGGATTTAAAAATATAAAAATGCTAAACTGATTTGTTTTCTCCTCCAGCTGGAGCATTGTGTTAACTCGTGTTCACAGATCAGAAGTCTCATGGTACAGCTTCTCTTTTTGAACATGGGAGGAAAACTGAAACTCATAAACCAGGGAAAGTTAGACTTGCTGGATTTATATTTCAAGGTTCATGCACAGAGGGGGAAGCTTTTTTCTTTTTTTCTTTGTCTTTCCCTTTTTCTTTAATGTATTGACATTTTTGCATGAACACGTGCCTGACATATACAGAAGATGTTCTCTTTTAGAAGTCTCACTTGATTAATACACCCTGTGCCTGGCTGTGAGGTTGCACCACTGTCTTCTCTGCAAATTGCCACCGCAGCATGGACACACCTATTAGAGTGGAGAGACTTCACATGCATTAAGCTTCTATCTCTATGTTTGTTCATGCTCACATCAACATCCTTGAAAGTGGATAAAAGTATCCTTGAAAGTGAATAATAGTATTTTATGAAAACAAGCAAATGATGAAATGGGTTTTAAGGTTTGGCAGCAGTTATTTGCTACTCTTTCCTTCTGTGTAATCCATCTGAGTTGACCAGGAGGAGTTTCTCTGTTCTCAACTTTATGCAGACAGCAGAATGATCACCCTTGGCCTCAACAACTTACAGTCTAGTGTGAGTGGACCTAAAACCACTTACTAAAGTATGGATGACACTTTATTGCTCATAAATTGACAATCTCAGGGTAGAGATGCTGAGATAGTGTTTTTGGTGGGTTTTTTATTGCCTCCCAAGGAATATGCTCTTTCCACCATGGGAATGAATGATGGTGCTGGCAGATTACTCCCATTTTTCATGAGTAAGCAGACATTTCCTATTCAGCGATTCCTGAATTAACCGTGAGGTTATTTACAGTCTTTAAAACAATAAGCATATACCCCAAAAGAGAGAAACTGGTCATGTCCATGTTAAGTACTGGTCTGTGTGTGTGCAGGTCTAAGATCCTGTGACTGCCTGGTGACCACGGTAATTACATCTGAAATGTAGAANGGGGGGGGAAGGGGGCGGGGTGTACATTCTTTGGCATTGAATTTTTATTATATTGTTGCCAGGGATGGCATTCAGTAAAATGGGCATGAGAAATGTCAGGAGGGCTCAAGGCAAGAAATGCAGAATGGACCTTGATGTCAGCTCTCACCAAGGTTTGTGAGAGATGAGCAGTAAATTTCAGATTTGAGTTCCCTCCTATTGGCATGAATGAAGTTCCTCAGTCTTTATCTTAGGAAGAATGGTTAATGTGCATTGTAAAGTGTTGATCGTGTTAAATTAACAATATGTCAGACATGGCTTGTGCCAAGATTTCCCACAAAACTTTCTCATGGGATGGACCTATGTGTTTTGTTTGGTTTGGCTTTTTTGTTGTTTAATAAACATTTCACATTCCTCTAAAGCTGCTTTCATATTGCTGCTAAACAGAACTTCAGCATAACTGAAAAGGGTTGAGAGTTGGAGAGAGCTGATGGATTATCAAAGAGATGCAACACGAGGAGATGGCAGGAGAAAAGCTAAACCATTCAACATAAACCTGCCGTATAGATCAGTGCAGATGCAGGAACTGAGATTTCTATTAACTGAATGAGCATTGCACTGGTCTGTGTTTGTTATAGATTATTTGTACATAGTCCTTTGCATTAGTTATTGCAGTCTCTCCACGGGCAGTCTGTTTTATGGTGGTTTGGTGCCTATCTAGTAGAGACTAGTTTCCAGAAGCAGGAGGAAGTAACAGACCACTAAGTCTTGCATTATAATCTGTTAAATGAGATAATTTAACAGAATATTGATCTCACATTGTTAACTTATTGTGGCCTATTGAATATGAGGCACTGAAGGCTGCAATTGAGCTGGAGAATTCTTCAAATAGACTGTCATTTCTTTTCTGTTCTTGCTGACTAAATGAGCTCAATAGAAATATTTTGAGCCTGGAGTATGTAGACTGGTGGCTGATAGGTCTTCATTCCTGGCTTTATTTTAAATTTACAGATGATTAAACATAAGACTTCTAATACTTTCAACTTTACAGCAGCCGTTGCAGTTTTCTCCTTGTTACTAAGGTCTTCTGATATTTAGATTTGAGTATGTTTCAAACCCTTGCCTTCAGAAGCATCTTTCCTGTGGTGGTGTGAGTGCTGGACTACTGTTGATAACTATACACTAAAAACACTGCATAGTTAATTTATTTTAAATGAAATTTTAAAGAGTTCATTTTATTAGACTTGCTTTTTAATGTGATACGATTTTATAGAATAAGAGATAATCTATCGTCTCTGCTGCAGATTTCTGGAATGTGGATGCTTTTTATCTTCCAGGACTTAATTTAATTCTGATTTAAAACATTTTTTTCAGTTCCCCTTCCCCACCCACAGAAGTCCAATTTCTATTTTTGTCATCAGAGCACGATTTCAAGAGGTAGAACTATAAAGAAATTAAGGGCCATTTTCACTAAAAGAAGTATTACCATTTTGTCCAGAGAAATCATGTCTTGTCTTTTCTTTCCCTAGAGGACATATGTTACAGTATTGTGATCAGAAATGGATCTTAATCCTAAACAAATGAGAAAGAAAATAATATTTCATNCACTTTATTGCTCATAGATTGACAATCTCAGGGTAGGGATGCTGAGATAGTGTTTTTGGTGGGTTTTTTATTGCCTCCCAAGGAATATGCTCTTTCCACCATGGGAATGAATGATGGTGCTGGCAGATTACTCCCATTTTTCATGAGTAAGCAGACATTTCCTATTCAGCGATTCCTGAATTAACCGTGAGGTTATTTACAGTCTTTAAAACAATAAGCATATACCCCAAAAGAGAGAAACTGGTCATGTCCATGTTAAGTACTGGTCTGTGTGTGTGCAGGTCTAAGATCCTGTGACTGCCTGGTGACCACGGTAATTACATCTGAAATGTAGAATATTTGCATAGCTCAGGCAAAGGTGTAGGGAAGGGAGAGCAGCAGAGCTCTTCTCTCCCATGGCATTGGAGAGCTTCCCTTGGATGTGGGAGCACTGACTGGGCAGGATGAGGTGTGAATGAGCTCTCCTAGGACTAAAGACCACGTAAACTTCCTGACTTTCAGTGCCATAGGAATAGTGTTGTCTTTGTTTGCCTCCTGTGCTGTAAACCCAGAAGGATATTCCTGCAGAAGCTCCAAGTTTTATCAATTTTCAACTTACCCAGTTCTGTGCTGTTGCAAAGGTCAGAGAGAAAGAATTGCTTTTTTTTTTGTGATGGTACATTACAGTCTTCANTGGTTTGGTGCCTATCTAGTAGAGACTAGTTTCCAGAAGCAGGAGGAAGTAACAGACCACTAAGTCTTGCATTATAATCTGTTAAATGAGATAATTTAACAGAATATTGATCTCACATTGTTAACTTATTGTGGCCTATTGAATATGAGGCACTGAAGGCTGCAATTGAGCTGGAGAATTCTTCAAATAGACTGTCATTTCTTTTCTGTTCTTGCTGACTAAATGAGCTCAATAGAAATATTTTGAGCCTGGAGTATGTAGACTGGTGGCTGATAGGTCTTCATTCCTGGCTTTATTTTAAATTTACAGATGATTAAACATAAGACTTCTAATACTTTCAACTTTACAGCAGCCGTTGCAGTTTTCTCCTTGTTACTAAGGTCTTCTGATATTTAGATTTGAGTATGTTTCAAACCCTTGCCTTCAGAAGCATCTTTCCTGTGGTGGTGTGAGTGCTGGACTACTGTTGATAACTATACACTAAAAACACTGCATAGTTAATTTATTTTAAATGAAATTTTAAAGAGTTCATTTTATTAGACTTGCTTTTTAATGTGATACGATTTTATAGAATAAGAGATAATCTATCGTCTCTGCTGCAGATTTCTGGAATGTGGATGCTTTTTATCTTCCAGGACTTAATTTAATTCTGATTTAAAACATTTTTTTCAGTTCCCCTTCCCCACCCACAGAAGTCCAATTTCTATTTTTGTCATCAGAGCACGATTTCAAGAGGTAGAACTATAAAGAAATTAAGGGCCATTTTCACTAAAAGAAGTATTACCATTTTGTCCAGAGAAATCATGTCTTGTCTTTTCTTTCCCTAGAGGACATATGTTACAGTATTGTGATCAGAAATGGATCTTAATCCTAAACAAATGAGAAAGAAAATAATATTTCATATTTTTCTAAGTATCTGATTTGGATAAGCAAGAATTTGTTTTCTCTGAAAGGTTCAGCAATTTATTTTCTATTAATAAGAAGATGAAAAAAAATCACTTGTAAAAAGATGTCTAGTTTTCCAACAAGTCCTCTAGGAAAAATAGCAGAGATGAAATTTGAAAGTCTTAATGATGTTCTAAGACTAAAACTATCAAATTATAAATACATTCTTTAATTATTTTTTAATACATTAGAGAAGAAAAGAAGTAAGCTTAATTTGTTGTTTCTGAGTGACCTTTTATTTCTAATCTTACCTGGAACATCTAATTAGATTTTCAGTTGCAAAGACAAGTTTACTTATGTAAAATTAAATACAGGAATCTACAAACTGAGAAATTTAACTGTAGATGGATTCAGTCATTTTTGAGATACTCTGAATAAATCCTGTGTCATGGTGACTCTTCAACCTTTTAACCTGGTTGTTGTTTGGAAACGACGTTTCTTGTATTTCAGGGGAATCACTCCTAATTTCAAAAACCTAGTGATGCTCTGAAATTTCAGAGTGTTGTGTATCAACCCAGTACAATGGGGTGTGATGGCTGCTAGAAAATGGTTATGGGTGAGGAAATGCTATGCAGTAATGGCTTCACTGAAGAAAAGAGCACAGCAGTCCTAGGCGGGAAGCAGCAAACCCTCTGGAGATCTTTAATACCTCTTGGCCTGCCTTAATGAAATCCAGTCATGTCGATAGCAGATAAATGCTCCATGTGGAGCAGGGGATAATGCTGAGGAGCACGACACTGGAGACAGCTACTGGGCATTGTGGTACTATTTGTAAATATTCGAGGAAATGTGTAATGTATGTTAATGTTATATCGTTTTTCTTGTATAATACTTCCTTCTAAGAAAAGCTAAGTTGCTGTCTTTCTGATCCCCATGGTATGTAAAAGAAGATGGCTGTTAACTAGAGGAAGATTGCTACCAGGGGTTTCATCCAACCAAGATATATTAGGAGAAATAAATAATAGTTAGCATGTTCTTATTTTGACTCGATGTAGGAATAAATGGCCAAACACAAGACTTTCTACAAAGAACAATTTACTGCTTCCCAGTAAATCAAGGGCTTTATCTGAAGCATTTTAGCTGGTCACAGCAGCTCTGCTAGTTCATGGGCAGACAAGAGCAAGAACATAGCCATGGCTCCCACATGTAAAAAGTACTTTGTAATGATATTTTATTGTATGCGTAAAGCTTGCTGGAGGTTAACAGTTACCTTTGTAATTGTCACTTTGATTTAATTGGGAAAAAAAAAAGCTGCTCTCTTCTTTCATTTGTGCCATGATCATGCTCTCAAGCTCTTTCTCATTGTGTCTATTCACAACACACTGGACTGTCCCTGGAGGCAGCCCCTGGAAGCCACCTGCATTACAGAATGAATGAACTGAGCTCAAGCAGGCTAATCTTTCTCATAATTTTTCTGTATCAGGGACAGGAGAATCTGTAAAGATATCGATCCAGCGGAATGGTACATTATTAACTCGCAGTGATGGCCTTTGTGACTGACAAGATAGTTGTAATAAGCAAATGCTTATCAGTGATCAGCGGGATGAAGGAAAGAGACATCAGGACCAACAACCATGACCTGGCCAGGAAATGGGATTTCAGCCCTTATTCCCACAAGGTCCATTATGTGGATGGGTCACATATTATGTACGGTGAACTCTGTAGCCTGAGCACAGGTAGTTACTTTCTATTCCAGAATGCCTCTGTACACTGATAAATGTAGATGGATAGGACATTATTATCCACAACTGTTTTACCTTGGTAACCGCTCCTACGCCACTTATAGGATCTCTTTTTCTAGCTGACGTGGCCTTTTCTGATTCCTGACTCTGCTCTCGATTTATATCCTCTAATTTTTCTCTGAGAACACAAAACAGTCATTACCCCTTAAATCTGAGAGCTGATTGCCTCCAGTTTCACATTTCCTGGGGGTGTTCTGTACCTTTGTTCATTGTGAAATGAGGAAAGAAAACACAACAAAAATCTGTTTGGGCAGCATAAGAAAAATTTTCCACCTGACCCCTGTAAAGATGGCAATGTTTCAATCTGAAATGTGTTGTAGACCATAAAAATTATGAACAGGTGAACTATGCCTGTAGTACTGCGTGCCGTCTGTGTATGCGGTAGTAAATGCTGACCTCCTTACTCTATAAAGATAAGAATTTCACCTATATTCATGTCGGGTGAGGAATGATGTGCTCATAACTGTATCCCTGTAATAGGGAGCACACAGGTCATATTGAGCCTCCTGAAGGAGAGCCCTCTCCCTATCAGGGAGCTCTCAGATGCTATCAGAGCACCAGCCACCCTTAGACACGTGTGAACTGTGCAGGTGCTACAGAAATGGAAGTCAAACTTTGTGGGAACTAGTAATAAAAGGGAAATAAATCCAAGATGGGAGTTAATTACCCATTTATTCAACTTGGATAAATCCAGTAGCTGGAGATGAGATGTACAGCTGGCATGAATGAGGTGCCCCGTTGTCTTTGGAGAGCATTTTCACTAACTGTGGGGTTAATCAAGGAAATTTACCTTAGCTAGCAACTGTAAATCATGGAATCATAGAATCATTTGGGTTGGAAGGGACCTCTAAAGGTCATCTAGTCCAACCCCCCTACAATAAGCTGGGATATCTCTAACTAGGTTAGGTTGCTCAGAGCCCCATCAAGCCTGACTTGAAAGTCTCCAGGGATGGGGCCTCCACCACCTCTCTGGACAACCTGTTCCAGTGTTCTACCACACTCATATTAAAGAACTTTGTCCTAACGTCCAACCTAAATCTACCCTTTTCTAGCTTAAAACCATTACGCCTCGTCCTATCGCTACAAACCCTTGTCAACAGATCTTCCCCTGCCTTCCTATAGGCCCCTTTCAGGTATTGAAAGGTTGCTGTGAGGTCCCTCTGAAACCTTCTTTTCTGCAGCCTGTCTTCATAGGAGAGGTGCTTCAGCCTTCTGATCATTTTTGTGCCCCTCCTCTGCACATGCTCCAACAGGTCCACATTCTTCTTGTGTTGGGGGCTCAGGAGCTTGTGTCTGCTGCTGGTTGTTGTCATGTAGCCTCAACTTAGAAAAGCACATTTGCTTTGGTCTAAACGAAGGCAGCTTCTCTGGAAGGAAACTTGGCTAAATGGCATTTGAGGTGTGCCACAAAGGGATGAGCTGAGCCATCTCCTGGGGAACAAGTATGGAACGTGATGCTGTTGCCTTTCTGTGAGAAATTCATGTAGATGGTGATGAGTTTAATCAGATCAAAGTGTATTGCTCACCAATAGTAAGGGTCTTGTAAAATGGATGCTGGTAGATAGAATATTTGAAGAAAATGAATGGTTGGCAAGAGCTTGTTAAATTAACAAATATTTATAGTCTGCTTTCCCTACTGCCACTAATTTTCCTTCCCCTGATTATAAATATGCAGGTAATAATAATTTTCTGCATCTGAGGATGGAATAATTAGTAGCCTGAAGGCAGCTTTCAGGGCTCAGAATGATGGGACCTGGTTCCCAGGCCAGAGTAGCCAACTGCCCGCATGGAAATGATTTGTTTCTGCAACCGGTCTCAGCCCATGTCCTGCACGCCCCACTGCCCTGTTCTCGTGTGTGTCCTGTGTGGTGGCTCTCCCAAACAGTCATGAGTTATGCTTAGAGGGGAGAACTGCCCTGGTGTGTGTGTTTAGTGGTAAGATTACACATGTAATGTTAATCTTGTTATTTTAGTATATTAATACACTGAGTGAAATAATCTTTCAAGCTAACTGAAAAATGTTGAGTAAATTCTAGGCAAGGAGCAAGTGTGGGTGTACCATAACTCTGACATTTTCTCCGGTCTCTGGCATTTTGTCCATTTCTATATATCATCACCATGACTACAGTGGGAATGTCTAAGAGAACTCCAATGTAAATCTGACAGCACCTCCTTAGCAATACTTAAAATCATGTAATTAAGTAAGAAAGGGCTGCTGATTGAGGAGGTTAGAGCTGCCTTGCAGAAGATTACAGCACATTTCATGATTAACAATCAGAACATTCTTTTCCAAACCTCTACCTAATTTAGCAGACTAAAGTTTCAGCTGAGAACAAGACTCTGCTCTTAATGCTGCAAAGAGGAGGGAGAACAGTAATTTCCCACCATTTTCACTGCTTTCCTGGTGTTTACTCCAGTGTCAGTCTTCATTCTAATTTTGCTCTCCCAGTTAACTGACTTAACAGAAGTAGCAAAAAGGCAAAAAGGTCAATGCTGTTGATCATAGCACTATAATTCACTTCAGTCTCTTGGCAGTTTATAATTAGGATGGAGAAATAGTTTAAAACCAACTCATTTGAGTGAGGAAAAAACTCTACGCTCCTCAGTTAAGGCACCAGTATTAATCTTTTCTCTTTGCGTCCCTAAAATTATAGGTTAGTTTTAAAGATAAACTTGTGTTTACTTACTGGCAAACACATTTCTGTGAAACGGTGTCATTAAACTGTTTGCCAGGAAGAAAACAAATTCATATATGGCATATAGGGACATAATTTAGAGCTTAAATAGAATATGTTGTTACTGTATATGAATCATTTAAGGCAAGTCATAGCGATGAAAGGGGTCATGATAAACAATTCCTGTGTTAAATCAGCCAGGGTGTGATGGAGTTTTCTTGTGAAACCTGCTGGTTTTGAGACCACTCTCAGGGAGAGGACAATGAGGCTGGTAAAGCTGCAATTTCTCTTCCCCTTCTGTACGTGCACAGACATTTACAGATGGGATCATCTAGGGAAATCTGTAGTTTGTAGACAAAGCGAGCTCTTCTAGAGGGATGTCTAATGTGACATTTGTGGCAGGGGTGAGTAAGGTCCCTAACCATGACATGGTTTTGTGCCAGATACTTTTCCATTCAGTGAGTTTTTGATCTATTATTGTTTGTGGCATTCTGACTGCATTCACTAGGCTTTGTTGTCTTCTTTATATATCTATAAAAGAAAAATATATAAATCACCTACCTATTTTCTTGGCAGCCTTTGAGAAAAACTTTGCTACTTCTTGACTCACTTTGCCTTCCTCTCAACTTGAGTCTGCATCAAGCAGCACGTTTCTCTGGAGAGCTTTTCCTCCACTACTTGGTAGAGTGGCCATATGTTGGGAGTCACAGAAGTAAAACATATCCCAGTCGTCTAATTCCTTTCTGTACATCCCCACTGAAAATGTTCTTTTTGGGGGGCTATACATATTATGTAGAATTCTGTTAAGGAATTGGAGAGAAACTGGAAGTGTTGCACTAAGGTTTGAAAAAAAAAAAGCTTTCACAGAATAAATACCAACTGCATACAAGAGCAAAAGCCCTGAGAAAAAGGAGAGTTGACAAGTACAGCTGAAGAATTGTGACTTCTTGCCCCCAGACCCTTTGAGGAAATAGGTTTTGTATACTGATGTCATCTTATGCTTGTAATGAACACTCATTTCAATTGCTCCTCCTTTTTGGCTCTACCATGCATAGTTTTTGTAATATTTTAAGGATTTTTTGCTTTCATATGGCAGTTAATAATTTTGAACAGTTGTGGAGAAAACCAGCAATTTCCCCCCTGCAGGTTGTGCAGTAAAGGACGGATTGACATTTCTAAGTCCTTTAAAAATGGGAAATGTACCATGTTAACATCTTTATTCTTCTATTGCAAAATTCAGCATGCTTTGTGGAGAGGATTAAAGTTAAAAAATACATTTCTGATCCTAGAGGCCTGGTTTGAGTGTAAATATTGTTGAAAAAGCCCTGTATCTGTGTCTGCATATCCCAGTTATGGAAAAGATGATGAGGAACCTGGCTTCTTCTTAAAAACTCTTGGGGAACCTCTGGCATAGATATCATTATTAGCATATGTTAAACCAGAGCAAAAAATATTCTTTACATAAGCAGCTACTGCTGGAGTGATCAAATATCTCCATCGCTGCAGGTCAGAATGTGCAAATTAACACGAATACTTAAGTATTAAATCACTCCCAGAGAAAGGCAAAAGGTTTACAGAAAATTCAGGCTCTGTCATGTATCTATCCAGCAGCCTGGCTAAATGACAAGATGATACGCAGTCCAGAGGAATTATTGACTCAAAAGATAAGAACATGAAGCAGGCATTTTAAATTCAAGTCTGCAATTAACTTACCTGAAAATGATGTTATGGGATTTATATTACCAGGAGGTTGTTGGGATGAAAAGCTGAAATTTTACTACTGATCAGGCATCGTTCAGGTACAGAGTTAATCTGAAGAGCAAAACATTGAAGTGTTTGAAGTTCAGGTGCTTGTCATAAAGGAAAAGAAGTTGCAGAACAGGGTATGTAATACACCATATATATATGTAATTCTGTGTGTGTTGAGAAGGTGAGAGGAACCATTGTGTATTGTCAAGGTAAAGCAAGGGAATGAAGATTTTGCAAAAAGTTCCTTACTTTGAACAACCCCATAATTTTAACATACAAATAGATAGATGTAGATATTGATATAACTTCAAATTGTACAAGTTCCTTAGTACAAGGATTTTGATCCTTTTAGGAGCAGAAAAACCTGATGCTTATAACTACTATTTGGGTTGCTCTGTGCAACTATAACTCTGCTGTTGTGGATAATAGTGTCTTCAATTTCAGCATATCCTCTTTCATCCTCTTCCATTCAATGTGTTGTGTTTATTGGCACCATTTGATACTTATCCTTTATCTTCCTCATTCATAGGGCTAAATCTCAGTGAATCTGAAAATAACCCACTTGTCCTACAAGGAGTTGAACCTTTGTGCTTCAGTCTCTGTGCAAGAGGAGGACGGGCAGCAGGTTAGAGCCGTATTGCATGCAAAAGAGAAACAAATGAGATGGGAATTTCAGGGTTAAGGAGCTGGTGTTGAGTTCCCTTTACTTAAAACCCAAATGGGGTGCACAAGGCGTTAAATGGACTCTGCTGTTGAGTGCACCTTTCTCAGCAGCGTAACTATATACGTGATTTAATGAACAGAGAGGCTGTAGCAGCCCCTCACTACCCAGCGGGGCGTTATGTGGCTGTTAAGACAAATGTTCATGTGGTCAGACCTTTTAGCAGGTTTTTTTTTCAGGCTGTCCAGGCACACTGCCTGTGATTTGATTACTACATTTCCAGCAGGGTTTCTTTCAAAGTGGTATTTGTAGCTGTAGTGAAGACTATATGGGAATGGCTACAGTTGGTTTTGTAAAGCAAATTGAATTTAGGTCCCAGCCAGGAAATCGTTTGAAGACACGCAAATGGTTTAGTAGTGCACAATGATTTTGCGTGTTAGTTACAGGCAAAAAATGCTTTGCTTACTCAAGGCTTTAATGTAAGTCAGGTCAGGAAAGGCAATTGGAACAACATATTGTATTCTTCCTCACGGCATCTCTTTCCTATAGATGTTTATACTCTCATCTGTACCTGAGAAGTGCTGAATAGAAATTGGACTTCCCAGAATACGGGAAAAGCTATAATTTTGCACGATTTTACCATAAAGTGACCCTATTTGCCTCCTGAAAAACAAATTATCTCCAAACTCTAGCTTTATTTCAGGCCACTGAAGATTCATGAACCTGGAACTTTTTTCCCAGTGTTGACTTTTTAGCTGATATTATCCCACAGTTTAAAAATCTCGATAATAACATTTTCAGAATTGAAAATTGCAGAATTCTGTTTCAGATATGTTGAAATGTTGTGTTACGACACCAGTAAATAGCTCTTTGCAGTTTTGAAACAAGATGTGGATTGTGATATGTTTCTATGGTACTTCTGTTTTGATTAGTCAGAATTATCCGACACAAAAAAACATTCTGCCAGGAAAATTTGGTCATCCTGTTCTGCAGTTCTTTAAGTATAATTTTTTATTCATGTGACTCCTGCTGGCCCTGCGGCTTAATCCTTGGCTTTGTGCATCTCACACAAGAGCTGCTGACTTCGAAGTATTTTTATTTTCAGATGGGGTGTCATCCCAGCTGTCCTGCCTTTCCTAGGTCAATTGGTGAGAAATGCAATTTCTGACCTATGGGTGTGTCTCAGAAGAACAGCCCAGGGACTAGGGAGGGGAGGGAATGAGATTTTGAGCTATTTTTAGGCTTTCAGCAGCACTTTCCTGAGTGGAAGTTAGAATAACCCTGAATATGATGGCTCCAACCCCCAGCATGCTTCATCCTTCCTCTGTTTCTTTCAAAATGATTGTGAAAGGATGGTTATGGTCATTTCACCAGTTTGATCCCACTGTGGGATATCCTTTATGGCTAAGTGAATCCTGAGAACAAATCAAGCCCTTGTTATAGCCAATATATTGAAATTTGGCTAGAAACCTGATCCCCAAATCATCTTCCTTATTCAAGCGAGGCTAATCTGATACGGTATTTTCAAGATTTGTATCTTAGTTATATTCTGAATTGTTTCTCTAGCTACTTTTTTACTCAGTATTGCTACAGATAGTTAGCTCTGAAATGTGAATGAAATAGCTCTTCTGGAATATATGTGTAACTTTAAATATGATGTGCCCATTTGATGACATTTTTATGTAGAACAGCTCATGGTATTCTTTTGTTGCTTTTTAAAATTATTCCCAGTTTCCAGTGTGCTGTAAAAGATGGACTTGGGTAAGGAGTATATGGAATAGCATATTCCAGAAAGAGTGTATGGACTTGGACACTTGCATGAACAGCAAAAAAAGCTTCTGAAAATGTAAAAAACCCCAAATATATTTAAAGTCAAAGTCAGAACTGAGAAACAGACACTGTTAGGGGATGCTCAGAGACTGTAAGGGGTGCTCAGATTTTTTTTTTATAGCTATGAATTTCTGAAATGTACTTAAGTTGGTATGAAATATGTAGCATTTATTCAGAGGCTTTGTTGATCCTTGAGCTAGTGATGTTCTGTAGCTTGTTACTCATCCAGAAATAGCTAAAGTGGCTTTCGGGGTACAAATCTGAGTCATCTGCATGCTCATGGACAATCTTTTGTGCTTCAATGGAAGTTTATGACTACTGACCTGATTTTACATCTTCCAAATATAGGATATGTATTATTTTATAGTATCTGAAGTCTCCTTTACATATGCTTGTTGGAGAGAAAAAGAAAAATGTCTTTCAGTCTGTGGCTGCAGAGAATGGACCCATGAGCAGACGAACAGGCTCTTGCCCATGGGCTGAGCTGCTGTAACTCTGGACCACCCTGTGCTGCTTCTCTATCTGGTCAGAGGTCTGGATCATCGTGTTTGAAATGGCACGTAAGAAGTAAAGAAGGGAGCTTTGCATTTTGCAGTTTGTTGATCCCAGCTATGGAGGTGTAGGGTTGCTTCTTTTCAAAAAATGGATGGAATTAGGGATAGAAGCATCATCCCAGGCTCCAGTTTGCCCCAAGAGGTCTATGCCAACAAGAAGGTGTGTGGTTTTAGATGGTATATTAGCAGGTAATTTGCATCTGCAGCTAACTGAGAGCCACACATTCTGTGTCTGATTCTGCCTGGGGAAAATCTAGCACTTCAGTTTCAGAAATCAGGCAATTCTTTTCCAGCAGTCCATATTCCTACTCCTTCCTTCCCCATAAGATGGAAACCAAAGAACATTTCATTTCTTTCTTTTTTCTCCCCCACACCAGCAAATTTTGTCCAAAACCTCATTAGCTGTCACATCTGACGTGTCTCCAGGAAGTATTTAACCTTTCTGGGCTCTGGAGCCTCCTCTGCACTAGTCCTGTTTGTGCTGAGAAGGGGCTACCAGGTAGGACTGAGGAGTGCAAACAGTTTGCCAGCTTCTTTGGACCCACAAAAGTGAGTGGTCAGTGATTCACACAGTTAAGGCAGGAAAAGCTGCTGCTGGGGCTTCCCCAGCCACACCTCCCCTTGCAGCCAGCACCAGAGACACTTTGCCTGGTTATGAGATTAATTAATTTTGTAGCTTTCTTTTTCAGCTGGTGTTTTCCTTGTCATCTTTGTAAGGGCTCTCCAGACTTATATTAAAAACATGTAAATGAATTGTTAGTGTATTAAAATGACACTGAGAACGCAATGAACTCCATAAAGACATTTTGCAGCCCTTCACCTGGCTCCTACTTAAGGGCAAACTGCTGCAGACTGTTTGAGGGCCAGGTATACATGGAGACTTGAAAGATCTTGGCAAGAGCAAAGCAGGAACTGCTGTTTCCTTATGAACAACCTTTCATTTTGCTCCCTGCGTAGCCTCAGCCTGGCCCTCTCCACACTGCTATTTTAGCCAGGTGTTAGAGAGAGAAACCCTTGCTTATTGCTAAGTAGCTATTTCCAACTACCATCATCAAGTCAAGAACAGTGGGTGGTTTTCTTCATGAGTTTTGTGATGGCTATAGCTGGTGGAGCTGTTCAAGAACCAAAAAAAGAAAACCAAACCAGCAGCCACCTGGGTATCTTTTATCAATCTTTCCTGATATCTTTTTAGTTATAATCTGAAAGAAAGCTTGTTGAAAGATCAGAAATACTGAATTAAAAAGATAATACTATAGTAGGTTGTTGATTACAATCTAGCATAGAAATGAAAGGTGCATTGTATGAAACTGTTGTCATAATTAGGATTCTCTTTCCCCCAAATACCTCATTAAAGGCAGATATTTTCAGTTAATTCAGTCTTTTTTCTCAAGAGTCTTGGCCTCTTGCGAATGTGTCTGTGGAGATGTAATGGCAGAGCTGTGACCTGCATTTGCACCTTGTGGAGGCAGGATTTGGCACTGCTGTGGGATGTGTGGGTCAAGAGGATGAGGCCAGTCTTTCTTCAGTGATGTCCAGTGAAAAGTCAAGGGGTAATGGACACAAACTGGAACACCTGAAGCTCCATTGAAACATAAAGAAAAGCTTCTTTTTTGTGAGGCTGATGGAGCCCTGGCCCAGGCTTCCCAGAGAGTTTATGGAGTCTCCGTCTCTGCAGAGATTCCAAACCCACCTGGACATTATTCTGGGCACCCTGCTCTGGGTGACCCTGCTTTAGAAGGGGGATTGGATGAGATGATCTCCAGAGGTCCCTTCCAAACCCCACCATTCTGTGATTCTGTAATATTACTTATAAGTTTCTGAAGTAAATGGCTTTTAAGAAGGGGTCGGAACTAGATGATCTTTAAGGTCCCTTCCAACCCTGATGATTCTGTGATTCTATTCTATGATTCTAAGATCATAGAGTTTCAATACTTTTTTTTTTTTAAGGGATATATTCTTGCCCTGCATCTCTGTAGACTCACATGGCAGGGTGTCCACTGGGTGGGAGTTGTAGGATGCTACAGAACATCACTAGCCATCAAGGTATAGTCCAGAACTAGCGGGAGGCTGTGGTCACCAGAAGTCTTACAAAGGAATGGAGAGTGGTTATGTTGTGGAAAGGTTGAGAGAAGCATCAGAATGCTAGAGATTGCTGAGCAAACTGAAACACCAGCCTCGTAATACGCACTTGTCACTAGAAAAGCAGTTTCTGCTTGTACATAGTGATTTTTCATGTCGACTTGATAAAATACGTAACACCAAAAGTGTTGCTCATGAAAAAAAACAAATGACATTTGCAAACGTTACGCAATAGGAGCGTTATTCCCCAAAGTATCTGTTCCTCCAAGAGAGAGTGTCTGCTTGTCAGTTCGATACAGCTTCATAGCAGTATCTAAATTCCTAAATTGCTTACATAGTCTTTGCTATGGTAGAAATGTAAAGATGAGGGATGAGTTAATCAGTGGGTTGCTAATTTATGTTTAATCAATAACATCCTTAATAAGTACATGTTATCAAAGGAAAACCCATCAATTGCTGTTATATTCTGTTAGTATGCACAACAATCAACATTCACACTGTTAATAAAATAGATTGAAATTTTATTATCATGTCTTGAAATAAGCTTGTGTTCACCTCTAGCTTGAGTTATTTCTGTTGTCTTCAATTGATATGACAACAGGGACTCTTTTCCAGGCCTGTGCATCAGGCCTTTATTTCAGCCTGGAAGGTGAATTTAATTGACTCTTTCCTGATACTCAGGCTTGCCTCATCCACGTGGCTTACACATGAATTTCCAATTCAATTTCAACCTCAAATGGGAACAGCCACAAATACAAATACCTTGCTGAAGCTGCACAAAATGAATTATGTGGATAACAATATTTCATCAGGCTTGGAACTCGGCTGTGTTTTCTCCAAAGCAGTAAAACTGTGTAAATGAATTGCTAAGTCACTGTAATATTAATGGCTTGTATCTCATCCTTTAAAAGCAGGATGACAGAGAGACAGAGGAGAGAATTGCCTCTCACCTTGGTGGAATTTTTCTTTTATTTAAGCCTACAAACAAATATTTTAAAAAAATATATACTCTTTGTAGGATTCAAGTATTTTCTGTCAAAGGTTTTTATAAAATAGGAGAGAGAAATAGGATTTTGGGGAACAGCTTCTGCACCTGGGGGTCTGTCTCCTTCCTTGTGGAAAGGTACTTTTGGAGCAGGTTGTGGGTGGAGTCAGGCAAGGCTCAGATGTGGCTGCAAACAAGACTCCTTGAGCTACATGAGGACATGGCCTCAAGTTGTGCCAGAGGAGGTTTAGATTGAATATTGGGAAAAATTTCTTTCCTGAAAGAGTGATTAAGCACTGGCCCAGGTTGCCCAGCAAAGTGGTGGAGTCACCATCCCTGGAGGTGTTCAAACCACGTGTAGATGTGGCACTTCAGAACATGGTCTAGTTGTCATGGTAGTGTTGAGTTGACAGTTGGACTTGATGATCTTTGAGGTCTTTTCCAACCTTAATGATTCTATGATAAACTTGCTGCCATTTGCCCGTTGGGCTAAAACCTGCCCCAAAGCAAACTGGAGTAGCCAGGCTGCTCCCAACATGGGAGTCACCACGGCTGCTGGAACAAGAAGGTAACTCAGACTGGGATCACTGCCTCTTCTAAACAGTTTTTGTTTGCTTGTGGTGTGGGGGTATGTATAGAGATTTGGAAAGGGAATCTCAGCTGGGCTTTGAAAAATCTCATATTTTAGCTCTGCTGTCAGTGTGGCAAGATATCTTTGGTTGGTCCGGAGCAAGGTCTGTCATGGTGAATATTTCTGAATTCCAGTGGGACAGGAGTGAGGAACCACACAAGGGAAAAAAAAGGAGTTGAATAAAGCACCCAGCTTTGCTTGCCCAGCACACTGGGCTGTGCAGGCAGACAGGTTTTGGGTGGAAAACATCCCCTTTTCCATGGCAATGGGGATGGTTCCTGTGGGCGAGGGGGAGCAGGAGGCTCTGCCCTTCCTGCTCTGTAAGCTGCAGGGAGAAGCAAAGTAAGAGCCTGCCAGGGCTGAGTTCATCAGTGCTTTAGCAGGGGGGTCTCCTAAGTGACCCTGTGGTGAGAGCTAGTCCCCTCTGGTCTTCTGCTCCCGGATTTTCTGTTGTTTGTGGGCTTTAGTTAGACCCTGTGATTACTCCTGCCTGCAGTGGGCAGTTCGGGGTTTCTCAACCTTTGTGTTCAGCCAGAAGCTTCAGCCAGCTCTCCCACAATCTGCTGTCTTGGCCGTGGCTGCCAACCCTCTTTCTCTGTTTATTGTCCTTTAATTTCTTCTGCTCCAGCCAGCCCCGTTCACTCCCATTAGTGCTACGATTCCTCCCTACTTCAAGTAGCTTTGAGGCATAAGCTTCAGAAACAAGCTAACTGCAAAAAGGAAAAAAAAAGAAAATAAGAAGAAAATAAAAACCTCACCCTCCATGATATTTTAAAGTGTTTTGGTCTTGTTTTTCTTTAACTGCAGTTTCAGGTAATTGTAACAAACTAATCTGTAATAGAGGCACCTAGAATGGAATAGTCAGAAACTCTCTGCATTAGCTTTCATTTACTTCTTCCCATGCTAAGGTCAGAGGAAGTATTAGCAATAGTTTCCAGGAGAGCACAGCTGAGTCCAAACTCTGAGCTTTTGAAATCCGTAGCATTAATCAATGGGATGTGCTCTCTGGTCCTTAGCAGAATGTCTTATCGGAGCTGGGTCACTCAGTTACCAGCTTGAGGCCTGTGTTGTGCAGCAAGTAGCATGCTATAATAAATAAGAATAATGTTGGAAATATGGTTTCCTTTAAACATTTCAAAACCTTGTATCATCAATAATCATTTTTTCCTGCTTTTTCTGATCAGTCCTAAATTCAATAAGGCTTCTATGGGAGCCAGTCTGACCAGCTTGTGATTCCATATCAGACACATTTTGGTTATTGTCTGTGCATCCCTTTTCCAAATGATCCCCTGGATTAACTAAAATTGTTTGGGTTGAGATTTACAGAATGTAGCTTCATATGTTTTCTAGAAGTTCTTGTCAATGTTTTCTTGATGCTTCATGAAAATATTTCATCACTAGATTCTCAGCCTGTTTTTCCAAGGAGTATGTGCCATGAGGACTGTGATGTAACAGCAACATATTATTTTGAATGTATGATGCAAACTCAGGGCTTATAGTGGGAAAAAATGATGTTACTCATAAACATTAAACACCAAGTATTTTCAGTTCTTGCAGTATAAGCTTGCATTGGCAGCTAAGTGGATTGCAGTTGTGTAAATGAAGATGTATTCAACCCAGTTTTGTTTCTGTCAGCCCACTTATCATGCAACCTTAGGGCATAGATGAGAGTATGCAAATATGGTGTAGGGGATGTCATTCTAAATCTGGAATTTGCAGTGGGAATCCTGCTGCCACCTGCTGTCAGACGAAAAATTGGTTGTTCCTCTTCCTGGTATAAACAAAATTGTGATTCTGACCTATTTTAAAAAGTTACAACTTTTAATTTCCAATTTTTACTTATGCTAACCATCAAATTTCAAGCTCTTTGCACTTTTCCCTTAAGAAGACATTAGTTTCATGGCTTCTATTTCTAATTTGTTTTCTTATCATAACAGGTCTGTTGAACATCTGTTTGTCATTTCATTTTTAATATTTCTGTAAAATGCAAGTGTGGTTAAATTGCAGGGTGTTATGTTGATGGCTTGCATTTATTGTAGGCGGGATTTGGGGAAGTGGAAGGATCATCAGCAAGTGAATTTGAGTATATAATTTTGCATCCCAAAGCATTTAAACACGGACTTTAAAACAGGCAGATGTTGGTAGAGAGGGAGCACTTTGAACATGACTCATGAGCGTTTCTGTCGGCAGTTATGTTCTGGGCTGGAGCATCAGCAGAGCAAGTGTGGGAGCCTCTGGGGTGGAAGTATGAGCTGTTGATGCAACGAGCAGTATGTTGTGTCAAGTTTTCAGAAGCATGTAGTTGATATATGAGCCAAAGGGTAACTTTGGTACCTTTTATTTCAAGCATCAAGTTAAATTCTGAATCGCTCAGCTGCAGAAGATGCTGATACAATTTTTAAGTTCCACTTTCAAACACGATCCTGACAACTTTGTCTGCGTATAAAGGTCTTGCTGAGTGAATTGTATCACTTTCAAAACTCTCCTATACTTGGACCAGGTAATGCTGCTGTAAAAGTTTGTCCAGGAGACACAAGTTCCTTGAACAGGCATAAGCTGTAACAGAAAGAGTGCTCTGAGGTTGTAAGAAGTTCATGCCAGAGCTCTGCTATAGCTTCACTTTGATGTGGTTGACACATCTTTCTAATCAAAACTGATAGACAGTAGTGGTTTTAAACCTAGACCAAGTCTAGCTATATCAAAATTAAGATTCCTGGATCCTGCCTCACTTATTTTTTAAAATAGAAGTTATATTGGACATGTAAGTCACATTTTGAAATTGTCAGCTGAGGTCAGTAAATCTGCAGAAAAATATAGCCCTAGGTTTCGTTACAGTCCAGCACTAGTGGGACACAAAGTCAGTTGGAGCTGGGCAGAACTTCTTTCCCTTCCTGCTCTTCTGATGGAAAGGTAACATTGCCCAAATCTCACTTTCCTGTCAAAACAATGATAAATAGCACAAGAAAGCTCTGCATCCTATTAGGAGAGGAAAAATATTTAGATAAACTACAGGTAATTTTCGGCAGCAGTCCAAAAATCTGTGGAATAAACACTGTGGAAAGCTCCTCTGCACCCATACTCAGTTATCCAGCAGAAGATAGAGGGACTCTGATGGGGCACTGAGCAACCTGCTCTAGTTGCAGATGTCCCTGCTCACTGCAGGAGAGTTGGACTAGATGGTCTTTAAAGGTCTCTTTCAACCCAGAACATTCTATGATTCTAATAGGGGAGCTTGAAGATTGGCAGCTCTAGAGCATTTTTAGAGAGACATCGGAACAGGTGGAAGTCTGACACACTTGAGTCACACTTGGTCCACCAAAAGTTACCCTCTTGATGTCCAGTTTGAAATATTTCCATAAATCCTATGAGACCTTTTGCTATAGTTGAGGGGTGTTTTATCCCTCAGCTGAAGGATTTCCATCCCTGGCCAGGACTGATGCTCCTGGCTGGCACTGCCTGCTGCCCAGCAAAGAGCTGTGCTGCTGGGTCATCATCCACCAGCGGTGCCCATGAGACCACTCTTCTTGATGAGCTTCTCAGCAGCAGCTGACAGCTGCCTGCTGGGTGGGGGTTCCTTTTTGTTTCTTTTGTTATGGTGCATTAGCAGCGCTTGGCAAGATTTCTTCCGTCCAACGTTGTTGTTAATCATTGTTTTTGGGATGACATTGCAGCTGTCCCGCTGAGCTGTTGTGGGTGCTGATGGCACTGCTGGCACTGCTGCCAGTGCCGTGCTGGCTAATACCCACACCAAGGGGCTTTTTCTGACTTATAGGGAAGAGGGTCTTTAAGGAGAGATAAAACTGTAGCTGTGATTGCGTGCAAACTGCATCCTTGGAACTTCTCCAATACCTGAAAGGGGCCTATAGGAAGGTGGGGGTGGATCTGTTCTCAAAGGTTTGTAGCGACAGGACAAGGGGTAATGGTCTAAAGCTGAAAAAGGGTTGATTTAGGTTAGACATTAGGGAAAAGTTTTTTAATATGAAGGTGGTTGAACACTGGAACAGGCTGCCCAGACAGGTGGTGGAGGCCCCATCCCTGGAGACGTTCAAGGTCAGGCTTCATGGGATTCTGAGCAACCTGACCTGGTTGGAGATGTCCCTGGTTATTGTAGGGGTGTTGGACTGGATGACCTTTGGAGGTACCTTCTAACCCAATACATTCTATAATTCTCTCTTCAGTGTTCGGTCCCTGAAATGTCTTGACCTTTCTGGAGGACTGATTCTGGTTCTTACACATAGGAGCAAAACTGTAATACAATGATTCAAGGAGTAGCAGGATTCAGGACTATTAATTTAATTTGTGCAGTAGTTACCTTTTATTCAATACAGAAGTCTCTTGCCCCAGCTCCCCTTGCCTTCAGATTTAGGCTTTCCTGCCCTTTGTCATGATGCCATCTCACGTGGCAGTGGGAGTGCAGCTTCTGTATCAGCTCTTGTGCAGGAGCAGCCTCTCTTGTACTGCTTAAAAACAACTCATTTACCATAAATGATATGTGCTGCTGTTTAGGTACCTCTGCTCTAGAGGATAGTACTAATTACAGTTCGTCAGTATATTTATTCTTCACTCAGAGGGTGGTGAGACACTGGCACAGGTCGTCCAGGGGGGTTGTAGATGCTCCATCCCTGGAGATGTTCAAGACCAGGTTGGATGGGGCTTTGAGCAACCTGCTCTAGTGGGAGGTGTCCCTGCCATGGCAGGGGGATTGGAACTAGATGATCTCTGAGGTCCTTTCCAGCCCAACCCATTCTATGATTCTATTATTTAGCTATATGTTTTCATGTGACAAGATATCTAAAGGTAGAAATGTCATATCTAAAATAAACTAAGGCTTAGCTGAGCGTGGTGGCTTGCAGTGGGTGTGTAATCTGTGCAGATCCCCACTGGGTAGGCAAGAAAAGTGTGAGCACAGGCAGTATTTAAGTTTAATACAGCATTACTGCTAATGAGCTGCTATCACTGTTAAATAGTCGCCTGCTCCTGTTCAGGAGTTGAGCACCTGTAGTTAACCAGCATGCTGAGTTTGCTCAGGCTGCTCCAGGGTTATATCTCAGTGAAAGCATTTTATGGTTCCTAACACCAAACATCTGGCCTTTAACATCTTTTGATGCTAAATAGGTTGAGTTCATCAGGCACATGCATGCACTGTGTTGAGGCTGTGATATATGTTTTAGTCTTCATGTGTCTCTGGTAGGTGCCTAAGGCCTGTCATTTAAAGCTTGGCTTACTTTTGTCTTCTGGCACTAATGCCTGATATCAAAAAGCACTTATTCTACCTTTTAAGCAAAGAAGTGGTGCGCAAATCCAGGAGATGAAAAGGGCATGTGATAACAAGTGAGATTCAGCAGTGGCTTGATGCACGAGACTGATGTATGTCCGTATGTATGTCCATCCCATTCTGCTCGTAGCATCGGTTGCTGTTCTAAGCAAGACATCAGCATGTATCTATACCAGGGATTTTAAGCTAATATGAACTGTAAAGTGCTGCAAATCTGTATTGAACTCATCTTTGAGGCAGTATAGGCCTGATCTAGAGCTCCTTGAAGCCATTGAAAAGCCTGCCCTTGACTTCAGCAGATTTGGGTGAGACCCTGAAATCTGGAAGAGCTACATTCTTTTGTGTAGTTATCCTAACAAGTAAAGCTGAAACGAAAGAATACTGGTGGTGTTAGAGATGGAAGGTACTGTTTAAACAGAGGAAGGATCTTCCTGCTCTTTGCCTTTTTTTCTCTGATTTCTGATGGTCACTATAGCAACAGGAACCAAAGAGATGAAGAACTGGAAAACATGCACTTCACTATGACAAGTTCAATTTACAGCCAGCTCAGCAACGTAACAAATCTATGTCATACTTAATGGGAACCTATGCAGCAGGTAACAGATCAGTGTAAGAGTGTGGTGTGCTACAGGGCAGGGAAACCTGAGTTTGTGTCTAATATTGGGTCTTCCTCATTAAAGATGCCAGGATAAATTGAAGCATTATAATTACACCTGGACTTTTGTCAAAATGGCCCCAGTCTGTCATGGGTAACATTAATTTTACGTTTCATTTTTTTAATCTCCTGTGGTTTTGTTGCTTTGAGGGCTCTCTGGGTATAGCCACAGTGGGGATGCAGGGAACTGGGAGCAGCAGGACTGGAGTGCAGCCTCGGTGTGAACCTGAACTGGTGCTCAGACAAGGCTCTGTGTGAGTGGATCAGCAGCCTGGATCCCAGAGGGATCATGAGCCTTTCAAAAAGCAATTCGTTTGTACAAACAACTAAACTGTAAAAATGTAGTTCAGAGGCATCGCTTGCTTAGAAGATTAAGGCACTTACAATGTGCACCCATGAGTCTGGGGCAAGCTGCAAACTCCAGGACTGTCCAAACAGCAGGATTAGGAGCTGGATCACACTTGAAAAACCTGGTTTGAGTTTTCTTTTGCATTTGCCACACTGATTTATCTTCCAAATGTAAATGGAAAGCTCTTCAGAGTAGGAGCTGTGTCTCACTTCAGTAGATAACTCTCATTTTGGTACTTGGCCACAGGTAGCCAGCTGGCCCTTGATTCCCAAGTAGTTCTTGAGCACGTAGGTGCCTTCCCATGCTAGGACTCTATCGTGTGACTGGCAGAAGGGCTGTCATGGTGTTACGGCTGCTGATGTAGAGCAACTATGGGAGGATGTAAAGTGGCATCAGAGTAGCTCTAAGAACATGCTGCAGCCTCGTCCCTTCACTGTCCTGCAGTGACAATGACAGGATGCCCAGGGGGTCCTGCTCTGAGCTAAGCCTGGAGCTCTCCTTCCACAGGGCCAGCATGGGCTTGTCTCTCAGCTGTCAGTTGTGTGAATGTTCCTGTATGCAGGTAATAGGAAGGCTGGCCTCAGCCATCTATAAAAATACTTAATGGGGATGAAAAAGAAAAAATGAGCTTATTTTAAGTGAGAGCTGCTCAAATTCGGGCTCTCTGTGTAGTCGCAGTCTGATTCCATGTAATTTTTGTTTAATGCTTGTTTCAGATGGTGTCTGTAAGTTGTACGTTCTGTTTTGACATCCAAAATAGCAGCCAAGTAATTTGGGTTCTACAGCAAGAGACTGCAGGCCAGTGAAAGGAAAACCAGCTCTCACAGGGTACCTGCTGAAGAATCACAGCTCATGAGCTTTTAAAAATGCTCTGAAATAATATGCTTGCCTGGTTACTAAAGCTGTTTGTGTTGGAATAGCGATTAAAAAATAGTGAGTTAAAATGTACGTAGATCGTTTTTATGGTTTTTTTGGGTTTTTTTATATTAAGCAAGTTGAAGTGATACAATTGGAATGATCTTTGTTTCCATTTTGCTAACTGCTGATGATATGGTGCTTGCAATGACAGGATATTTATTTTTATATTATTACTCACGGGGCAAAAATGCTTTGGGAGGACATTGCCTCGTGTTGTGCTGGGGGACAGGCTGAAATTGTAGATCATAGGTGTTTTTTTAGGCTGTCCATCTTACGCTGTAGAGCTATTGAGGGTTTATGTAGAAAATGGTTCTATTCAAAGAAAATCAGGTGTGTGGCTTGTAGGGGGGACACACAACCACAGCCAGAGCCCCAGCTTGATGCAGGAACCTGCTCTGCATCCTTGAGCATGGGACCAATGACTGTGCCAAGACCACTCATTTTGGAAGCTTTTGTTACAGGAGGAGACTATTTTATTAATTATCTGTGTTTCTGCACCCAGCCTTGCGAAGTGCAATGTTTAGCCATTTTGGCCAACTGCTGTGTGTATGTGGATATGTTTTCCTATGGATTTGCATGGGGACTGAAGGGGTGAGATTGTGCCCATCACATTTGGTCACCCAGGATCAGTCTCCGCCAAGAGTCGGTGTCTGGAAAAAGTGCTGTGGATGTTCCTGTTCCTATTAGATCCTTTCTTTATGCAGGTAAATGTGTGGCCACAGGTACTGAGCATGTTGTCCATCCGTTGGTCTCATGTTCACACGCGTGGGGCTGTAGGAGGGTGTCCATGGGGGCTGATCTTTGCAGAGCAACTCAGAAACATTACAAAAGCTTGAAAATGTCAACAGAGTTGTTGGTTTGTGGAAGGAAAAAGCACCCTCAGCTAGAGAGATTGTCAGAGCTGTTTATTTGCATGATATACAAGGTTTAATTTCATACTGGTCATTGTATAAAAAAAGCTCTCACCCAATAATATTTTCTTAATTTTTTTCCCCTCCTACAAACATCCTGATTTTCACTTTTTTAGGCCATGTTGTGCATTTTTGACTATTTTCTCCAGCACATCTCTCCCATCTGTCCAAGCCCCTTTTCCTCTCTCTGTCTCCGTGTACTCCCCGTTGTGAATGCGAGCACTACAGATCAAGAGGACAATCAACTGGAGAACAATATGACAGCAGGTGGGTATTATTCTCTCCCCTCAGCTGTGACTCAAATATGTGTCAGTCGCCAAACAAAAACCTGTTTCAGCTTAGAGGCGAAAATAGACAGTACGTGGGTAAATCTGCAACAATAGATTTTTTATTTATTTTTTTTTTCCCCTCCACAAATCTGCATTTTTTTTCTAATGCTGCTTTTATGCATCTGACTTCTAGCAGCTGTAACTTCTGTTCCTGGTGAATGTACATAGATTTTGTTCAACTAGATCAGGCATTATTGTTGGAGTAATTACTGTGATGGAGCAGCTCAATACTGTGCTGGCTTATGCACGCTGTTAATATTATGCCTTTCTAGTAGGACTGTGCTTGTGCAGAGTCTTTATGAGGTAAGGAGTATAATCAGAAGATAGGAGTTGGGGATTCTGTCAGAACAGGATTAGGCTTTAAAAGGTTTAAAAGGTTTGTCAGCAACACAAGCTTGCCGTCAAACCATCAGTCTCAGATGTGAGGACCTAGGTAAACTCGGTCAACCTAATCCCATGTAAAGCCTCTCTCTTTGTCTTAACATTGTCATAAACTTAACATGGCAAACACTAAAGTCTCTCCTCTGGAGCCATTGCTGGTCAGGAGATACACACTGGTATCACTGTGTGTTTTGGGTTTGGTGTTGGATGAGGAAGGAGGCAGTAGAATCCCACCATCCCGCTGCTGCGGCCAGCGCTGCTGTGTCCATGAACATCGCTCTTCTTTAGCTGTGCTTCATAACTTGGCTTATTTCCATGTCATCTTTATCCATACAAATGGTACTATTTCTCTGAAACTCTGGAGTTTTCTTTCTACCCATATCTGTGCAACCTGCTCTTCTCCTTATGTTTGGATGATGGTGACTCCTTCTTGGAAACACCCACTGTGTCAACCTCACTGTTCCACTCAATGGAGCTGCCAAGGAACTTTTCACTCCAAATGATCTTTCATCTCATCTCATCTCTACTTACTCACATTTACTACTCCAACACACTCAGACTCCTTATTCTCCCATTCATTTCTCTTCAGAACTCTTCTCTTTCCTATTTTAATCTTAGAATTTATCACATCTCCTGCCTCCCCTTCCTTCCTCTTCACCAGTGCTGCTGCTTTTCTCCCATAGAAGGCTTTATACTTTGCTCAGAAACACTCTTGCCCTTTGAGTTAATAGTTGATTTTCTTCCTCGTCCCTAGTCCACGCCTTGGTGAGTATTTGTTGATTTTACCTTATCTAATGAGTGTTTGTACTTACATAATCACTGGAGCATGGATTGGGACCTTATGCCTTCCCTTTCCTGGATGAATGCTCTGAAAATGATGACAAAAAGATGACAATGATGATAAAAAAAAGAGAATCACTCCGAATGGCACAACAAATCTTCAGTTATCCTGTACAAAGTGGAACAGCTTCAGCACAGCCTGCGGGCTGTCAGCAAGGGCTGTCCTTTGGGAAATGGAAGGTATTTTGCGTCCAGCAGCAGAGAAGAGAGAACGGAGCCCAAATTGCTGAGCTATTAGATGCAGCAGCTCTGCTGTCTTGTCTCACCTCTGCTGATCCCTCTTCCTCTTCCCATGTTTTAAAGAAAGGTCTTTGCTCCATGATACGAGGAGTTGGCTCAGACCTGCACATCCTGAATGAAGCACTTGGCTCTGTGCACTCTCCATTCAACGTCTCAACCCCTTTCTCCACTCAGCATTTCCTCCTGGCTCCTGCAGGTCATGCTTTTGGTTCCCAGCTGTCCCTGTACAGGGTGTGTGCAGTAACAGGGCTGCAAACCCCCAGGGAGGACCTGGGTGGGTAAAATGATGCGTGTTGTCAATGTCTCTGGGACAGCCAGATCTGTCTTGGATCCTGTCCATGTGAGGGATGTTGTGCTGAGTTCGTGATCTGAATTCAGGGGAGCCTTAACACTATCTGGAGCCTCATGACTGTGGATGATGATGTTTCTTGCATTGCAGTGATGTCAGTCAAGTTAATTGGCTGGGTGGGTCTTAGCTTCTGGCTCTTGACACTAAGAGCAGTGCTGGGCACCCAGAGGCTTGTTCGTTGTCTCCAGCCATAACATCTGCTCAGTAATGACAGTACTACCTCACTTCAGTAGCTATGTGATCTTGGCCTACCATCCCTTTCCCCTCCCAGGACCAAACCCTGTTACTATAAATCTGCAAGATGAAGTAAGGAAGATTTCATCTGTGGGGTTTGGGTGTTAAATCAGAGGAGGGGCTTGTGGCTGGAGTCACATGCAGCATTTTGAAAATCCACCTTCCACTCTTCTCTGTCCTCTGCTCTTACCTCTGCTTGACATTTTCCCTTTCCCCCATTGTGAGCCTCAGCCTAGAATGATTGAAATGCAATATAAACTGTCTTATTTGTCTGAGTCCAAGAGTACCAGCTTGTTCTCCCCTTAAATTCTCTGAGAACTTCAGGGCAAATTTCTTTTTTTCACAATACTCCTTTTTTTGGATGAGCAGTAGAAAGTTTTCTAATGTATATAAAACTTTTGATTGCTTTCTGCATTCTCCAAACAGGTGGTCATGCAACCCTCCAATCTTTCCCTTCTTTATGGGGCATCATCTTGTGCCTCTGCTATTTTAAGGATTTTTTAAAGCAAGTGCTCCTGCTCTGCAGTACTTTCATCTTGCCAAAAGCTCACTGCATCCTCTGGATGCCTCAGGCTCAGGACTTGGCATACCTTGTTTTTCTGCAATACCTTTTTCGGATCAAAGTAAGTTTGTCTTTAAAAATGGAATAGATACTGAATTTCTTTCATTTCTGTTAAGAGAATTGAAAAAAATAATAGTGCCAACAATAATCTAGATGGAACATTGCAGCTGAGTTATGCTGAATGTCAAGATTTTGAAGTTTTTCAGGAAGAAAGGATACAAAATATCAAATTCTCGGGGAATGAGAAAAGCTTTTGGACATTTGTTTCTGAAAAACACTGTACTAATTACTTGTATGTTTTACTTTCCTCGATCTTTTGTTTATATCAGCAATATGTTAACAAAAACCCGTGACATTTTTTTGTTTGTTCTTGAACATTGTTTTCTAATTGCATTAGTTTTGGCAAGATACTTAAAGTCGTGTATATATATATATCTTGGGATATTTGGTGCTCCATAATATCACCTTCATAATATTTGCCAAAGTAAACTGCCTTCTTACTGAAAATGAAACAAACGATTTGGGGTATCATACCTCAAGGTTTGTTTGCTTTGTGGTTTTTTTCTTCATCTGTCCCAGCTTACATTGCACAAAAATACAAAATTCCAGACTGATAGGGGATGATACATACCACTCAAAAAAAAAAAAAAAAAGGCCTTTTTTGACCTTCAGCTTTCTTTCCTGTCCAGACCTGTGGAGAGCAGATAAATCTCCCATGATTTCTAGCTGTCAGAGCCTGCATCTTCACCTGCTTCTAAAAATGTGTATACACTTCTAATTTCTTACAGATTGCTATTTTTTTTTCTTTTTTTTTTTTCCTTTTGGCTTTTTATTGAGCGATGGCTAAGCAGGATCTTTGCCCCATAAAGAACATGTAAAAAAGAGAAGCTGAAAATGAGCCAGAAAGCTATGAAGTGGAATAGCAAAATGGTGAGGTTTGTTAATCACAAATAAAAGTACTTAGGAGCGCAGGAAGAAGGCAACTGTGTAAAATCAATCATTCAATCAACCAAACTACCATGTGCTTTAATGGCATTCATTCAGAGTCACTTAATAAAACTGTAAAATTAACAACTCAAATAATAAGTAAGCTGGCTCTAACAAGTGAGTTTTCAGCAGGGATGTGGATGGCTGAAATAAGCTCAGCACAACGTATTGCAGCCATGAAGAGCCCAGCCTAGGAGAAGTGATGCCTCTAACCCTTGAGTTGCTGGGAACTGGTGATTTTACTGGGGTGCACTGTGTTACAGACTATAATATAAATGTTTTGTGGGCTCAGAAGGGGAAGCAGCTGTGGAAATGGCATGAGCTGTAAGAAGGGACTCAAAAGAAGGGCTGGAGGTCCCTGGGCACACCAAGAGCAAAGCCAAGAGGTGCAGAGCTATGTCTTTGCAGTGCATTGCATGGGGCAGGCGTGATCCCAGTCCTGTGTGGAAGTGGGATGCAGGGCAAGGACAGGAGAGCAGTCAGTATGTGATGGGAAAAGCAATAGGCACGTAGGATCTGCCACATCAGCAGGTTTCTCTGTGCTGCACATCGTGTAGACAGTTGAAAACTGGCTCAAAAAGGGACTCAAATCCAACAGAAGAACAAAAGGTATTTTGGTTTCTTTGCTTGGCATATGCTCCTGCAAGGGGAGATGAAAAACCTGGAGGTTTGACAGAAAGAGGTTGCAGTGATCTAAAGCAAGAATTTAAAAAAGAGGAAAGGGAAGAAGGGATGATTTGCTGGAGCATGGCCAAAGAAGGGCAACAAGGCTGGTGAAGGGTCTAGAGCACAGGTCTTGTGAGGAGCAGCTGAGGGACCAGGGGTTGTTGAGCCTGGAAAAAAGGAGGCTCAGGGGAGACCTTCTTCCTCTCAACAACTCCCTGAAAGGAGGTTAGGATGAGATGCAGGTTGGTCTTTTTTCCCAAGGAACAAGTGATAGGACAAGAGGTTGCACCAGGGGTGGTTTAGATTAGACACTAGTATAAATTTCTTCCCCAAAAGGTTTGTCAAGCCCTGGTCCAGTCTGCCCAGGGAAGTGGTGGAGTCCCCATCCCTGGGTGGATTTAATAGCTGTGTAGATGTGGTGCTGAGGGATGTGGTTTAGTGGTGACTTTGTAGTGCTGGGTTAGTGGTTGGACTTGATGATCTTAAAGTTCTTTTTCAACCAAAATGATTCTATGAATCTATGATTTTTGGCAGAAAGTCATTATACTTGGTCAAAGTGTGGATGTTGGTGGAAATGAACAGAGGAGAGGTGGTGATAACCTTTGGTGACTTTCCTTCGGTGTAGGGAAGCCTGTGAAATCATCCCCACAGTTGTGCTGCCAACTTCCAGAAGGTAGGTTTGAGCCCTGCAATACCCTGTGCTTTAACACCCATGTTCTCTGACTCATGTGACTGGGTGAGGAACTCAGGATTATTTTAAAGCATGTTTTTAATTCTCATAATAGGCAAAAACTTGAACAAAGTGGTCTAAAGCCAGGAGGCAAATTTAAAGAAATTGAAAAGCATTTAGCTAAAATTCTCATAATTTGGGGGCTTCATTAATTTTGTTTTTTTTAATACTTCTCTCAAGTATTTAATTTCACCCCTCGGTCTTTCTGCAGCCATCCTGTTTTACCCAGGCAGCATCCATTTGACTGTAATTATAGCCGTGTCGTTCAGCTTTCGTGCACCCCCTCAGACATTCTTTTGGCAAGAGGACTTTATTTAAAAGTGAGAGTTAATCAGCAGCCAGATTGAAGTATTGCAGAGAGATATTGAAACTGCTTGATATTCCAAAGAACTCCGGTGGCTGCTTTATGTGTGCTTTAAGCCCTGCTGTGCCTGATGACCTTGTAATGATGAAGTCTGAAGGGAAACAGAGACTGAATCATCACTTCTGAGACTGCTGGTTTCAGCGGAGCCTGATGCTCTGAACATGGTCACAGAAAAATAGCTGTTGTTCAAAGGTCAGTCTCTGGATTCGGCATGGGGCCCAGATACCTAAAAACATCTGCAAAGCTGCTGTGATGGCTGCTGATCAGCGGGACACAGGAGGAGGTGGAGATCTGGAGCCAGATGTTCTCCTTAGCAGCCGCTTTCCCTGAGTGGCTGCATTTCTGAGAGCTCTGCTGTTCCCACCTGCAGCTCTCAGGATGTCCCAGGAGTGACTTTAGCACGAAACCAGTGTCATTAGCTGATCAGAGTCCAGATTACTCCAGAACTGAAATCATGAGGCAATGGGGGTGAGTGTCTGTTGTGTTACAGTTGAGGAACTGAGTCCTAAATCCTCATTGAGGCTCAGGAACCCAATCTGAGATGATTGACAGGTTGATCCCAGCTCCTCTGCGAGAGTGAAGCATTACCCCCAAATGTTCTGCCTGCAATTTTCTTATGAGCACATGGCATTTGGCATTACCCATGTGGCAGGTTAATGAGACACTAGGGTACCAAATGTAGCTCAGTCTGATAAACCAGCCCTTGATTCTGGCATCTTTTGGAGCTTTATGTTGCCGAGCGCCACACTTCCCCACATCAAGTTGCTTTATCCTGGACCACAGGCAGCAGCCTCGACCTTCCCTGGCATCTGACATGTTTCTGGCAGTTTTCAAATCTCTCCTTGGACCTGCCAAAATTGCCTGATGACATGAGGCCACCTCCGAGCTCTCTGCCATGCAGATGAGCTGCCAGCCTCCCAGGTGCCTGCCTACAAGCTGTACTGTCCCTTTTGGTGCCAACTCCTCCATCCCATACCCCTGAAATAAAAAAATACCCCTAACTGCTTCCTAAAGCCCAATGCGGGGAAAGCTTTGTGCTTGCAGAGCTCTCCTCTGAGCTGGACCCAACATGAGCAGCAGGGCTGGTGTTTGGGAGTGAATTGCTGGTGTCGCAGGGTGGACCTGGCAGCATCCCAGGGAGAAAGTGAGGGCAGGGAATTGGGAGCAGAGTCCCCACAGCTGCCAGCAATGTACCCAGAGGGACACCAGCTGCTCCAATGGGCAGATGTCTGCCAATGCCTCCAGGGATGGAGTCCCAGTCCCAGAGAGCCACTGGGAAAGCTGAAGATGCATCACTCTGAAGGCTTGTAGCTTGCTGGCTACTCTCTAGTCTTGAAATTAAACAGCATTTTTTTTCTGTTTTTCAAAAGATAGCTGAAATATTTTTGGATAGTTGCTTATGTAATTAGCTTTTAGCTGCTCTGGATACCGTGGCTTAATTATTCTGGATTCCACTGTTAAATAATTAGAACTGTCTTGTTTACTAGCAAATTTTCTGTTTGTTGCTCCAGGGTGATTTGTTTTATATTAAATTAAGTACTCAGGGCAAGTAGCATCCAAGTGTCCCAAATGCCAGCAAAGAACTGGTCTTGTTTGTTTTGCCTCTGGGCAGTTTTGAGATGTTTCCAGGATGGACACTAACTGTCTCTTGGTTTAAAATCCGTCTTTCCCAAAACAAAGCTTTCTTGTGTTGTTTTTTTTTTAATGTTTTCTCTTTAATTCTGTGTTGCCTGAACTGTATTAGGAGTTACTTCCAAGCTGAAGCTTGACAAAATCTTTGGCTTTGCCCCTATACTGCTTAGATAACGTGATGAGATTTGCTTCCCCCTTGGGACGTTGTTGTTGGCTCTTCTATCAATTCAAGTTGACTGTTTTTTCATGTTTTGGGATCACTGTTGCAGCCACAGCTGCTCAGAAATGCTTTGATGAAATTTGTAGGGAAAAGAGGAAGGTAAAGGGAGGGCTAGGAGTCAAATCATCAGAGTCACAATCATTTCTTAAGAAGGCTGAAGGAGAGGAGAGCCCTGCTCCCACCTTGCTGCCCTTGCGAGCTGGTCTTCATCTGTGCCCTCCGGGTGGTCTTGCTTTGTGTTAGTAATTGATTGCGGGGAGTGGATGAACTGGGACAATGTGGGGGGTAATTCTATTGGAGAGCAATTCTGAATCCACGCCCAGCTAGGGGAAGTGGTTTCGTGGAACTCTTTGTGTGGCTTCTGTTCAGGATGGGGAGACAAACCTCTGCCTTCACCTCCCTGCCAGGAATTGGGCTCCTTCAGCTTCTTCCTGTCCTTATACAGAATCACAGCAGTCATTAAAATATGTATATTTTTTGAAGAACAGAAGATTTTGTCACCCAACCAGCTCTAACTGTAACTCTCTGTTGACAAAAACTACAAATGCATGTTGTCAGGAATGTCTTTTATTTTAGTTGAAGATAAAAACAAAGCAAAGAAAGGAGTCATCTCCAGAAAGGCTTCTTTCTCTCATTTATAAAAGTCTGTGCAGAAAACAATGTGAGAATAATGTGGCAACCATTTTTGCTAAGGTCAGAAGCTGGGCTTTTATACCAGGTGCAATAAATGAATCAAAGACCTAATATTGACATAGTGGAATAGGAACAAAAACATTGCAATGCTGTGTAAGGCCTCCTTTCCACGCCAGTGCCCAGCACCAGCTGCCTCTGAGAAAAACACAGTGGGAATCTATAGGTTTGGGGCTGTTTTTTTTTCTCCTCCCACATGGAAATTTGTGTCACCTTTTTTTTAAAAAAAAAAAAAAAAAGCCTCTGCAATATCTATTTAGATGCTTGGGAAGGGGGAGTAACACATGTCCTACTCCGGTAAGACTTGGCAGGGAGTTGAGAGTTTTATAAGCAATGTGCTTACTCATTTATTTTTAGCACATTATTACCAGGCTGTTTGGTTTATTTAATGTCTGATATGGACTCCTTCCCCACCCAGCTATGAAGCCACTGTTACTGCCTGCCACAGAGCCTGGGCTTGCGGGGCTTTGCTGGGGAGGAGCTGCCTTCTCTGGGATGCTGCCAAACAGCATAAGCATCACTGATCCCTCCTCTGCCATCCACCAAGCCCAGTATTAAGCACTGGTGAGGACTCTTCCTCATCTTTTGGAAGAACTTTCCCACTCTTGGGCATAGCTTTCTGGTTTCTGCATCCCACCAATGTAGTTGTTAGTCCCGGAGAGCTGCTGTGGCTCCGCTGAGCCGCAATGACCGATTGCCCGTGTCCTCTGCCCGTGACAAATACAGGCTCGTGCCCCAGTGAAATACGTTTATGCAACAACATTTTTCTTCATTTGCATTGGGCTAAAAGTGTTGGTACAGGCAGCTTAGTGAAATGTAGTTGCTTGTTAATCCATGGCAACTTCATCATGTGCCTGGGCACTAGCTATGCTGGGTGGGTAATTTACCGTGGCAGGTATTTATTGCGTTTATGGTTTTCAGACAACTGATACTGTTTAGCTGGAAGATAAACATTTCAAAACCACACAATGATTTAGGAGCTGTGGGCAAAATGTATGGGAGTTGGGTGTCTAAACTCGCTTAAAGATCTTGCTGCATATTCCTATTTCTAAAAGGTGGCAGTGGGCCAGCTTTCAAAGATATTTAAATACTGACAGATGCACTCAGAAGAAAAATCTTCCTAGTTGACTATCTGCATTCTTAGACTTCTAAATACTTTTACATATCTAGCATTTAAAAGCTTAATTTTTGAGTCCCATTTATTTTAAATCCTTTAATGAGTCCATGTTGCTTTTGGCAACTTAAGTTCTTAGTTCATACAGATATTTCTGTAAAAAAGGTTAAGTATTGTGATCATCAGGTAAAGATCCTAAAATTGAATTTGAGACAGGCTTTTTGAAAATAGCTCCCCTTTCTGTAGCAGAGGTATTTTTAAAATTACGGCTGCATAGAGTGATACTGGTAAATAAAGAATATTTCTGCCAACTGTGTGGCAAGATGGAGGTCTAGTTTTTCCCTAGAGCTTGGCAAAGATGTATGAGCTTGGGTGCTCCTATAGGACTCTCCAGTGCCAATGGATCCATCACTGGAAAGTTGCTATGAACAGAACTGGGATGAGGGTGATACACCCATGGGATGCTTGTGGTTGGAGGAGCACCACTGCACCCCAGCACTGCCCAGAGCTACTGAAATGGCCACGACTGGACCCGCTCTTGCAAAAAGTTTTCTCTGAGTTTGGTACCAAGAGGAGGATTTAGTCCAGAGAGGGGTAAAACACTAAAGCTGAGGAAAACCAAGTGTTTGGGCCTGTATAGTTTTACAGGGCTTTTCTGCTCCATGGGGTTGGGAAAGGGCTCTCTTTGCATGCTGTAAACGTATGCACAGTCATGTCTGAATTGCAATAGATTGTTACTAAGTAGAGAGAAATGTGACTTTTTTATTGTTGTTTATTTTTTAATCAACCCTGTGTTAAGTCTGTGTGTATATCTGTCATCAGAGACCCTCTTTTTTTTTTGCACTTAATGGCTTTTCTGTGGCCAGCCTGAAGACAGACTGTACAGGGCTGGCATTTCTCCACTGCCAGGTTTTCTTCTTGTCAGCTTTTCTCTTCTTTCTTTCTTTTTTTCCCCTCTTTGGTGACAGTATTTCTCTGTTTCACTTCTTTCCACGCTAGACTCTTCCACACCAAAAGCTCTGTGCAGGGACTTTGCTAAGGAGAGATAGCAAAGCATGCTTGAAAGTGGCTTTAAATGTTCAAACACATGGGAGACATTAGCTAGCAAAGGAAATACTTTATTCTAAAGTAATCTGCAGTTCAATGAATTTATGGAAAGAAATTTGCAAGTTAGGCCTGAAAGGTATAAAAATGTGCTGGAAGGAGGGGTTTGCCGGAGGGAAAACTGCATAAAATGGCTGCTCTGGAGAAGGAACAGGGCAAGTTTGCAGGACGCAAGGACATGTGGCATGGATTTAGTGCTTTATTTCATTACACATTCATGCATTGGTGCCATTCATTCATACTTCAGGGCCTGGGCTTTTTCTTTTTCCCTTTATTACAACCATAGCAGCATTTGCTGTTGGCCTGGTAGCCCATGCAGCTCAGCTCTTCACTGCTCCTGGTGCCTGTACCAGTAGGCTGAAGGATGCTTGCATGTCCTATGGTCACCTCCTTCCTGATGTGTTGTTTATATGACAACCCCGGACAAGATCTGGACAGAGAATCTCTCTCGTGTGTAGGTCCTGGTTGTGGGAGGCTTTTAGGGTTTGAGTCTACAGGGCTGGAACGTGTATATCTGGCTTTTCTACAGCCTGAGTCTGTGCTGCCTTGCCCTGGCACAGAACATGGGTTCTGCAGCTTCCACATCATTGGCTGGAACAGAAGCCTGATGTTCTCTCCATGCAGAGACCACCGATGGTGAGGACAGCAGCTAGAAATGATAACTGGCATCTGGGGGAAATGCCAAACGGGACCACCTTTCAGATTTTAAAGATGAAAGGTCCAAATGATACTCATAGGCAAGATTTTCTACCTGCTTGGATGAGATAGCTTGCAGGCTGACAGCATGAGCTCAGAAGACACCATGAGCTGTCAGCACGTTAATTCTCTCAGAAAAAAAAGAAAAAGCCTGGCTTGGCTGTTTGCCTCAGACCTTTCTGACTTTGCTTTGTTTCTCAGGGCAATCTGTCCAGAGCTGCATGGATCCAGCACCGCCTGCGCTGGTCCAGGCTCAGCGTGAGCAGCTGTGGCTCTACTGCCCTGACAGAGTCTGTGTTTTCTGTGATGAGACTTGAGCCCATCCCATCTCCCCCAGCCCTCTGCTGTGTGGAAGCTGCAGGCAGGAGACATGCTGCTTAGCTGACACCAAGTTGTTTGCTAGGAAAGGTGCTGTAGTAAGTGCTAGCAGCTTTATTGGTTGAAATTAAACGTATATCATCCTCAGCCATGACGGTTTGTAGGTCTTTGTCACATTACAGAATTTATGGAGTGTAAACCAATTCCAGAATTGACAGCACAGAGATCAGAGAATGTGGTTGTGTGTTCGGAAACGTGACGTGTGAGCCTTGTGCTGGGACAGGTACCGTTGGCTCCTTCCCCAGCTGTAGGGAAAGCAGAATTGTCAGGGAAAATCCTGGTGCTCTGCAAGCTCTGAGCAAGGCAGCTTGATCAGTGCCTCTGAATTACCCAGTGGATGATTCAACTTTTAATTGGGTGCAAGTACCTAATAGCCCTGTGCAGTTATGTAAAGATCATGGAAACAGAAACAAACTCCCATGATGGGAGGTGGCAGCAGCAGCTATGATTAGATCCCACATTTCCATCAAAACCCCTGATTGCAGTTTTAGTGAGTTCACACCCTGCTCAGAGGATCTGGACATCTGATGGGTTATGGTATCTGCAGCCTTGGTGGCTGATGGCAGCTGTGTCTGCTCCCAGGTCCTCCTTCCCCGTCAAGTTCTTCTTGCAAAGCCAGTGTCGGGGCTAGTGCTCCTTCATTAGACACACAGGAACCTCTTCTGAACCCAAACGCTGGAGAAGTGGTTTGCAGCCCTAGGAAAGCCTGGTTGTCTTCTCCATGCTGCTGCTCATTTAGAGAGTGGCAAGGGGTCTGCCCTTAGAGGGATATGAGGGTTCCCACCATATGGGGACACCAACACACCATGTATCAGGGTCAAATCCAGCTGCCTGCCAGGTCTAGTTTTAACTCCCATCCAGTCACCTCTTACCTTTTCAGATTCCTTCCGGCTCTTGGCCCTGTACTTTAGGAGGGAAAAACCAATTTTGAACTGATGGAGATGGTTCAGATTTGGCCTTTGAGGGATGAGGTCTCTGCTGCAGGTGCTCCTGATGGCAGGAGTTTCTCTCTTGCACTTGTTTTGGTTCAGTTGACAAAGCCACGATTCCCTCTAGTACTGTATGGGTGATCTTTTTTTAAACAACAAGAGCTTTCCATTTCTGAAATTGGCAATAAAATATTTGAAGTGTGGCATTTTATGGAAACATGGGAGTGTTCAATCCAGACAATGAGAACTGGCAGCAGTATATTGAAATATTGGGCTGGTATTTTCTTGTAGATAAGGCCTCTAGATAAGAACAAAGATAAATTGATTTTTTTTAGTGTCTGTGTCAGTAAAACCTCTTTTCTCTGGAAGACTTTTTTACACTCTAAGAAAATTGGAGATAAAAAAAAGTTTGCAAAATAACTCAGCGAAGTCTTTACTGCACCCCAAGCCCCAGCAGATGGGAAAGGGTCCTGATGGGGCGAGGAGGAAGGGTGAAACCAGTGCCTTGTACGTGGTGAAATCAAGAAGATTTAAAAAACTGCTGATTTGGGAATGTCCGTGGGGTTATGATGTGAATATTTTGGCATTAATAGGGAATTCAAAGATGGTTGCTGGTGGAAAGAAACTTAAAATAGTCCAAACTGGTAAAATTAGCAACAGTAGAGGAAGCAGCAGAGGTTTTTAAAGCAGGCACTTGGGAAGCAGGGACAATAGAACTCAGTAAACAAAATGCAAACCTCTTTGGAAGGTGGTGAGGCTCTTGAGAGGTGTTTCCACTGTGGAAAGACTCATTCTGCATCTGTTTTCATATTTAAAATGGCCCAGGGCAAGATGCAGAGTAGAATTTAAGGGTTGCAGCTTAGTTGAGTGCAATGGAATTTAAACCTGTGTAGAAAGCACATTTTCTCACTGTGAGCTTGTAACTACCTCATGTATGTGGTGGGTGAATCCTTTTTAGATTTATTTCATCCAATTGTAATTAAATGAATGAATAAATCTCATGTTTTCCATGGCTGTGCTACACACCACCTCCAGTCTTCCACTCTCAGCAGAAAAGAATCTAGAAACATGGAAATGCTGCATTTATTATTCAGCTTTACCTCACCTTCAGCATAGCACCTGTAGGTGACAGCCAGCCTGGCAGAAGCTTTCCCCAGGTGAAATCTCAGCTCAGAGTTTTCTTTCCTTAGAATGCTCCATTACTGCAAGGATTTATCTTGGAGAAGAAGCTTCTTGAAGAACAGCTTCTTTCAATTTTTGGCCGTAAATAGGTTCCCATGTGCAGATCTGTCAGTGAGAATAAATTATTCTAGTAAAAAATTCTACAAAAAATTAAGTTGATGTTACATGTAGATTAATTATTCTTTTTTTAATACCTGTTTACCTAAGGAAGAGGCCATCACCTGAACATGAAAATTAAAATGCTTTTCATGTATATTTTTCATTATGTGCTTTAGTTGCTGTTTCCTTTTCTAGAATGAATACTTCCCTTCTCCACCCCAATATATGCATTTGTATTTGATTTCCCAGTGCCAGCTGCCCAAGCCATATCTCAGACCTTGCTACCCTTGGTCATACAGAGTCTGAATTCCTGAGCTATCCCATCCATTCCACTGAGGCAGTTTATAGATGAACCATTGAGAAAAAAGTCTGTATTTTCCATGTCCATCCAATCACCTCTGTGAAGAAAAATAGCTTTTTTTGTTTTTTCTAAGTCTTTAAAATAAATTAGGGTAATACTTGGGTTGATTTTTTTTTTTTTTTTAGAGCTGCCAGCTGTAAGATCTATAAAGAAACCCAGAGCTTATTTTTTCCCAGCAAATTGTTCCAGTGACAAACCAGCAGTTAGAGCCCATAATGAATTATTCTTCAAGAAATCATGGGCGTTAGTCTCATTGCTTGGCTGTAGGTGGTAAATATAGAGTTTAATGGCTCAGTTGTTTAAAATTATTTGCATGGCTTCACAACCATATGTATATGGCAGTGGGGAGGCCTGACAAGGATTGTTGTGAGTTTCTACAGGTGCTTACAGCGTGAGCTGACTGCTCTTGGTGCTGGACAACAAGACTGATCCTTTCTTTGCCTTCATCTATCTCTACTTTAATGTGTTTGTTTCTGATTGACGACATATTGCAGAATATTAGCTCTAAATCCAGCACTTTTCCTGAATTCCTGCAGCTCCTGGAGCCCCTTTCAAGGCTCCTCAAGCCTCACCCTCCACATCTCCAAACACCAGCAGGTTTATGGAGGAATTCAACAAGCACGAGCCCCTGAGCATGTGGTGAGGAGGTTAAATATCTTGTGCTTGCCTATAGTTTGAGGTGCATTCCTATAAGCTCGTGGTTGTGGTTACCACTGTGGCCTCCAGCCACACAACATGTGTCTGAGTGTTTCCCGAGGAGCATTCTTCACCTGCAACTACAAAAGTCTAAATTTATTAATTTCTAAGGCTTCACTTTCAAGAGTGAGGGGACCCCACTTTACTCTCTGAGTAAGACCAGCTGAAGTCAAGGGGGTTTGATCCCTACATTGAAAGTGGCTTAACCAGTGCAGGTTACAGATGGGTCCAGTGAACTTCACAGTGATTCTGCTGTTGTAAGAGCTATATTACCTACACTGAAAAATCCATAGTTGCTCACACAATTTAATGACTTATTATTATATTAAGAATGTTACGTTTCTTGAGAATAATGTACTTAAATTGCATTACAAGCATGGTTTTGACACCGATTCTAGGGTCTTTATTTATGAAGCTGAAGAGTTTCCTGGAATTTAATCAACTATTTGCCTGAGCACCAACCTGAGTTTTGCAGAATCAAATGCCATGTTTTTGTGGTGTGCTTTGGAACTGTGATATTGCTCTATGTGTTGCCTGACAGCTGTCAGCTTTATATTAATAGTATAATGTATTGAGAGCTTTGACATAAACACTATAATTGATGTGTTTATGACAAAGAGTGGCAGCGTTCAGTGCTGGAGGGTTTAGCACTGCGTCTGAGCAGCGATTCTCTAACGTTCCCATTTATTCCTCCCACACTTGTGTTTACCTTGTTTACCCACATCCTGGAATGTCAGGAGTGATGCACCTCAGTGCAGCCCCTTGTCCTGGTTTGAGTTAGAACCAGTCTCTGCCAACTAAGTGCACTTTCTGAACCTCA
>VYZX01017258.1:221877-320520 GCA_013401335.1 Brachypteracias leptosomus | reverse complement strand
AAGTCTCTCCCCCTTATTCTCTTTCTCTTCCTCTAATCGCAGGGAGGGCAAGAGGGGTTAACAGAACATCTGTTGTAGGTGGATTGACCCTAAACCACTGTGCCTAACAAGATGAGATTTAGCTGATGTGACTAAGAGCAAATTCCTGGGTGGAGGGGAGGTCTATGCTGATGCTACTATTTTCCTTCTGAATCAAGTGATTTCAACACTGATTTTTCTGATGCTGTGGCAGAGAGTATCTCAACATAGAATCATAGAATGGCTTGAGTTGGAATGGACCTCAAGGATCACCTAGTTCCAGCCTCCCTGCCATGGCAGGGACACCTCCCACTAGACCAGGTTGCTCAAGGCCCCATCCAACCTGGCCTTGAACACCTCCAGGGATGGAGCATCTACAACCATGCTGGGCAACCTGTTCCAGTGTCTTACCACCCATGCGTTTGAATAGGGTGTAACTGGCTGGTGTCTCGGTGTGGACCCTGGAGTAACTTAGCATGGCAGGACTGTGGAGCTGCAGCGTCCCCAGTGAATTGTTGGTGTTTTGGTGGAATGGCAGGAAGGTGAAATCTGTGTAGGATACAACACATCCATCCTGTTTTCTGTGCTGTTGAGAGTGGGTGTGTGGGGAAAGCGGGGTCAGGGTGAAGAACGTTGCATTTGCTGCAGTTAGAGCTCATGTCTGATCTGAATCTAGGCTCAGGCTTTCTCCCCAGCTGCTCACTTGCCGTGCCCATTAAACAGAGACAGGTCTGTAGGCCATCTCTGCAGCACCTCCAGGTCCCAGGGGTGTGAGGCAAGCCAGCCTGATGGGCAGTGGGGACAGAATGGCAATTTAGGAAGCTGCTTCTGACCACCCCTCAGTGGAGAGTTGCCACTTTGCAGTTGAGACAACGGTCTAACCACTTGAGGGCTGCAATAGCAGCAGCAGCAGCCAGCGGCATTCCTGGCAGAGCCCAGGAAGGCAGCCAAGGCAAAGTGCTTCTACAGTTCATCTGAATTCTTCATACGAAGTGGCAGTTCAAAAGCAATTAGCATCCCTGCCAGGGCTTGGCTGCAGTGAAGCGGAGGACAGTGCCGGGGAGGTGACAGGGCTGCTCTCCATCCATGCCCCAGGGTCGTGGAGGGGAACCGTGACATGCTGCCACCATCCCACCATCCCCAGCTAACCAGAGCCTAATTATGGAGCACTCCTGCCGTGCCTGATCCCAGCATCATTGCACGGACAGATCCAGGGATGTCCCCTCCTCCCTCATCGGGAGTGGGAAGGTGGCCAAGAGGAGCAGGGAACTGTGTAGAGCTTTGACACTACATGACTTCCCAAATGCACCAGGCAGTGTAGCTGTGCTCAGTTCTCCTGATCACGTGTATCGTTTCTGGCACTCCCTCCAAAGAAGTGTGTTTCCAAACAGGGGCTCATGGTCAGTGGTACCATCTGGTGAAAAGGGTGTTAACTCTGTTTGCATGCCTCATTCACACGTGCAAAATAGTAACCCAGTCACACATATACCACTGCAGATGAGGCTCTGCCTTTAGCTTTCTGAAAAATGAAGCCACAAATGGCCACAGTGATTGATGGTTCTCTAAAAGATGTGGTCTCTCTTTGTACTATCTCAGTTCTGGGACTCATGGTTCAAAGGGAGTGTTGCTGCTCCAGCCAGCCCAACATTACACAGACATCACTCCTGCTTCTGGACCCAAACATGTGATTCTTGCAGAAAACAATGTCACTCAAAATTGCCAGTTTCTGCAATATTGTGACACCTGCAGATCTATTTGGAAAGAATCTACCGACATGCAGGCATAGGTTCCAAACTCAGAAGGGAGCAAAAGAAGGAACAGAAAATTGCCTTTGTGCTGGATTTAATATTTACATCTCAGACTTTGCCAAGTAGGTTGTTATTTATAGCAGTAGCAGCAGTAATATTCATCAGTTGCCATGGACATACTAAGCTCACCAAGTACAACAGTGAACCACAATCTGCACTGGAGTAATTTTAAAATGTTTTCATGCTGAGTGAAATAGTTTGTATTAAATTTAAGACTTAAATGCTGGGTTTCTCTAGTGCCATTTCTGTGATTTCAGATATAAAAATTGAAATACCTTATTGGAAATTTAATGGGAAGAGCAGCAATGTATACAAGAACCCTAAAGAACTTGCTGTCACTAGGCAGCATTCAGGATCACAATTTACTGTGCTTAAAAAGCAGAATATTTAATGAGAACATCTAGTATTCCATTAATAAGGATATGTTTTTGACAAGTTGAAAAACTAGATGGAAAATAACATTTTGTAAGCTAACTCTTAATGAAAGCACATTTAGGGGGCTAGTTACTGTTGGCATCTTTGTTTGAAGTGGTTGGTCATTGTGTATGATGGGGGAGAGTAGCCATGCATGCAGACCTGCTCCAATCAGATCCTCCTCTTCTGCATTTGGGGAAGCAATCCTCGGTTCTGGAATGCCAGACCTCCAAAACCTTGCCAGAGACACAATTTTTTCTTCCTTGGGATAATTTGGAGATGGAAAAGTCAGAGCAATTATCAAAGAGTTTAAAGACAGACCCCGTGAAAAGAGTTAAATCTGGGCAGGGAGATCCAGGTAGATGTTTGCTGGTTACCCACTGAACCTGGCTTCCCCTTCCCCAGCCCAAAGAACAAATCCAGCAGTAAAAGAACAGCTGAAAGCAGTTTTAATACCTATAGATAAGGTCATTCCTTAGGGGAGCCTTGATCAAATGCATAATGATAAAACCAGGAACTGGAAAAGGTACTGACATATATCAGAAGACGAAATAAAGTAGGCTGAAGTTCAAACACAGAAAAATCTGAGTTTTATATGGTGAAAGGGAATATATTTTCACAGAGAAGTGGAGGCTCTTGAGCAAAGAACTGTTTGAAAGACCTGGAAGGCTGGTTAAATCTTTGGGGATGAGAGTTTGAAGACTTACATGATACAGATAATGGAAGAGGTGGGTTGTGAGAGGGGGTCCGTCTCAGGTGAAATATCATCCTCAGGAGCAAATATGAAGCCGAACTGACTGGCTGCAGTGGTCGTGGGGCAGGAGGGACCAAAGTGGAGGGAGGTGCAGGTAACTGGGGTGCTTCCTGGGAATAACCCCCCCAAAAAAGAAGTCTCCTATTAAAGTGGAGACTCAGTCATGGTGTGGCACAAGCAGTGAAGGACAAGACTGTCTCTGGGGCTCCGGGATGTTCTTCCAATGTAGTTTGCAATATTTTGTGCTAAAATTGAGAAAGTTGAACTGGATTGTGGATAAAAGTATATCTGTTTTGAAGGGATTCCTCTACTGAACCTTATTGGATTAATGTTGCTTTGTTGTTGTTGTTGGTTTTTTGTCTTTAACTTGTTTTTTTTTTGATGCAGTGTCATACTGCAAATCCCCTCAGTGGGCCTATATTTTGGTGTGAGCCTGGTCTGAAATTACAGCTGAGAACAGCATATGGGTTGATAGTGTCAATACATCCATCTCCACTGAGAAATGACTCTAGTGCTCACTGGTTTTAGCTGTCAGGCCTTAGTTAAACCTCTTCACCATGAGTGTGTGTCTGAAGCAAGCTCTAGCACTGGATTTTCATACTGTCTTAGTGGGTTCATCCTCTCTAGTGGCTTGGATAAGATCACATTAATACTCACCTGAGTTTTGCAAAGCTGAATGCATTCACCAGCCATTTGAATTTGATCTGGTATTTGTGCAGGGGCTGAGAAACCACCGCCAAGTGGTGGGAACGGGGCTCAGCATCACTGGCTGGGCTGGGAGCATTTGCTTTTGGGGCACAGTTGCTTGGGGGAGGTGGGTGGGAGTGCCAGCAGTTTGCAGTCAGGACATAAGTACTGTTTTTGGTGGGGAATCTGCTGATTTCTGCGAGAGCTGCAGGCTGCCAGGACCTCTCAGCACTGGGATCAGAGTGGGTTTTGCTTTGGGAACATTGTAAAGGAAGAATTCAAGGATCAGTCTTGCCAATGAAATACCTATACTTAGTCTAATACTGTAAAATTTTAACAGTTCTATGCGTCAAGATACAAAAGCGATGATGAACTGGACTTGGTGAAAATAAGCTTCTTAAAAGTAATGTTGTGAATGCAGAGTAGGGAGCATTCCAGCCTGTTAATAAACCTTTTGGTCCTGGCTAAGTGGTGGACCTGCCTTTGCAGGTTGCAGATTGCTCATATTCTTACCCAAGCTCTTTCCTGCTCCCAGCACATCCTGGGAGCCCATCCTTCTGTAATAGTTTTCTCTTTTCTTCTTCTTTACCTGCATTGAGGCTTGACAGGTCCTAAATAGACTTAGATATACTGCAGATATTTTATAGTTTTAGCATGTATTGTTGTGCACAATGTGTAATTGTATTTACTTGCTGGCAATAAAGAAGTTGTAGGAATGAAAAACCCCCCAACACATCACTTCTGTATTCCCTTCCTTTTCATAGAGTGCAGTGTGGGAGAGATTACTTTCCCGAGATAAAATTGCAACATGTGAAATCCCACACTGAGCTCTTCAATGCATTTTTCTTACAGGGAAAACAAATAGGAGGAAGAATGGGAAGAAAACTCACTGTTGCTTTTGTTCAGTTTTGGGTATTCTAAGTGTGTTTTCCATTTACAGTCTTTTGCCAAATAAAAGGGATGTGCAAAGCGAAAATGAAGGGAGAACTGTTAAAAACAACTTAATGCCCTAAGAATCTGATATGTGTTAGCCCTTCAAATACTATTCCTCCTCCCTGAAGCGCAGGACAATGTGGCTCAATAAATTATCTGGATTATTTGTATTCATCAGTGCTGTGGCATTAGTGAAACAAGGAGAAAACAGTGCAAATGATCCCTCCATTGCTGTGCTCGCTGCATCTCATGAAAACATCCTACTGCTCTTCAGGGTGTCTTTGTGCAGCTGGTGACTCCAGCAGGACAAGTTCCCCTCCCTCCATTGTGCCTGTAGCTATTCCTTCCAAATACAAGTACGTTCTGTCTAGACAAAGCACACTTTTGACTCCCATTTTAGAGTTTTTTGACTATCCTCCAATATTCAGCATAGCTTTCTGAAGGCAAGGAAACCCCAGCTATGTGGAGTTCAGCAAAAATGGATCCTGTATAAACAGGGATGCTCTGACTTTAAAAAAAGAGATTTATTGAAACATCTCTGGAGACAGAGTCATCACCAGTGAGGTCAGTTCATGCCACTCTTTTAGCCTAGCACGGCAGCAATGTTTCACATTCAAAAACTTTAGCTCCAGCTACTGCAGAAAAGTTTGGGAATTATCATTTGCAGACAAATCTCTTGTCTAAATTGTACTTCTTGGTTGCTAATTTTACTAATTAAAATATCTATCACCCATGCATAGCCTCGGACTGATTTAGAAGAGAAAGGTGACTGAAATAATGAATTCTGCAGGAATGGCAGATTCTGATCCAAATGGCCATGGTGTCATTTATCACTGTGTTATGGCCAGAGCATTCCAGTGCTGGAGAGATGGTGGATGTGTCCTGAGGAGATTTGGGCAATAATACATATTCTTCCAGAAGTGTTTGGGAACGTGGTCGCTGAGCCATAGGGTGCTGTTCTACATGGGAGGAACCTATGTCAATAGACAAAGGTTGATGGTTTTAAACTAAAAGAGGGGAGATTCAGACTGGATAGAATAGAGGAATTTTTTACAGAGGGTGATGAAATGTTGGCCCAGGTTGCCCAGAGAGGTGGTCATTGCCCTATCCCTGGAAATATTGCAGGTGAGGTTGGACAAGGCTCTGAGAAACCTGCTCTAGTTGCAGATGTCCCTGCTCCCTGCAGGGGCATTGGACTAGATGACCTTTAAAGGTCCCTTCAAACCCAAACCAGTCAATGATTCTATGATTCTAATTCATATGTTTGCTTTGGAGCTTCAGACAGTGAGACCATAAAACATACAAAGCTATACTTGCCTAAAGTATTGCAGTTTATAAGGGTTTTCATGGTACTTCTCATCAGATTTCGATTCGCGTATTTCCTTGGGGAGCAGGGAGAGGAGGAGAGGGGCTGTCAGGAGCTGAGCAGCAGAAGGGGCTGCAGATATCCGTGGAAGTCCTCTGTAGGAGATGTGGCTTGGTAGGAAGCTGAGCAGTGCTTTCCCTGCTCAGGGGCAGAGCAGAGGCATAAGATGCATTCACCTCAGGAGCAGGGCATCGTTGGCACTGTGGGGAAGAGGCCACCTCATTTCCCAGTGGGGATTTCCACATGGAGCACCCACCTTTGTGCCCTTGCTGGCTTTAGGCAGGGGGAAATCTCCCGTGTTTTCTGCTCTGCCTCTGCATTGGAATGGGAAACAGCATTCCCTGATCACTAATGTGCATCATCAGTCTTTCAGAGATGCTTGATTTCTGTTTGATTCTTAATTATTATAATAGTTAAGGCACTTAACATGCTTTAGTGATTTACTTCATTTAATTGGATGTAGTGATTAGAATATCTTTTATATTACCCTCACTGCAGTTTTAATTTAAGATTATAATCTCATGGTTCTTTTCAGCTCCTCTAGCTTTCATTGAGATGCTGCTTTTTCTTTTCTGATTTCATTTTGTTTATTCATTTTTCCTGCTGATTCAGTAAACATGCTGCTAGGATGATTTCTCAGGAAACCTGAGTGCAGTTATAAATTCTTTCATTTATTGTAGACACTAATGAATTTAAAAAAAATATGAAAATGATACACTTGGCCTCTGACTTGTCTGTTGTTTTTTGCAGTGACTTATTAGAATTACAAAAAAGAAAAAATTCTCTTGATGGGATCTAGAGAGAATATATGAAATAAGGAGATGGAAAATGAGAGTGTAACGTCCTCTTTGTGTGTGTCATGTCCTGCCTTAGTAGATGGGTGATGTACAGATTAACATTTTAGTGTTATGTCCCAGTATGTGAGATTTTGATATTATTACCCAGTGTAGAAATTTCTCTGGTGAAAGGAATTGAAGTCCAAGGCTTTAGGTTTAGTCCCCACTGCCCTGCACTGAGGGCACCAACACAGGCACTGAGGAGGAGGATGGAGAGGAGGGGGTAATGGAAGCCAGGATGACAAACCTAATTCTGTATAATTTAAGAAATGAGTAAGCACTTCTCCAGGGAGGCAGTGGTGGATTCTCCAAATGAGTTTGAAACATTGAGTAGCATGTTCTCTTTTCCTCTTGGTGATGCACAGAATCACAGAGATAATCCAGCTGGCTTGTCCCTGTGGAAATATATAGTATCTGTATTTTGTTTCTGCTGCAGTGCCCAGTCCTAAGCGTCCTCCGTGACTATCAGTGCTCCTTTCAAAGGGAAAGGGCCAACACAGATATGGGCACGCACGTGGACTCAGAGGATTTACAGGTCAAGAGGAGAGAAGCAATTGTTTTGTTAGAAATTCCTGTTTGCAATTAGGCTACGAAAGCCCAGGGATCCGTTTTACAGGCTTCTTGGTGCTTGGAGGTTTCACCAGCTGAAATACATGGAAATCGTAAAGCACTTTATCTGCTTTCTCTTCTCTTTACCAGCACAGATACTGTTATTGCCACACCAGGAATATGGGTTGCTTGAATTCTGACAAAGAACAACCATGAAAAAAGAAATCCTTATCACTAAAATGTAACAGTGATCCTGTTTAAACAGAATAAAAGATTAGGTCCTCAGTGCAGTGCTCCTGATCCTACCCCAAAGCAACAGCTCAGAAAAGGGAAACAAGGCTCATCACCCCTCCATGTCCCTCCAGCTCTTGTGCCTGGGGCTGGAGAACAGCTCAAAACAAAGAGCTGGGAGGGACTCTTCAACAGGGAGTGTAGTGGTAGGACGAGGGGTAATGGGTTCAAACTGAAAGAGGATAGAGTTACATTAGGTATTGGGAAGAAATTCATCATTGTGAGAGTGGTGAGGCACTGGAACAGGTTGCTTGGAGAAGTTGTGGATGTCCCATCCCTGATAGTGTTCAAGGCCAGGTTGGATGAGGCCTTGAGCAACCTGGTCTAGTGGGAGGTGTCCCTGCCATGGCAGAGGGGTTGGAACTAGATGATTTTTGAGATCCCTTCCAACCCAAACCATTCTATGATACCTTTTATATCTAAGACAACTAATTAGGAGAAAGCAATGGGTACATGCAGGGCTTCAGAAAGTCTTTGATGAATTAGTTATTTGGCCTGTCTCATTGTACTCGTGTGCCACTGTGCTGTTATCATTTCCTGGACTATGTGAGTGCACCTTCCAAGCCAGATCCTGGTGCCTTTAATCACCGTGAATTGAACTTTATTCTGAAAAGTGTCCCAGTGAAATCAATTAGCTTTTATGCAGAGCAAGGAGCTGCTGAACATGGCTACAGGTACCAGAGCCTGGCCGGGGGTGACCACCGCATCTGCTCTGAGCTTCACAGGGCTCAGTGAGGAGAACAGAGGTGGTCACCACATTAACATGAAATATTCAAATGGCTCTAGTGTTGGGAGCTGCCAAGTATCGAGCCTTTCATACGTGTCCTAAAGCAGTCAAACTGTTGTTATGAGCACAAAAATATTAACAAATCATTGGTTATTTAAACGGTATCATTTAGGGCTCATCTGGCTAATGAGGAAGAAAAAACTGAACTGAACACTTCTTTTCAGTTTTACGGAGACGTACGAGATCAGCTGTTCATAGGAAGCTATCAGAGTACATACCTCGTTAGCTCCCTTGTGTAAAACTCCTTATCTGCGTCTTATTAGTCTTTCATTAATTAAAGCTACAGAATTCAGTATTTTTTTGTTAGCTGTTCTCTCAGCATGAAATTCAGCTAATTCTTCGACTACTGAAAACAAAGCTCAAAGATTGAAGTTTATTCTTATTGTGTTCTTTCAGTTACTTATTTCATATTGCTGTCATGCTTGGATGAATTTATATGATGCTCTGATGACCTTTAGAAATTCTTCTGATTAAATGCTGTTCTACTTCATTATGACATTTCTGTACTTGTACTACCAGATTTGATGTGTACAGCTTAATAACACAACCAGACATGAATGCTAATAACTTTACAATTCATTGCATTGCTATTTTTTAATGTAGATGAATTTTAAAACAAGTTTCTCTTGCTGCAGGCTTACATGAATCATATAAATTAGAAGGTAACAAAAGAACATATTAGCATTTGTTAGCCTGGATGCACAAATTTTGTAGTAACCATTTTAATATGTACTACAACTTTTCCAGCCTCAAGTTTAATATGTACTACAACTTTTCACCCTCAATTTTTCAACCAACATCATAATTGAATTGGTTTCCTTCTTGCCTAAGGATAATGATTTTACACTGATGGAATCGTTATTAGATTCTAAGGATTATACTGATGTTGCCTGCTTTACATAGAGCCAAAAAAAATTAAGTTTATTCAACTGTAAAATACTTTTACACAAAGGCTACTGTAAGTCTGAGATAGATAAACTAATTACAATGTTTAGAGTTGTTGTTAATATCCAGCATCCACAACTGGAACAAACTTCTTGCCGTAGCTCTGTGCAGTGGGTGTAGAGAGCTTTTTGGAAACCCAACCCTACTGCACATCCTTGAAGTCTGGCAGGTGGTAACGTGCTGTTGTGGAGCTGATGCTGTAAAGGCACATGTTGCTTGAGGTAGGAGATGACTCCCTACAGATGTTCACAGAAATTACTCAGAAACCTTCTTATCCACAGACAGAACCTCTGGTAGTGGGACAAGAAGCAGAGGAAAGGTGGAAGAGGGGAAAAAATAAGACTTTACCTTGGGGACAAATGCCTTTACTGGTAGGGAACTGGTTATCATTTCAGTTTGTGTTTGGAATATCTGCCTGTGCCCCACCAAACTGTCCTAAGTGTTACAGCAATGTTTTAACTGGTCCAGAATAGGTGAGAACCAGCTCACCAGCATCTGCTGTTTTCTGTCTCCACATCCAAGCATCACTTTGCTGTTCTTGGATGCATGGAGGGAAAAAATAGTCCAGGTTAAGCATAAATGATAAATTTCTGCTATCCTGAAAAACATCAAGATTTCATGGGTAATTACACTTCAGGCTGCAGAAATAGCTGTTGAATTAATTGATTTTACAGTTACTTCCTGATGTGCTAAATGGGTGTTGGTCTGAATGGACGTGTCAAAATAACATCTTCAAAAGGCTCAGTGATAAAAGACATTTGCATATATCCGTTGAGTAATCAACAATTAGAATACAATATAAATATCTGCAACCTTTAATCAAAAGAGGGAGAAAAACTTTATTATTGCCTCAAAATATATAACATCATATTTACTTGTCAAAAATAAAAGTGTTTGGAACAGAAATTAAGCAAGTAGTCACTCTCTGACTTCCTTAAAGCTGGAGGTTAAGATAATTTAATAAAAAATATTCTAAAATCATGTTTCTTTAAGCATTCATTTGAATAACTTTAGATCATAGGTGAGAGACCAGTCAGCACAACTCCACTGGGCTGCTATTCTGCTTGATTTTCAAAGCTTCATGCTTCATTTCTGTGGATGAATGTCCCTTCAGAGATCAGGAAACATGATTGCTTTCCTGCACTAATGCTTCAGTCAGTTTTATTCACTACAGAAAACAAGAGTAAGGAGCAGCACTGATTGTAAACTTGCATTTACTCAACTAATTGCATACAGAGTGATCAATATATGAAATCAAATGCTGTGTCCGTGTTGCATTAAGACATTATCAAACTACTGTGCTTGTTGGCTACTTTAATATGCCTTGAGGTATAACATATCCCTCCAGTTCAATATTTTCTTTAAGCTGAGATGTAAACATGTCTTAAAAAAAGACCCAACAAGCCTACCTAAAGCTAATAGAGCTGCATCGAATTCATCTCAAATACATGTTAAATTTTCTTGACACTGTTACCCTTTTCCTTGGGAAACCTCAGAGTGTTCTTGGCTAATAATAAAATAAGGAAGAAAAACCTGTAAAAACAAACCAAGAAAATTCAATGGCCCTTCTACTTTCAACCTCTTGTTCTTTGTCCTGGATATTTTCAGCAAAGGAGACAAAATCCCATCAAGATTTCTTCTCAGCTTTGCACAGGGCTTTATGCCATTTCCTATGCTCAAGTTTTTGCCTGTAACAACCAAAGTAATTAAGGTGGTTCTAGCAAAGGTAAATCAAGACGATGGCAGGAGGGGAGATCTCTGAATTCCAACCCAGGCTCTGCAACTGATTTATTGAACAACCTGTGCTGAATTGTTTAACCTATTTGCTGCTGATTCCCTGTCTTTAAAGTGAAGGCATATTAAGCTTTACCCACCTGTAGCATCAGTCACAGCACTTGTTGAATTGTATTTGTTGGGTATGTTTGAAACCCAACACTCCATAATGTTGCCATGAAGTGCAGCTCTGCCATGACATGAGAGCACATAGCAGGGCATAGGTCCTGGCTTGGCTTTGCAGATGTTGCTGGCAAGTCCCTCATCTCACCCCATCAAGAGAACAGGGGGCTTGGACTCCCTGTTGATGTGTGCTTGTAGCTGTGTGATATGGTGTGAGCTGCTGTGTTCCTCAGCGAGGAGACAGCCCCAGCTGAGCAACAACTCTCATCTTGGCTGAAGGTGATGTGCTTGGGCAACCCAAGGAAAACATGTCCTTGTGCCATGGATAGAAATGTCCATAGCAAATCTGGGGTGGCTATTTTCAGCCACTTGATGGTGTAGGTATAGACCTGGCTCATCCTTTATGAGGACAGAGTGACACCATGGTGCCAAGTCATTGGTGAGACACCAATGAGCTTCAGCAGGGTATGAATTCACCCACTGTCTTTTAGTTCAAGGTCTAAATCTGTGTCTGCATGGAAGCTGCGTGCAGAGAAGGCAAAAGAGTATGGCTCTGATACCTCTGCTGCTTGTATCAGCTTCATGACTGGTGTCAACTTTGGGATCTTTTTGCTCCCCAAAGCTTGAATTCTAAAAATTGACCAGATTTCTGTAGGTCTCTAGAGGAAGAGTAAAATCTGTTGTTGTTGCAGTAAAATCTCATTATAGACTTGGTGTTACATTTCATAAGGGATCAGTTTGTGAAGCATCTGTTATTGCTCTTTCGGAGAAGGTAGAGAACAGAACTGTGGAGAAGCTTTAAGTTGAGTTTGGGGGATCAGGCATAATTAGCAAGTTGCTGAAGACTTGCCATGTGCTTTAATTAAATGGCGGCTGTCAAAGGCCAAGCAGGCATAAAAATGTACCTTCCTCAGCTGCTGTCCCTGCTGGGGAGTTCATCTTAATTTTCAGTGTTTGATGGAAAATTGAATTTTGAGATGGGAAAGGGAATGTCTTATTTTAGCAAGACTTTGGTATCTCTTAGTGCTCTTCTGCAGGTATCCAGTCAGTGCAGGCACAGGAGGAGCTGGGTCCTTGATATATTGCTGCATCTTCTAAATTGTCATAAGATCTCTCTAGGGGTTGTGCTGAGCAGGAGTGGGCAGGCTGGGTAAGTGACTGTACCCCCCCGTTGTTTGACATGAACAACCCAATGTGCTGTACCATGGGGTTCCCCTATAGCCACAACTGCATTTTCACTGGGAGAGCAGCTCAGCTGCACACGTCAGCTCATCAGGGGTAGTCCAGGTAAATACAGACGTTTCCAAGATAGAGTTCCTTGGCAGATGTCAGATTTCTAGGAAGGGAGCACTTGAATCTCTTCCACTTTGGTAGCTGTTAAGCTTCTGAAACATAAGGAAACTTGAACCAAGAGCTTGGAGATGACCTTGTTTTCTCCCCAGTGGGGAGAGATATCAAGTACGGTAGAGGTCACAAGTCAACATCTAGCAGCCCCAGGCTCTAACAGTGTTTCTGAGTTGCTGTGACTGTAGCTCAAACACACGTTGGCTTTACAGTAGCTGGCTGGGCTCCTGGGAGCAACTACAAGATAGATAGATACGTCCTATAGCTCTCTACTCACCAGTCAGACTATGCCTTGAATAATTTTGATGCATTCTGGTAGACTCGTCCTCTCTCTTTCCAAAGAATAGGGGTCAGCAGTTACCAAAAGCCAGCGAGAAGAAAAGGTTTATTTTTCTGTTGTGTTCTTCCTAAACAACCTTTGATTTGGTGCAAGTGTTAATATTGACAAGCATATTTTATAATTTGCAAATGCACATTAGGCTGAGATGGTGCATTGGTTTTTAATGTTTAATGCACATAGTTTAGGTGGCATGCATTAATCATATTCCTATTGCCTTTGTTATGTTAATGGGAGAAATAAGCTCTTGGGTTGATTTTTTTTTATTATTAAAGAAAAAGAAAAAGGGTTAGACATTTTTTTAAGATGCATTATATATCAGCAGCTAATGAAGAGGAAATAATGATGACTCTGCACTGTAATATGTATTAGAACACTAATTAGACTATAGCAGAAGTGCTTACGGATGTCTTTTAGACACCTGCTTGGTAATTTTCAGCCCCATGCGTTAATCCATTTAAGAGTGCAGGCATGTTGAGGAGACAGAGTTAAGGCTGAAATATGAAACACAGCACACATCAGCCTTCCTTTTTGTCTTCTGTTCATCTGGCTTTACGTATGTTTAAGAAAAAGATGATGTGGATGGTCACTGAGTAGCCCTTTTTGTGGGCTGGGCTTTGTGTTGCCCATTGCAGGTATAGAGAAAGGAGTCAGAAATGTTGTTTTCTAACTTCATGACCATACAATGGTATCATGGTTTCAAGGCAAGAATTCCTAATTCAAACTGTTGTCTTGCATGCATATTAGTCCAGAATATTATGTGTTGTATCTCCAACATTTGCTTATCATTGTTTTAGTTTTGAGTGTGTGTTTTCATGACCATTAAAAGCTGTACATCTAGAAATAATGCTATGTTTTGAAGTCATCTTTTTTACTCTAGTAAGAAACCACAAATATTTCTACTCTATGCCTTATTTGCTTTTGCACTTTTGTCCATTATGCAAATAGTTGAATTATAAACATGAATTACAAATGTGGGCCCTCAGCCTAATAGCCTACAATGAGAATAATAAAAAATCCTAACTATAAAAGCAGTTCCCATATTTCTGTGATGGGCCAAGGCTTCCTCTGTGGCCTTTCAACTTGCACTAGAAGAAGTAGATGTTGTCCATAACTTGTTCAAAGAACATCAGTCCTAAGATAGCAAGTGCTTGCTTTGTGTTTTCATACACAAACCACTTCCAAGCTCTCCCATAGTGCTCTGCGATGAGAACTGTTGGCGTAAGAACATTCATAGCTGTGCACATTTTGTACCATCTGACTTTAAACTTCATGTGCATGGTGGTAACCCACAGGGAAGCCAGCTTAGGAACGTGGCCATAGTTTCCTTACGTAGACATTTCCTTTCCCACTCTCAGGAAATGTCTACATGCAACAACTTCATTTGTTTGAGCTGGAGCATCTTGGCTGAGGTTTGGGTGGTCCCTGGCTTTCAAACAGCAGGGCAGTGTGTGTGCAGATACTTTCAACCTAAGGCTTAGAGTGTCCTTTGTTAAAGGCTATCAAATTTTGGTGTTTCCATTCCAGAGGGTGGTTTAAACTGATGATACAATTCTTTACCCTGAGGGTGATGAGACCCTGGCACAGGTTATTCAGGAAAGCTGTGGATGCTTCATCCCTGGAGGTGTTCAAGGCCAGGTTAGATGGGGCCTTGGGCAATCGGGTCTAATGGGAGGTGTCCCTGCCCATGGCAGGTGTGTGGGAACTAGATGATCTTTGAGGTCCCTTCCAACCCAAACCATTCTATGATTCTATGACTCTATGATACAAAATTGCCATAGAAACCCAAGGATTTTCAAGGGTGTGCAAATATTTTAGTGTTCTCAGACTAATGTGTAAGAGCACTGGTTCAACTTGTGATTTTTTAAGCTTTTCTAATAGATTAATGACCCCTGGTGAAGCTTTATTTGCTGTTTCCACAGTGCTGAGCCTCATTGGCAATAGCTCCTCAGTATTCCCCAAATACCGAGTTTCTGCAGCGATTTGACTGCTTTTTTCCTCTCTCCTCTTTCCAAAGGCAATCTTCCCTGACCACACTGTTCATGTGTTGTGAGATATGGAGCTGTTTGTACCCAAAAGTCTGAGCAGCCCCCAAATGAGCATGCTAAAGGTGAGCAACTCTGATTCAAAGCTTTTTTTAATTTTGTTTTTATCTTGACCATGAAAATTTTCATCTGATGCACTAAATCCTGAAGTAGTTACACGTTTAAATGCACTCTGACCACATTTCCCATAAAATAATGCATTTAAAAGTAATATGCAATATTTCCATTTTCTAAGTGTGTTAGAATTTTTTTTTTCCTCTATTTTGAAATTTTTGGTACTATCTGCAATTTTATATAACCAGCCCCATTTCAAGTGGCCATTGTGAGCTATGGATGTTTCCACCCTGCATATAAGATCAGTTTTGCCATATATTCAGGGATGCTGTTGCTTTATGTAGCTTCTGCTCTATACCCTGAATGTAGCAGCAAAGCTTGAGTAACTTAATGCACCACACACAGGGAGGATATAATTGGAAAGGAGAAGAGTGCTGGGGAAGTTCAGTGGTAGCATTTGAGTCCCAGAATGGTACCAGGTTTGTGACCTGCCCAAGGACCAGGTGAGAGGTAAGAGGTGACTGCAAAGAGCAGCAAAGTAGCATCAGTTGCCATAAAGCAACATGATAACCGCGTGTGGATTTGTTGAAGGGAGGGAGGGAAAAGGAGAATCTCTTCCCCTCTTCCTCCCTCCTCAGCCTGTGGTCTGATCCAGCCATGGTCCTGTGCTATATGATGGATGTACAGGAGGACTCTTGGAGGCAGATGTGACATCTTTCAAGGTGCTTTGGGGCTTGGGAGGGCTCTCTGGTGCTGAGTGATAGAGCAAACCTCCAACACTTCGCAGTGTCAAACATTATCGTGAACAGATGCCCCAGGGACTGTGATACTGGAAGATGATGCTTCAGGGTAGGAGGTTTACAGACAGAAAGTAACAGAAAACTTACTCCAAGTGTAAGACAAGGTACTTACATAGATACAGACAAACAAGCAGCTAAAAACTCCCAAAACCCCAAGCAATTTTGTCATGTTCATCATCAGGATAAGTAGTGGTCTCAGCACACCAGGTTCCTCAGCACTGTCAGCGCTTGTGGAGGCAGCAGAGCAAAGCATGGATGCATTTGTGCAAAGGAACTAGGAGGGCAGAACCTGAGTCTTCCCAAGCCCCAGGTGGATGTTTAGCCTTGCTAAGCGAGTCTGTTCACTTGGTGACACCAGCTGTATCTACCCATGGCCCCTGCATAATGCTGGAGGTGCTCCTGGGAGGAGATGCTGCCAGACCTGAGCTCACCCTTCAGTGGAGCACTGGTTGAGTACATCTCAGATTTCTGAATCAGGTGTGCTCATCTTTAAAATAATATTCTCCTGAGGTTAGGCACCTCAGTTATGTGAGAAACTGCCTCTCCATGCCATGAGAGGAAGAAGAGGGGAGGGGAAGGAGGACATCCTAAAATGGGTCTTTCTAAGTCCCACTGTTGCAGCTGTGTTGTGAAGTCTTGAGGGGTTTTTGTCCTTGCTGTCAGTGTTGGTGTGTGTGTCGCTGATGGGGGGATGTGAGACGAACTGTCCCCACCTCTGTCTGCTCCATTCTTTATAGTTTCAGAAGTTGTGCTCCACCTCCAGAGGAGATGGGACCATGCAATGTCATGCCAGCATGTGCCAGATATAGAATCATAGAATGCCAGGTGGGAAAGGACCTCAAGGATCATCTAGTCCAACCTTTCAAGATAGAAAAATGCAGTTTAAATGAGCTGGCTCAGCACCCTGTCAAGCTGAGACTTAAAACTGTCTAATGTCAGGGAATCCACCACTTCCCTTGGGAGACTATTCCAATGTTTAATTGTTCTCATTGTAAAGAATTTTCTTCTGGATTCCAATTGGAATCTCCCCAAGACCAACTTGCAACCACTTCCCCTTGTTTTTTCTATGTGACTCCTTGTAAAAAGGGAGTCTCCATCCTTTTGATAGCCACCCTTTATGTACTGGTACATGGTGATAAGGTCTCCCCTAAGCCTTCTTTTCTCAAGGCTGAACAATCCCAGTTTTCTCAGCCTTTCTTCATACAGCAGGTCTTCCAGTCCCCTGATCATCCTCGTGGCCCTTCTCTGGACCCTTTCCAGCCTGTCTGCGTCTTTTGTATAGAGGGGACCAAAACTGAACACAGTACTCAAGGTGTGGCCTGACCAGTGCAGAGTAAAGTGAGACAATTACTTCTTTATCTCTGCTGGTGATGCCCCTTTTGCTCTAANGAGGCTAACGGGTCTATAATTACCTGGGTCCTCCTTGAGAACCTTCTTGTGAATAGGGGTGACATTAGCCCTCTTCCAGTCTTCAGGCACGTCTTCCGATCTCCCCAACTTCTCAAAGATTATGGAGAGCGGCCTCACAACAACATCAGCCAGCTCTTTTAGCACCTTTCGGTGGGTGGCATTTGGGCCCATCGATATGTACGGGTCAAGCTCCTGAAGCAGTTGACACACCAACTCTTCCTTCACTGATGGTGGGTCTATTTCTTCATCAATCTGAATTTTTGTTCCCATGGCCTGGGACCTGACAGTGCTGGTAAAGTCAAAGGTGAAGAAGGTGTTGAGGACCTCTGCCTTTTCAGTGCTGTTGGTTACTAGTTCGCCTCTCCTGTTTAATAGTGGACCAATACTCTCCTTCTGTCTGTTGGTAATGTATCTGAAGAACCCTTTCTTGAAGTTTCTGACATCTCTGGCCAATTTCAGTTCAAGTTGAGCTTTTGCTTTTCTATGTAACCAGTACAGAAGAACTGAGATAATAACCCCTTGGAGGATATCCACTAGTTTCTGGAGTTGAATCAGTGTGTCCAGGGCTCCTTCCCTACCAGATCCCCAGTGCATTTCAGGTGATGCCAAAGATCTTAGCTTCTATTGCTATTTAATTTCTCATCTATATCAGCAGTATACTTAGGCATAAATCATATAAATCTAATCACAAACCCAAACAAACAAGCAATAATTCAGGTCCTTTATATATTGATGGACAGAAGAAAACCCTCCCCTCTTATCCATTCTGCACACATTTAATTTTTATGCAACCTTCATCAGCACCAGGAGTTCAATAGCTCAGACCAACATTTATCTCAGTAAATCCAGTGTGTAGATATGCCCCTTTCCTGAATATTCAAATACGCTGCCACATCAGTGTTTCTAATTTGGAAGACAATGACAAGGGTCATAATTTTATTCTTTATCTCCCAGTTCAGCCGCTCCTGAGTGCTGAAGAAAGGAAGGAAGCAGCATACTGGGGAGCTTGGTGGTGTTGATGACAACCTTGCAATGCTCAACTGTTCATCAGGGCGTCATGGGAGGATGAGGAAGAGCGAGAAGCACAGGTGAGAATCCATGTCTTGTTGGAGCTGGTGATGGTGAGGTAGTACTGGTGAGGGTGGTGGGAGGGAGATGGTGGACATTGGCCCTGCCTGCCTCTCCAGCCATGTACCATGAAGCCAAAGGGCAGAATTGCCATGTCAGGTAGGAAACGTTCAGCCTCATCAAAAATAGGTCTGATTTCTGAAGATGAGAAAGGTTAAAATTGAGTTTAAATGTCTTCAACTTCCCTCAGGACTGTTTTATGGAAAGGACAGTGGGTTTCATTCAGTTGCTTTCTGCTCACACCACATTTACATGCCTAAAAAGATTCAGCTGTCATAGCCCTGACAAGTGCTAAAAAGCTCTTGTTAAGGTCACTAATATCAGAGGAGTGTCTCTCATCCAACATCCCAGTGTATCTGGGCCACCGTCCCTGGGAACGGGGGCCCATGTCAGGCACTGTTTGCTGCAGACGGGATGTGACCCCGACGTCCCGGCACGGCTGAGCTGGAACTTTTCTCACCTCTCCTCCTGAGGAGAGCTGGGTAACGCTGCTCCAGCTAAGTGCAAGGCAAGCTCTAAACATGCCTGACCTTTAAATTCAGGCTGAAACTCAAAGATCTACTGGTAACTAAAAATCTGGGGTTTCTTTCATGTGTCTGAGCATCCAGGGAATAGATTTAGCTTAACATGCAAATGCTTCCTGCAGAACCACACTGCTTTTCAAGATCTCTCATTTCACACTGTTCCTGCTCCGTGTCCTGCTGTTTGTATGAAAAGAGCCTCTCTGAGGAAAAGTTTCACAAAGATAGAAATTCAACTGATGTGGAGAAAAAAACCTCCAGGCCTACAACTTATAATTTAATTGCTAAAATGTGTGGTGTCCATCCACTACCTGGCAATCAGCACCTTCTCTGCTGCAGGTGGTTGGAAAGATGTCCCCCCTATGCCTTCATTTTTTTGTGTATATACTTTATATATTTGTCCCTATCAATTTAAGCAAGTAGATCCTGAAGTTGGAAGCCAGAAGACCTGTTGTAGGAGAGCAGAGGAAGGTTCTCCCACTATGAACAGTGATGCTCCAGTGCCTTTTGACATGTTCGTTTGTGCATCTATTTTCTCTGCGTACGAATTCCCAGGCTCACATAACTTGGGTGTCCTGCACATGTAGAGAAATAGATGTCCATGTGCTTTTTTTCTCATCACTAATGAAAAATGTTTGTAAAGCCCATGTCTGGCAGGTCCCTTCTCTGAGGTTACAGGTGAAACGCCAGCAGCAGAGTTTATTTGGCACTTCAGATATCTTCCTTGAGCCACCTGGACATCATCATCTTCTATCTGTAAAGCAGATGAGGTGTTTAAAAAATGGATAGATGTGGCACTTCGAGACATGGTCTAGTGCTCAGGGGGATATTGGATGAAGGTTGGACTTGATGATCCTAGAGGTCTTTTCCAACCTAAATGATTCTATGGTTCTGTGTGTTATTGATGGGTGAAACACAGAAAACAGTTGACATTTCTCTAAAGCCTCATATTTTTATTCTCCTCTAATTTCAAGTACTTCCCATCCTGTGCCACTACCATATCATTCAACATTTTAAGGATATTGTTCCTCATGGTGTCTGTTTATATTTTTTAGCTTGTCTGGTTATTTTGACAAGAGACATCATAAATTATGTAAGCAATTTATGCCCTTACAAGCTGGTCCCAGCCCTGTGCTGCCCCGATAAGAGCAGTGAGATGAAGCTGCTTTGGTAGCGGCAGGACTCATGTGACAGCACTTCAGCTGTGCTGTGACCAGAGAACAGGACACGTGGCATGTTGGAAATGAATTGAAACTACAGAGATTAGGGGGAAAAAACAGATCTGAGCCTGGCTGTGGTCTTGAGACTCCTCTTAGATTTGGGAAGTGGGATTTGTGGCAGTCTAGTCTTGAAGCTGTGGCTGTGACCATACCATGGGTTGTATGTCATGGAGCCGGGTTAGCACATTATTCATGTCTAGAAATCATGATCCCTTCATTGCTAAAAGTTGGGCTTTCATCCCCAACATGCAGCTGGGGGTTCAGGTAGATATTATCGGAGTGTTCTAACTATGAAAATCAGAGATACAGGGTTAAAAACCCCTTGGGCAGGGCAGGGACCTGAACCTGTCCTACACTTTCCAGGACACGCTCCAATGGAGTAGGAAAGTGGCCACAATCAGCAGCGTCTTGGTTCGTACTTGAACTCAAAGAAGAGCAAGATCCCTGCTATTTGCTTGAAGGAAAGGGAGGTGCTGGGAAGCAACGCCTAGCTCCTCATCTTGCGACCTGGGCTTTTATTAGACTCCACCATGAGGTTAATATTCAGAGGTTGGCCTCCTGACCCTTCAGTCACCTTTTTCATATAAACAATCATTATGAACTAATTGATAATCCCGAGGCCTGGCAGCAGTTATGTGGGACAGATGGCCTCTGCTGGGAAACCTCTGCCTCTGATCCCTCCAAAACATGACATAAGTGTCATCTTTTCAAGAAAGCCTTTGCCAGATGAGTCTCATTTAAAGCATGGCCTTTCTCATTTCTTTCTAGAGAATAGCTAATTAACGGCAGGATGGATGGCTCTGCTCCTCTGAGGGCAGGCAGAAGTGGGTGTTTGATAGTGAAACATTGATGGGTTTGGTTCCAGCTCATCAGTGAGGAGAGATGATGAACTTGTTAGAATACATATCGATAAGTGTATTGAGCTCTCCATTATTCTGAATTTGCTAGAGCTGGCCAAAAAGAGGCCATTTCTTAAGAAATATGTTGTGAAAAAATGTCTTTCTTATCTCATTTTTATTATTGCTCTGCAGTGACCAAGCCTAAGTCAATTTGTGTTATCTCCCATCAGTCCTACTAGTAGACTGCTGCCAAAGTTTGTACTCATGGCTGAGGAGCTCAGAGCACAGCTCAGGAGGTTGAAATAAGACTCTTCTCTTGCTTCCCAAGGGCTACCTGCACCAATCTGATTGTTTCTGGCAGTCATTTCCCAATCAATAGTCAGCTTTGTCATTTGATATTTGAACCTTTGGCCTGTTTGGCTAGGCTCCTCATGGTCCTTTGCTCCACCTCCTTGGTAGGTATCAACCCCGGGCTGTGGTGGGACACGTCATTCTCTTGTCCTCTTGTGCATCAAAATGGCCCCAGGACATTCTTCTCTTTCAGGTAGGAAACGCTGAAAAATCTGTGTCTTTTCAATTAGATGCATTACAAACTGTGCTGGTTGGTGGCCTTGTCTCTCTTCTCTTGCATGAGCTATAAAATATCTTTTCTCCTCCCCTCCCCAGCTGAACTAAAATGGCCTATTTTTATATGCTTTTTACAAGCGTGTCTACATGGTAGAAATGAGGAGTTCTCGCTTATCTTGTGTTATGTAAATATTTCTGTGCTTCTAGAATATAGTTCTTCTTTCCCTTTGATCCAGCTTTCTTGTAGTCAGTTTAACCTCACAAAGAGTCAGAAGAGATTCATGGAGATTGCCAGTGGCATTATTTCTGAGGAAAATTGGAGAGAGAAAAGAAAACTCAAAATTACCGATATAAACAACTCATTTAGAAACGGATGGCTAGCTAAGGAAAAAGGTTGTCTTCTTGGTGTCTTTTTAAGCAAATTTTTGCTTAAAATATCTGGCACCAAATGTAAAAATAGCATATTATAGAACCATAGAATTGTTTGGGTTGGAAGGGAACTCAAAGATCATCTCTTTCCATCACCCCTGCCATGACAGGAACACCTCCCACTAGACCAGGTTGCTCAAGGCCTCATTCAACCTGGCCTTGAACACCTCCAGGGATGTGGCAGCCACACTCCCCCGGGCAATCTGTGCCAGTGTCTCATCACCCTCAAAGTGAAGAAACATTTGCCGTGTTTGCAGTGTTAGGAGATGGAAGTGGTTGTTTTCCAGCAGCCTGAGAGGTGGCTGTGCCCCATCCCTGTGCTGTGCTCTGGGCAGCAGCTCCAAATCCCATCCCTGGTCTGTGGTGGAGGGACAGGGTGGGATGTGGGATGTGGGATGTGGAATGGCCATGGGGCTGAATCTGTGGCTTTCCCCCAGCATACACACACGCAATGGTGAGGACCATCACCGGTGTCTGATATGATCTTTCAGCTGTAGTTGTTGAACTATGTCAGTGGAGAAAAGGAAGGGTTTGAGTGTGGTTATAGATGACTTTCTCAACAAATGGATGTTCCTGGTGGATTACTTTTCTGAAAATGTTGATTATGCTTCTTTACAAGTATGCTGAGAGGCAAAGCAGCTCAGGTGGGGAGGAGGCAGGGAGAGACCCAGGAGGAGTCACAGTCTCCAGTGTGTTTTGCTCATTAATCTCCTAAGTGGAGGAGGCACTTTGAAATGCTGCTGATGCATTTTGCCCTCAAGCACTGAAATGGATATTGAACTTCATATATGCTAATGCCAGAGGTCATAAGAGTACCTTATAGGGACATGGTTTAGTGGTGGACTTGACAGTGCTGAGTTAATGGTTGGACTTGATCTTAAAGGGCTTTTCAAGCGAAATAACTCTGTGATTCCATAGGAGCATAGGATGGGAAAGCTGTAGGTATGGCTGGAATTAGACAAGTCAGGCTCCTGGGGTTAAGTGATGATGTCAGCTTTGGATTTGTGGCTGAACTGTGCCCTTTTTATCACCAACAGCTGTGAAGGTGAGGATGGAGCTCGGTCACGCCCATGGAAACCAGAAGTGGGTATGTGTGGTGGGGGTGAGTATGCCCATCATACCATTGCAGGGAGCCATGTGCTGATACAGCTTCACTGTGTCCCCAGCTATGGCCCAAGGAAGCAGCTGGGGACCTCTGCAAGGTCTCCTTGGTGCAGAAGCTCTTGTGTGCTCTGCACCTATTCAATGAAATCCTTTCCATTGTGTCAAGTACTGCTGTGTTAAAACCCAGCCCAAATCCCAAACCAGATAATCAAAGTTCTTTAGCAATGATGGCCAACCTTGTGAATGAGTGGAAGATATTCTAAAATTGTGCTTGGGTTGATAGACAAAGTTTAATATTCATTGCAAATGAAAGAGAAGGGACATTTTGCATTGTTCATAAATGAGGAGGATTCTGGAGAAAATGAAGAAGATTTTATTGAAATTATTTTTATTTTTCCATGCCTTTGTGGCTAGAGTTTTAGCTGATGACTTTGGGCTGTGCTGGCAACATGATGAACAGTCTTTCTAAAAGAAAAATTTAGGACAACTTCCAACTTCCACAAGAAGAGGTTGATTCTTCTCTTCGTATTTCATAGGGGTTTATAATTAGCACCAAAGCACCACTACTAGCAGGAGGAAAAGCAGCAAGCAGTCTGTGGTTAAAAATGTTTAATTAACAGTTAAAGTTGATTATACAGAAGATATAATAGTAGAGAGTTTGTTATTTGGCAGTATTTTGGGCAGAAAGAAGGGTAGCAGAAGGTCTGGCTGAATTCGTGTTCCTGTGCCAGTGACTGGGACTATTAGTAGGATTTCCTGTCTGGAGAAAATGTATATGTGGGATTTATGTAGGTTTTGTATACATGTTTGCATGGATGTTTATCAAGTCAGCTGCTAGTACCTCTTTGAAACAAGAGGGCATATATTTTAAAAATAAGCAGATGATAATGTTAACAAAGCCATGGATGCAAAGGCAAGAAGGAACCACTGCAAACCATCGCTTTGAGTGTCTGCGTGGAGCCTTCTGGTAACTTCTGGAAACATGATCAGAAGTAAAACTTGGCTGAGCTTTGTTCTGCCTCGGTCCTCTCCTTGATTAGAAGGTCTGATCAATCCATCAAAGTCTGCCGAAATTAGGGTAAGGGTTTCATTAGCCTCGGATCAGGCCCTCAGCACCCAACACTCTCGTTGCTTGAAAATAGGTAATTAATGGTGCTTTATTTTTCGTGTTTCCAAGGCAACACAAACCCTCAAGACATTGTTTTCCAGTACATGAGCAGGAGCTTTTGGCTAGTGCAGAAGAGTTCCCCTCTGTCTCATATGAAGCTTCTGTAAAGGTACCAAAGCCATATTTTCTGTCATTATAGTCAATTTACATCCTATATCCAAAACGTAATGATGATCAGATGCAGCTGATGGAATGATCTGTTCTCGCTGCAGAAGGACTCATTCAATCTGCTGAGAGCTCTGCTGTTCAAATAGATAATTAGTGTTGTGACAAGTGTAACTTTAAATGCCTCAGTTTGGTGGCAATGTTAGGAAGTGTGACAAAATGAAATTATTTGTCTGCTTTAACCATGGCCCTCCTTGGAGTGCCAGTGGGAGAAATTTTCGTTACACTCATGTCCTTTGTGATAGACTCTTTACAGGTCTTTGGCTGGGAAAATGATGTATTATTTTTATCATAAAGGGCATGAAAAAGAAGGTTTACCTTTATTTTCTCTGACTCGTTTCTTTTTATGTCTTTAGCTGATGTAACAGGTCATTGCTTGTGTTCCAGCATAAAACAGAAAGATCCTCTCAAATGAAATCACTGGGGAGAGCAAACCCAGTGAACTTTCCTGCCTGACAATTTTCCTTCTCAATTAATGGGCATGGGGAGCACGTTTAGGTGCTCAAATCTCAGGGAAGGGTTCTCAGCAGCTTCCCTGGAGGTGACCAAAAAAAAAATAAATTAATCTGCCCTTCTATTTAGGGCTGCAGAGTAATGAGTTCAGAGTGCCTAAAAATAAGTGCCTGCCTCAGTGTGCTAAACTCTGAAGAAGGGTGGGGAGCCCACCATGGCCCCCTCAGTCCTGGAGCAAGAGGATGCTGTGATAAGCACATGGGGAGAGTGGGGAGTTGCTCCAGAGCATGGCTGCCAGATGCTTGCCTTCAAAGGAAACATTTTTATGTTTGCATTTTATTACAGAATCACAGAATAGTAAGGGTTGGAAGGGACCTCTGGAGATCATCTAGTACACCCACCCCTGCTCCAGCAGGTCACCCAGAGCAGATTGCCTAGGATTGTGTCCAAGCATATTTGGAATCTCCCCAGAGAAGGAGACTCCACAACTTCTCTGGGCAGCCTGTTCCAGGGCTCCATCACCCTCACAGTAGAGAAGTTTGTCATCATGTTGAGGTGGAACTTCCAATGTTCAAGTTTATGCCTGTTACCCCTTGTGCTATCACTGGGCATCACTGAAAAGAGACTTGTCCCTTCTTCCTGACACACACCCTACAGATATTTATAAACATTGAGAAGATCCCCTCTCAGCCTTCTCTTCTCCAGGCTAAACAGCCCCAGGGCTCTCAGCCTTTCCTTATAAGAGAGATGCTCCAGTCTCTTAATCATCCCCGTAGCCTCCATTGCACTCTCTTCAGTATTTCCCTGTCACCCCTGAACTGGGGAACCCAGAACTGGGCACAGATTAATGGGCTGATGGTTTGCTGGTTGGTTTTTGGTCCCGCCTTTGACCAAGGATGTGCAAACCCTCCCCTTGTGCTGCTGGAGGATCCCAATCCTGCACCCTTGGCTGACAATGGAGGGGGGTGGAGGTGACTTCATGTCCCTCTCCTTTTGCAGCTGGGTCATTCTGCATCCTGAGGAGTGTGAGATTTGGGAGGTTGAGCAGGCAGCAAGGAGCTGGACTCTCAAAACTTGCTCTTTCCTGATAGACAATTTTAGTATATCCCTCTCCTAGGAGTTCCTTTGAGTTTAAATAATCAGAATTAATGAACATCTTGGATTTTCAGCCTTTCTATTGGCTCCTAACAGGATGCTGTTGATTCTTCTTTTTTCGGCATTTGCCAATGCCTTGATGTTCTCCTGCCCAAAGAGAATTAATCACCGAGATGGAATGGAGAGCACAGCCCAGGGACCAGGCATGGTCCAGACCTCACAAGACTAATTATTCTCTTAAAGGGTAAGAAAATAATCTTAGGTGCATTGGGAAGAAAGTGTCTGAGTAATGCTACAGAGGGCTACTGGCATGTCTCCTATATTTGTGCAAAAAAAAAGAGACTTTGAAAGTTACTTATTGACCTCAAAAAGATCAGCAAGGAGCTCGAGAAAATAAATTTAATACCAAATGAGTTTATCAAGTTTTCTTGACCCTTAGTGATGGGAAAAAAAAAAAATGCTCATGGAGGTCTTGCAAAATTCTAACACTAAAACACTCTCATGTACAAACTGAAAAGTCTCAAAGCGGGGAGAGTTCAAAGCCAATGAAGAGCATGGTATGAATGATGACAAATGCCATGGCAGATGCTGCACCATGGCAGGTGGAGCTGATGGAGGGAACCCATGAATGGAAAGGGGAGTGTCTGTTTATCGAAATACTAAACTGTTGGGGAGAGGAACTTTTTGATACATTAATGAGAGGCAGGACGGAGTCAGAGGGTTGGCAACACAGTCACTGTCAGTAAGAGGAAAACATGAAAATAGACACAAAATTGGGGGTTTTTTTAGATGCCAAGTATCTGTATTTGTGGAAAGTGTAGTTATGCACAGACATATACATGCAATCTGAGGGTATCTCCTAGGGATGACTGTGTTTCTCTGGCAAAGATGAGATGCTACCTGCTACTGAGGTTTCACTTGCTGTGCTGGCTGAGGACATTAGAAGGAACATGTTGTAGCAGAACAGTTCCCTGCTGACGATGCTCCTGGGAGGACCCAAGGTCTGTCCTGGAGAGGATGTCCTCTGCCATGGGTAGTGTGTGGGACGTGCTGGTCTTTGGGAGGGCTTCCAAGGGAACATCTCACTGCACCTCCTCATCCTGCAGCCAGCACTTTCTGAAGGAGTGGCAGTGACCAGTCCCACCGATGTGGACACCTCAATGACCTTGGGCAAGACTTCCAAGCTGAAGGTGAGACATTGATACCACCCTGGGAAACAGCTCCTGTATGTGCAGGGTGCAGGCAACCACCACGTGCTGAGGCTGTTAAAATAAGCGTTAAGCTGTGAAAAAAGACAAACTCTCCTTTTTTATAGGCCGTACCTCCTGCTTCCTGGCAAGATCCAAGCTGTACGCACGCCAGGAGGCAGCTATGAACTGTGAAAAGTCTCCACAGAAAATCTCTTCTTGAAGAGGGTGAGACTGATGGCTCGAGATGCCATCTCCCCCCTGCCACGCCACACAGGGTATGCATCAGATGGAAAGAAAAGTGATGCCTCATTTTATCACACAGGCTTGATAAAACAACAATAACACACATTCAGTTATAGCTCTGCTAAACATATCCTTTTTTATTGCTTTTTCAGGAGTTCAAAGCATTAGCATAAAACAATCGAGGAGGTTGTTTTTTCCTAAGAGAGTGAATGCCTGTTTACAAACTCATTTTATTTCCACACGATTCCATTGTTATTTATTTCAGACAGAAAGCTGTCAGATTACTGCACTCCCTCATGCAGGACAGCTTGCTTTATTGCCTGTTATTAGGACATAACATATATAACCTGACAGGCACTGCCCACGTCTGCATTCCACTGGTAAAAGGCAAATTAAGTTGAAAATGGAGATTTCCAATATTTCTTAGGGCAAAAGTGATATTGGTTTTTAACTCATTTTGTATTCATAGAGGATCCCGCACGTTCACAAAATACAGAGTAAACTGTCCAAAGGAAAAGTTTTTTTTAAAAAAACACCAGCCACCACTGAGAAATTCAGACTTTAGAAGCACAGGAGGAGTCATGAAGTCCCCTCGTAGTTGTCAGGAAAGAATGAAAAAAACCCCCACATTACTCATGTGGCACAAGAAACCTTTTAGAAAGGAAATTTTGAGGTAATAGCAGTGCAGGATGAGGAACTTTAAACCCACACCTAAACTAACCCAACAAAGAGCCCTCACCCTCCAAATCCCAAACCCCAGCACTCCCATCACCCCTGCTACCATTACAAATTCCTTTTTCTTTAGTGTGCATATCCAGTTGGTGGTAGGACTCCTGTATCCTTTCACCTTTTCACAATTGTTGTCCAAAAAACCCCATTGAGTTGCCCACTTTTGTGTTGTACCCAAAGTTTCCAAGGAACCCCCTTGGAAGTCTCAGTGATGCTGCCACTGAGGGTGCTTGCCCTGCTTGCAGCACCCACCTCTTACCCAACATGACGTTGGGAGCTGGGGGAACACAGCTACATTTTTGGGTAAAGTATTTAACATTTGCTTTACAATAGTGCCTTCCTAAAAACTCTGACTCAAGCCTACTATTGTGTCTTACTGGATTTCAAATAATAGCAATTTTTAGTGACAAACTGCTGGCTATTTTTGGTGCAAGTACAAGTGGAATGGCAGAAATACCTTCCCCACCAGTTGCAGTTCCAGTCATACAAGAGATGTTATTCACATTTTTCATTATAGTTGATTTTTTTCTTTCTTTTCTCCCCAGGACTGAATTATTCATCTTGATTAGTCACAGAAGCTGCTCTGGTAAAGCCTGCAAGAGGTAGACTGGCTCAGGAACCTCTCACCTTACCCCTCACTGGCTCCTCACCCTTTCCTCCATTACTTTCCCACTGATGACTTATTTTTTCCAACTCTCCCTGGAGAATCAAGTCAGTTTTATTACTGCAAATAAGTATTAAGTGAGTTAACATGAGATGAGATGGTTTGAAGGAAGCCTAATCTGAAAACTGGGGGAAACATGGAGCAAGGCAGATGTCCACCTACAACCGTCTGAAAGGGAAGATCTGTTTACTTCAGTAAACGCATCTGCACGTGCTGGAATAACTGTTAACCATTCTTGCAGCATCTGGATCAGCTCCCTGTTATGTAAGTAGAAGCCAGGATTTAAAAGCTCTAAATATATAGTTCTGTTTTGCCTGTGTTCCCCGGGAGGAGGTTTTAGTGCTCGGAAGTCTCAGGCTTTATGGGAAGCTGTGGTATGTGAGGAATAGGCAATTTGCAAGGAAAAACAGGCTGTGCAATTTAATGCTGAAAAGTGATACTCTAAATAAATTATTATAAAGAATTAACTCTTCTTCAGTGTAATTACATTATTTTTTTTTCATTTCAGAGAAAACAGCCTAATTGGCTAGATGGGAAGTGAAGCCAGGGGAAGGGAGGGAGCTTTTTGTCCAGCATGGTGTGGGCAGAGGTAGAGCTCAGAAGCTTGAGCACAGCCTTGGGTCCCTGCCCCACCCATGCTCCTTCGGGGCAAGACTGGGATGGGATTTACATCCTCACTCCTCCCACGCCTGGGTATGTAGTTTGGGATTTTAGTCTTTTGGCAGCAAAGCTACCAGGAGGGAAACTGCTCTTATCCTGCCAAGAAGTGCCAGGTAGCAGAAATATCATGAAGATGCAGTAAATAGCATTTTTAGATGCAGTAAATCCCCATGTGTGCAGATATATAATCTGAACAAGCAATAATACTTTGAAATATCCTCGTATCCCTCAATGTAATAAATATTTTATTAGAGTAATAGAAAAAAAATGCATACAGATAACCATAGGATACACACACAACCAGAAGTTTTAAGGATAAATTTCAAACTTTTCAATATGAAACAAGGTACTCAGGTACATATCTCATGGAGATATATAACTAGAAATTAAACAATACAATGTCATCGCATGAAAATGGCAGTACAGAAACTGGGACTAGAATTCTGAGAAACAAGAATAGAGTCACCCTTTGTTGCATGAAACATAACTATATNCCCCCCCCCCCCCCCCCCCGTTTGCAAGTGTCTGAAAACATCACTGGTTAGCCACATTGAAAAGCAACTAGCCATTTATAACTATGTATATGTACAGTATATACAGATCTTGCTTACTTCAACAGTTAGCACAGATGTCCATCTGCATGTGATACTAACAAGGTAATTTGCTATTTGAATGCATATCAAGGTATTATTATTATTTAATTTTTTTTTCTACAGTGCTACCATAATTTTGTTAATCCTGGTTCTCTCCCTTTATAGTTCTGTGTGTTGTAATAACACTGTGAGAGTAAGAAATAAAAAGTCTTTAAAGGGGTATGCTTTATGGCACATGAACACTTGCTCTATGTATGTAGGCAGCTCTCTGGACTAAATTAATAATATAGACATCAAAAGTACCAGGTTTAATGTATCTTTAATATATTGCTAGGAAAGAAAGCACAGATTTCTCTGTAATAGGAAGCCTGAAGTGTCTTTTTGTAATTTTTTTATTATAAGCTATAGTATTGTCATAAGCTAACCAGACTGGTAAGAGTAATGGGGTGTGTTAAGAGTGCCAGACCAGGTGAAATAGTTTTGAGTTGGTTAAAGAGCAGCAGGAAGGAGAATTATGGATGTAACACTGAATGAAGGATGAGTTTAGAGTGCAGACAAGAGCAAGATAATTTGGGGCTGTGTCTTATTTGGAAGCACCATATCACAAGGTAGGGAGGTGGTGGTAGTCTCTCTTCATAAGGCCATGGTGCAACTGCATTTCAATAATGCTTACAACTGGGCACTTGTGTTGCTGAACACACTGACAGGAGCTCAGAGAAGGGCAAGAAAATGATCCTGCAGGTGGGTGAATTTGGTTGTGAATAAAGAACCTGGGTAAGAAAATAGAAGGTGGGGAATCTGTTGATGGAGAGGAGGGTTAGGTGTTTGAAAAGGTACAGAAACATAAAACAGAGAGCTTGCTTTGAAACACGGCTGTGGAATCATTTCTTCAGAGCAGTAGTGGAAGCCCTGCCTCTTGGACACCCCAACGTGGACTGTGCAGAACTAACATCCACACTGGGACTGTTCTCTCCCTTCCAGCTTTGATTTCTTGCTAGATTTAGAATAACTTCTATAAAGGGCAGTAAGAAAACTGAGCTAAACCTACTGGCCTATGACACTGTCTTAAAAACGGTGCTTGGCCAGCGTGTTATCATCTGATGGAAACTCCATGCCTCTGATTTAATCTTCCATACATAGCATGATGTTCTTGTCAACGCAGATTGTACCCAAAATGATTCAGTGTCACTGCAAAACTGGAGTTTCTGAGCTAAGCTCTTCCTCCTACCTCTGGTCATGGTGCCACTGCTCTCCCTCTCTCTTACATCATATCTGAAGTATGTCATATGTAAACTCCTTTGGTTCAAGTATTAAGGCATTTTAGATTCCTTCTTAAAGGATTTGCTAAACTTTACACGGTATTTTTACTTCAACCTACAGTGAAATATAAAGAATTTAAAAACACCTCAGGATAGAAGAAAAACATGCATTAACCACTGCAGTTGTTTCTTTTAAAAAAGCACTTTTCTGTAGTAACCGATTCTTTTTTTTTCTTTGCAGCAAATGAAAATGTATCATCACAACACTGAATTAAGAGTCAAGGAAAATATTGTTGTTAAGAAGCTGGATACACTGAAGATCCTCAAGACTGAAGGACCAGAACCTCTTGCATCCATACCTGTGACAAATAAAAAAGATCAGGGTTAAATGAAAGCACAAGTATCTGCTGTGCCAAATTCTTACCCTTCCTAGATGGTAAGTAAAAATTGCTGTATATTTTTATTCCGACAAGCAATGAAAAGTTACAAAAATAAAGGAAATATTTGAACACTCTAGAAATGCCTTGGCAAGATGCTGAAGCTGTACGAATGGTCTTTACTTTCAAGGCAATAATAAAAAAAGGAGAAAAAGTAAAAAAAATCTTAACATTTTTTAATACCAATTTACATGGTAATTTACCAGTTCAATAGAATGAAGCTTGTCATGCGTAAGGGCATGAAGACTGTTAATTGCTTTTCCTTTTATTACCTTATTACCATACAACATACAAGTATTAATTTTTATTTCTCCCCATCGACACGGACTCAATTCCTGCAAAGAAAAGCTGTGACATCTGCTGGGTGTCATCTGCTAGTTTAGTAACGACTCACTACACCGAGGCAGAGACGTGTCCCCACACCGTGGCTGGTATAAAGGATTTTCCAGTATAGGCTGGGGACCCTATATAATCATATGACAAAATAATAGTGATTCAGCTTCAACCTACTAGCTAGCCTGGGAATCAAGATCTGCTCACTGCTAGTGCCGTCCCCACCATCAGTCGTTGCTTTGACTTCTATAATATAATCTTCATTAAACTGGAGCAGAAGTTCAGCAGTTGTCTTGTCTGTGTTCAGCACATTCGAATTGGGTTGGCTGCTGGTCCTGTACAACACCTGCAACACCAGCACAGAGCTGTAGTTTTTATTTGTGATTCTTAGAAACAAGGTTTCAGCTTTTAAAAAGGTGGGATGACAGCAAAGGTCTGATGTTTGGTTAGTATGGTAGGGCAGAATTACATTTAAAGAAAGAAGGTAACATCAATAAAGCTCTTTTAATCCCATTTTAATATAAATCACAGAATCATAGAATGGTTTGGGTTGGAAGCGACCTTAAAGATCATCTAGTTCCCACTCCTTTGGCATGGGCAGATACATCTCCCACTAGACCAAGTTGCTCAGGGCCTCATCCAGCCTGGTCTTGAACACTTCCAGGGATGGAGCTTCCACAACTTCCCTGGGCAATCTGTACCAGTGTCTCCCCACCCCAGAGTGAAGAACTTCTTCCTTACATCTAATCTAGATCTCCCCTCTTCCAGTTTAAAGCCATTACAGCTGTATGCAGCTCATCAAGAACATCCTCAGCCAGTTTCTTAAACACACTTAAGACATATGACATATTTAAATGCTTGTACATTTGATTTGTGCACTGCTCAGATTTTGAGTAAATGTAGCAATGTAATTTCTGTCAGGACAACAGGCATTTTCCAGAGTGGGTAAGAAGAAAAAGGTTTAAGAATATCAGTTTGACAAATGTGGTATTAATAAATATACCAGGCCAGCAGTGGAAACTATACTCATGGGCTAAACCTTGGATTATTTGGTTTCTTTCAAAATACTATGTATTTGGGTAAGTGTTATACATCTATAAGAAGTGTTACATATGTGACAAGTGTTACACATATTATAAGACCTAGTGTTATAACCCAGTGGCTAAGTGGGATCCCAAGAGCTGGCACCAAAGACTGCAGCTCCTCCCTTTGTTTGCATGAGGAGGAGGTACCTACTTTACCATTAATGGTACAAGGAGCACGGTTCATGAGACATTGTTAGAATACAATTTAAAATCTATAAAAACGAGACATTACTGAAATGGTTTAGACGTCCTACTGTGCATCCTCTGAAGTTATTGTCTTGCAAATAGACACGAAAAAGGAAACTGTGGTTTACTTTCAGGTATTTTTCTGGTCTGTTTTCACTCACCTTATAGCCAGTCACCTCGGACTCGTTCTCCATGGCTCTTACTTCCTCCCAGCTGAGGATTACTCTAGAGTCAGTGACATTCCACACAACGTTTCCTGGCGGTTGACTGGGTGCTTCAAATACAGAATAAAAGCATGACTTTAATTTAATTGGCATTAGTGATTTCTACTACAGTAGAAAATAACAGTTCAGGTAACTGACTGTCATTACACGTCAGATGCAAAAGCAACTCAAATGCAGCCTCATTGTCTGTACACTTTGTGATTCAGAGGCTAAATTGGAAAAACAGAAGGAAAAATAGAATGGCATGAAATGTTATTTCTGAAGATGCATTATCTGTTGATGGCCTTTCATTAAATACAGCCAGGCAAAAGCATATCTTAGGACAGGGGTGATCAATTAGAAGAAACTCTAATGAAACCAATGACGGTAACAATTTCTAGTATAAGCAAATACTTCACAATAGATTATTTGTTAGACAAATTTAGTCTTAGTGAATAGGCAAACATACACTCCATGCTGATTTACTTTAACGTGTTTGTAATGTAAAAATATTTGACAGATGATTTTTTTTGTCCTTCTTTTAACTCGAGGTGTGATTTTGAAACACAGTCTGTACCATTTCTGTAGCTGCAGCTGGAACAATTGTGAGCTTTGGCCAAGTAAATGTGCTGGGTTTTTTTGTTCATTAACAGTCTGAGACTGTTATTTTCAAAAAGAGCAGTAGCTTCTGGCTGTATGCTTTAATACATCTCCAAACGGCCAGGCTTTCAGGGAAGGTGAGGGTAAGTACAAACCTCCTAAGATGCCTCAAGTTGGTTTCCCAGAAAATGGGTCATGCAGTGACACAATCAATGATTAAAATCTTATCTAAATGTGTTAAGGAAAACAATTTACTGTTGCTGTCACCTAGTGGAGGCAACTGCTGCTTAGGTGGGCCAGGCTATGCTTTGATGCTGAAGGTTCCAGTATTAAACACTGACAGTGGTTTTAAACACTCTTAAACTCTTTCACACAAGTAGCTCCCTACCTTCTTGCCATGAACAGCCAGATAAAATCCCACTCGATTATACTTCTTAACACAAAATAGACACAAAAATGTAAGAGTGAGACTTAGAATTATTCTGAAGTCAACCAACCACTCACAGGTGGTTTTTTTGCAGTATGTGCCTTGTTCCTGATACTAAATAGGATTTAACCTGATGCGCTAAGAGGAACTTTTTGTAATGTAAGAGATTGTTTTACTCCTGAGAATTAAGTATTACAGCATCTATGAATACTAGGCACACTGAGATATTAAAGTTGAATTTCAAAAGAAATGAGTCATCCATTTAACACCACAACAAACTATTAATATGACATCTGAAAAAATGAAGAGTAATTCTATATAAAAACCATAAGCTTCTATCTATCGTTTGACTTCAGGAAGTGATTCAGAAAGCTCCAATTCACGTCAGATAGATACCAAAAATCTCCAGTAACCTTCAAGATTTGAAACTGCAGAACTTATAATAGGTCAGAACCTGAATCATCACGCCACGTTAAGTATGTGTCCAGTGCCAAGAGCTACACAGATTTCTCTGAGACTCCTCAGATGCCTGGTCACATACATTAGTATTTCTCCAAATTAAAGCCGATGGACAGAAACCTTTGTTTTACTTTAAGACCTTCTAAATATGAAATAACTGTAACATCTTGCCTTATAAACTTAGGCAAGTCTTCCCGAGTTACCTGCCATTTTATATAGCACTATTTTTATAAAACAAGGCTAAACTGGCTATGTTGGGCTAGGAACATGAATATTTACTTCAATTATAAAAGCAAAGACACTTTAACAGTCAAAGATAAACACTCAATTTTCAATCTTGAAATATACAATTGGACTTAAGTATTTATGTTTCTTGATATAGCAAATAGTTACTAAGTGGTATCCTGTAGGTCATGTGGCACACACAGAAATCTTCACAGTGAAAAACACATCAATCACAAATATTCCAGTTAAGGAAGAAATTAAAAAATCACACATTTGAATGAAAAATCAGTTTCTACTGCAGGCGTACAGAGAATTATTTGTCTTACTCAATTCAAATAGTAGTTAGCAAAACCCTTCAGATGATGTTATACTGTTCTGCAGTGAGTTTTTTTCTGTCCATTCACCAGCAAGATACACGGACATAATGCAACTCATTTTTCTTTTTAATTATTCCAAATAGCAACGATCTCGATGAAGGGCCTGATCCAAATGCCGTTCAAATCAGTGGGACCAGGTGGATACTAAAACGGGACTGAAAAATCACTGCACTGACCAGGCTGGGACAACCTCGAGTGAGCAGCCAGCAGCCACAAAGATAATTAATTAGAGAAAACTTTTTTTTTTTCCTTGAAAGGTTGAACCAGATGATCCCTGAAGTCCCTTCCAACCTGACACTTGATGATTAGCACGTCAGGTACAGGCTACAGGCAGTGAGTTACTTTAGATCAGCTAATTCATGGTAGCTACGCATATAATATATTTAAACTCAAGCAACGCTAAGTTAATCTGAGTTGGTTTAGTCGTGACAGTGACACTCATTTTTGCATATAGTCATTTCTGATAAATTAGCTTATTTTGTAATATTGATGATGTGACTATGTTTGGTGGAAGGATGTTAATGACTGTTCCAGGGAATTTGACCTTTCAGACAGATTTAATTGTACGTTCGTGTGAGTCTGGCAGAAATACTTCAAGATTGATGACCCTGATTCTGAGTTGTATTACAATGCAAGAGTGTACTAAAAATATTGCCATTTGTAGAAAAATTAGTGCAGCCGTTGACAGTCTGTTCTCCAGCTTAATTTCTCCTTTTTAATAGTGAAGTGGCCTCTTGTGCAATTTGTTCAAGGGGAAACAATGGACATGAAGTATTGCTTTGCATGAATTGTATGAGGATCATTGCATTTCAAAAGCCATGCCCTAGAGAACTTATAAATACGTTATAAAACCCTTGAAAAATTCAACAAGTCTCTGTGGTTTTTTTTCCTTCTAAAGAAGAGAAATTTTTCTTTTAAAATTCTTCCAGTCACTAGAAGAATAATAAAGGTTCTATGCAGAAATTATATATCTTACTTCAGCTCCACTGGTAGAATTGAGTTTTACTTCTCCTTCTGCTTAAGTAGCAGAGGGTAGAAAATGGAAGAGCGATGCTCGATTTAATTGTGTGACTCCTCTAGTCTATGAAAATCCAGGTCATTTATGCATATTGTGATTCCCATTAACATGCCTATTTTCCATTTCCCTGCAAGTACTAACACACCATTATGTCTCTCCCCACTTTAAATTCAAGCTACTTACGTGTCTTTTTTGTGGTAGCATTTACCGTGGCGCTGAAGGGACCTGCTCCAGCACTGTTGTAAGCACGGACAGCTGTGTAATATGCCAAGTTGCTCTTCAAACCCGTTATTCTTACTGATGTCTCATTCCCTGTAGCTTTTACTCTGTTTGAAGATTCTTCTTTTCCACCGTTATTCCAGTACCTAACCTAATAGATAGAAACCAAAAACACGTAATGCATGGAGTGGGCAGTTCACCCACAGCACTGCATTTGACTCCTTAAAGTGTATTTTTTTTCCTCAGTTGAAGAACATAGAAATACATTAAAGATTCAAAAAGATGTTTACTGTGTAAAAAAAATAAATTCTTATCCATCTGCTTTTCAGGCTTGCTGCTCTTTTTAGTGTGACTGTAGGAAAAAGGAAACTGAAATATTAGATCTTGCTTGAATTAAAAAATGAGAGGAGAAGAAGCATTACTTCATCTAAAAGTGAACAAGTTAATCTCAGAAAACTACCTTACAAAATTGTTTCTTGCAAGTAAATGTAATTCTGAAAAAGTGTCAGTCTGAAAATACTGTTAGACTGACACATGACTTAGCACAGGAAGCAAAACACCCCTTCTCTGTGTCTTTGTGTTCAAAGACGCTTAGATGAAAATATCCTTCTTTTGGGTGTAGGTGGGGCAGGAAGAAAGCAAGGTCTGTGGTAATCTTCTGTAAATTTGTGCTGCTGTCCTGCATGACCCTCATGGTTCCTTACAAATGGGAGCTTACCTCGTATCCCAGTAACCTTCCACTGCTCATCTTCCAGGGAATGGCCGTCCAGGAGACCTCGATGACGGAGGACGACAGACTCGTCGCAGACACCCCAGAGGGTGCTATGCTGGGCTCTGTATTTGGAAATCAATAAATGAGATCATCAGCAGCACTGGTGACACTAGAAATAAACATGTCCACAGTCAAAGTCATCTCATTTCTACTAACTCTTGCTATATTCTCTGGTGAAATGAGATCATGTAAAATATCTGGAGGTAGCTCAGTGAATCTGGAGATAACTCTATCACATACCTTCTTCTGCTGAGAAAACTGTGGTTACTGAACTAAACGGCCCCTCTCCTTTGTTGTTATAGACACCAACTTTGACTTCATATGGTGAAAAGGGCAAGATGCTTTCATTCCTAAACACGTATCTTGGCGTGTCAGGTGAGGTGACCACAGTCTGTATCCACGTTGTGGTGCCAAAGGGGCGGAAAGCAACGACGTAGCCAAACCCTTCTCCATTTTGTAATTCTTCAGGGATGGGCTGTGGAAAAGCAACAGATGACAGAAATCTGTGATGCTACAGACAGCACTGGACATGTTTTGCAGGAAGAAAGTACCAACAGACTAACATACGTGATTGTAACCAGGTTCTGGTTCTGCTTTTGGGATCATTCCATCAGCAAATTAACTCTGGTACAGCAGAGCAAAACGTGTTCCTTTGGACCTATTTTAAGGTTTGCGCTTCAAGAAGAAAACAGCTTTCAGGAATATTCCTTGTTTGCCACTAAGTATACTGTTTTAAGACACTCTTCAGTAAATACAATTTTTTTTTCAATCTCACAATCCATAGTTCATAAAAAATTAATATTTGCTTAGTCAACTATTATAGAATCCAATACTACCTTTGTACAGTGGCTTATACTTTGATGTGATTATGATTAGATAACCAGAGTAGTCAATATTAGCAACAGAATGTTAACACTTTTTGAACTCATTAAATGGGAATACATAATATAAAGTAATATCTGATTGTTTGTATTGGCCAGCACATGCATCCAGAGTTAATGGTAGGAAAGCAAGAACTGCAAATTGCATAATTTGTTGGCTCAACCTCTGAGCAATGCCCCCTCCTCTCCCCCCACCCTCCTGCCACCTTTTTAGCATTAACATTTGTTTGAGAACAGAAGCAATCTCAGACAAACTAACTAAATTTCCTACTGATTGCTGTCTAGCACAGGAAAGCAAAAGAGGGAAGGCAAACGTGCATAGCTCACATTACAGAATGTTACCCAGCACATATACATCCTAGATGAGAAGCTGCTGCAGCCAGGGAAAGTCATCTTTTAAGAAGAGTTTGAATGAAAACAATCATTCTCTGAAGAAAATTGCTTGCCAGAAAACTTACATCCCATGTTATGACCAGTTCAGACCTGCTGCCTCCTCCCCCACTGACTTCAGATGGGGGAATTTCGGGAACTGTGGAAAGGAAATGTATACAGCCGTCTACACAGGGTAGATACAAGAAACAACATCACATAACATTAAGCTCCTGCTCTGATGCTAGCCTGGTTTTATTCATTCTGCTTTTACAAATCACAGTAAAGGCATTTGAGGCAGGGTGGGAAGTCCTGGAGAGCCCCAGCCCTGCCCTGCATTCATCTTGCTGCTCTCCATTACTGGGTAGGCTGAAGTTCATCTGAATACTTGAAGAACCTCTCTAGCTCACAGACTCAACCATGGATGCTCATGAAGTTCTACAAATTGGAGGCATGCTTCATGTTTTTACTAGGATTAACTTACACAGATGTATTGGGCAATGGTCTTACTCCCAGTGAACTCCTGGGGTTTTAATTGATGCGTTGTTCTGAGCCACATGCATGTTACAAGGAAAGCATACACTGATTAAATCATTAGGAATGAAAAAACCCTGTCAAAATTAACCTCCTTCCATCCATTAATACCTTCAGACTCTGCAGCACTGCTGAACTGACAGCCTTTGGCACGCTAAATACAGTTTAAAGGTATTTAGAAGTTATGCTTCTGTGATGTTCATTAATGCAACACAAACTGTCCCACAGCTAAATGTAAAAATCAAGAACACACTAGTTACAGGCTTTTGTATTCAATGGCAATTCCAAGCTTATCTGCAAAGACCCAAGGATATGAATGCTTCTTCTTTTGGTAATATTCAAGAATTTTTAATTAAAAACAAATAGAAGAACCCACTAACCTGCCTCTTCAGTTCTTACTTTTTCTGAGGGTAAACTAGGTTCTCCACCTCCTATTTTGTTACTGGCAACTACACGAAATTCATATTCAACCCAAGGATTTAAATCCACTACTGTGGTTGTGAATGTTCTTCCATCGATCACATCTGGAACTATTAAAAACAGAAACGAAAGAAAGGAAACTAAGAACATGGTGTCCCTGGTCAAACACATTTCAACAGAGCCTGTAAGAATTGTGGTTTACCTGTTGTAACTCGCTGCCAGCCAACTGAAAAGGGTGTCCTGGCTTGTATGGTGTAAGTGGTGACTGGGCTGTGATTATCTGTGCCTTCTTCCCAGGAGATCTGAGCGGTGGTATCAGTTATTTCATCCACTTTCACATGTTCAGGGGGCCCAGGTGAGCCTAGAACAGGATTGAAAAATATGCAGTGTTTTGTAAAGGCTGCACCCTGGACATCACTAACAGAGCAAGTATGGATTCCCATTTTATCAGTGCTATAGGAGGAAGAAAACAATTCAGCTTGGGATAAGAACACTTGTAATTATTGTTTAACATTCACTAAACTTACCTCTGATAATCTAATTCTGAAATACTCTGAACTGCAGCACAGATGACAGGGGTTTGTTTCTGTGTTTTTTGAGAACCTTTGTTCAGCACGATTCTTCTATCTTTCCAATGTCCTTTACTTTGGTCCTCAATGTTCTCTTTTAATCTACTAATACATCTCTGTAGCCTGCCAATTTGTTATCTACAGCTGTCTCACTGTACAATGCACTGTAGCAATTTTTCAGCACAACATCTGATCAGCACACTGAGCAGCAATTCAGGCAGGCAAGATTTCTGCTGCCTTCTGGAAACATCCTGATTCTGGGTATCCTGGCAAAAATCCTGGGTTTTGTGTCACCTGCACCAGCAAAGGGGGCTGAAATAACTAACAGTACCTTGACAATTAGAAAATATCTGGCATATTTTAAAATACATTCAATAAGTGTTGATCACATAATGTGCTTTCCCAGATCAAAGCTTTTCTCTTGCAATACATGTAGCTGTATAATCAGCAAAGAAAGCCACAGTTCTGGCTTAACTGTGAGCATTCCAGCTCTGAATGAAAAGGAATAAGCCTGCATTATATGCTTCAAATTCCAGCACGTCCCCAGAACAAAGCTCCTCTCAGGCTCTGGCATTAGTTGCCCATTTCACATGAAGGATTCTGGAGTCACCAAGCCCAACACTTCAGTTTGCAGAGGCAGCAACTCCTGACCTGCTCACAGCTACAAGTACCAAGTTCCCTCTTGTCAGTGACTTGAAGGACTGTCAATAAGAAAAGGTGTGAAATCATTATTATATCCTCCAGCTCTTCATTTCTCTTGGAAAAATTGGGCTTTATCCAAAAAACTGAGCTAAAACCCTCCCAAACTGCAAGGCACAATGACATAATTGAAGTCACAGACATTCATCACACAATTCAAGTCATGAATTGGTTTTGTGATCTACAACATTGGTTGTTTCTGTAACCTACAATATAAAGAAGTTAGAAAATATGATCCATGGTAACCGAAGGTGAAGTTTACCTCGTACAATAAGGTCTGCAGCAGATGCTACACTGTCCACTTCTGTCTTCACCATACAAACATATTTTCCACTATGTTTCAGCTGGATGTTTCTAATCATTAAATCTCCTGATGCACTCTGTGGAAACACAAAGTTCTTATTAACCTAAATGTACTACTTTGTAATTTAATATTAAGATTATATTGGTAAATAGAAATCAACCAAGAAATATAGAAGATAAAGTTGCTCAAAGATTGCATTGGCAAGACAGCAAGTTATTACCCATCAGCTGCTCCACTGTAATGGTCTGTAAGCATTTTCCTAATAAACATGAGGTAGTGTCCTACTGGGAACGTACCTCCTGACTGCTGTCAGAAACCATGAAGAAAGTCAGTGCCCTGTGACCAACCATTTGTCTCAAAGCCATAAGAAAGAGAAAAACGTGGTTTCTGTGGCCATTAATCAATTTAATTTCTAGACAGAATATAAGTCTAGTTCTCACAGATTTTTAAGTTCCAAAGTGTAAGCAAAGCTGAATTTGGTCCATCCTACAGGTTATAGCGAGTACACTTCCATCTAAAGGTTGTACATTCCAGGATAATTTCCCCATTTTACAATTCTTTGGTCATTTTTTTCCCATTGGTCTCTCTCATGTCACACTACGTGGTTCAACTCCTATGAATCAAGGGAATCTTACATAAAACTTGAGTGATAACCATAACTTCATAACACATTGGGGCTCCACATACACCATTTTCTACATTACTGTGAACTTGATACTAGACTTTTGGCAGCCAGCATCACATCAAAAAAAAATCTTGTGTCAGCTGAATTACTGCTTTAACTCATTTCATATTGTATTTTCCAGGTGAAAAAATCTCTCAGTCAGATGTCAATTTTTAATTTTCAGGAGAAGCAGCATTTCATTTGAGGACTGACCCTATTTGGTGGGTATTTTCAGCTACTCTGGCCACATGGCTGATTCTTGGGCACACAGTAGTTTGGGAGAAAGGGGAAGACACGACTCTGGAGTTTATTTTAGTCTTAGAAAAAAAATTATCAACCTTTCCAACCATTTGTTTATTTCTCTTTACTTCATGCTCACACCCATTATTCAAGCGTTATGATGTCTCACTTTGTTGGACAAAGATTGGACTTGATGATCCTAGAGGTCCTTTCCAACCTAAATGATTCTATGATTTGTTCAACACAAGCTGAAAACAGTCTGCTTGATTCTCTTCGATGTGTGTGCAAACACAACACCTGGTCTTCTCTGAAAGCACAGATCATAGACTCCTAGAATGCTTTGGCTGTGGGACAATTCAGCACTGATTGCCTATAATACATTACAAGTTGGATCAAAGATAATCTAAAATCTATCTACTTGGCTGGAAGTGGATATTGAGGGAATGACCAACAGCAGCAATGTAGACTCACAAGCAAATCAAGTCCTACACAGACTTATTTTCGCAAACTAAATTTAAACCATCTCAACAAAGGGGACTGTAAATAGTAATAAGAGTAATAGAGTAATTCTGCTTGAAATAAAACCCACCAAAAAGTATGCTAACACTGCATTTAAATTATTTGTGGATATTTTGGGAAGAATCCCAAAGTACTTGGGAAAAAGCAGAAGAATCCTGAAGTACTACAGAAAAACCAGAAACCTGAAACAGCAAAAAGCTCCCATGTAGAAGGCACCCTGACCTGCCAGGGCTCTACAGACCATCAGTGGTGTCCACGTTCTTGCCTAGCCAGATCAAATCTTTGTCAGCATGGACAAGTCCAGGTGACAATAAGATCCCCATCTTTCTCCATGCTACAGAGAATACAACTAGTGTATCCCATGCAGTATGAACAGCTGCTGAAATTGCTTTTGCTTCTCCTGACTGTGTAACAACCTCAGCCATCGCTGGGCTCTCTGAGCAGGTGATACCCGGAACGGTTTAGAGGCAATCTGTTCAGAATTTTGGGATCTGCTTGGTTTGCCATAGTCTTTGTATAAATCATCTGCCTAACACAAAAAAGAGCAGTAAGGCAGTGTTACATCCTGGATTTTTCTAACCATCTGGAAGACCAGGTGGTGGTCCCATAATGTTCCCACTAACTACTACATGTCGGAGACCTCATGCACGCATGATAATGACTTCTAAGACACTGTTACACAGAAATCTATCCATTGGAAAATTAGTTTCCCTTGCCATATTTATAGCCAAGAAAGCTGAAATTATTTTTGCATGGATATTTTCATTTAACAAATACACACTGAAACTATTGGAAGGCTTAGAACATATTTATGCTTATTTATTTACTGTGACCCACATATAACTCTAGATGAAATTATTCCCCTGACCTTAACATGATACAAAGCCCATAAAATATTTTTGTGGATCTCTTGGCAACCTATGAAGTTTTCTACTAATGAATTTCAATCCCTCTTTACACAAATAAGAGTTTTAAAACCCCTAAATGTCTATATTCCATAAACCCCCTAATTTTGTCACTTATAAAACATTTCCAAGCAAAATGTTCTAGATTCAGAGTTCTGCATCAGGCAATACTCACTGTGGATTATTCTTCAGCACTGACTGAGAATTTTTTGTGAAAAACTAATTTTTGATGCCTTTTTCCTCAGAGGAAAAAATAAAAGACACCTAAACAAGGCTTTGATTTGGAATTATGCCTCTGTTTGTTTTAGGAAGAAGATGAAATTTTCAGTGAGAAAAAATACTGCATTTCCCAATCAGCTTATGAAGCCTTAATTGAGCCAACTGTCAGATTCAGGTTTTGGTATGGTTTTAGCCTTTCCTTTCTATTACTATTTGTATATATAACCAGAGTACAGCTGGGGGAAAATATTACTAAATAAATAAAGTCCATGTAGCAATACTGGAAGGTAACGGGCTATGAAATGGGAGCATTCCCGTTACAGCATGACAGATGGTCAGTTTGTAATTCTCAAAACATTTCTGTGAAAACGTACATGATATATGAATATCTCATGGCTCCTACAAGGAAATCTCATCATCTCCACATGCACTTATATTTAATCAACTGCAAACTGCAGAACAATCTGTGTGTTTGGTGCCTACTGATTAAATGCTAAATCTTCCGAGGTTTTTACAGGCAAAAAAGAAGAGAGTTAGGTGCTGAAGTTCCCCAGTTTCACAGGCAGTAGTGTCTAACCCACACTATGCTGTTTAGAGCAGGAGATCTGGCAAGAATATGTGAAAAGAAAGTTTATGGAGGTTTATAATGGCCAGTTCCATGCTGATGCTCAGCTGCTTGTTTTGTTATCACTTGGCCATGGCTTGCACTGTAATAAGCCCTTTTTCTGTAATTAATTTCATCCTCTTGATACATCCTTCATCTGTCTTAATGCTGTTCTTTTCATATTTTGATTAGAAGGCTAAATTCTAAAACACGACATCACTGTCATGTGCCCCCCTCCCAGCAGCATCTCTGCATCCTGTATAGGAAATATTTAATGAGATATATGGCTTCTCACCCAGGGAAGCTCAGGCAGATTGTTGAGGGATACTCTAGGGACGCAAGTGCAGGAAAAATAAGAAAAGATGGGATGTTTTTAGTTAGCTTTTGAATGAAGCCCACAAAGTCTGTGTGGAGTTCCCCAAGCTGTGTGTTTCATGTGATCTTGGAGAAAATCACGTGGGGTCAGATGCAGATACAGAGGTAGACACTTCTTGAGGTCTAAAATATAAGGTGCCTGTACAATGGGTGACGTGCAGCAAAGTAACTCAATGAATGATTTCCCTCTAACACAGAAGAAAATTCTACATGCTTAAAAGAGAAGAAATATCCTAATTTTACCATGTTGAAAAAAAAGAAAAAAAATTAAGCCTGCCTGTGCTGCATATGGCAAATGAAGAGAAGTTGTTTGCAACTCACCCCTCCAACCTTCTCAAAGTGAGAAGCGTCCTTCTTGAAATCAGTGAGGCTTCCATTGAAATACCAGGTGAAGCTGATGTCCAGTAGAGGATCGTGCTGAACCTGGCAAGGCAAGACGACACTTTCTCCAACAGTGACATCCATATTGGAAGGTGCCAAAGTAATCCTTGTTGGCTCTGTTGACACAGAAATATCAGTTATTGGATTGCTCTATTGCTGAGCTTTGCTCGCTACTAATATCCTACACCAGGTTCTTCAAATCTGATTAACGACTGTCACGTCAAATTATGCAGCTGGACTGTAAATGCTGCTGCCTGACCCCTCTTGTTGGAGCATTGTGTCCTTCACGTGTATCAGTGCAAGCTACTTGACACTCAAAAGGTAAATTTTAACCTGCTGTGCACAGGCCAATATACTTTACAAAACCAAATGCACTGCAACCCACAGCAATGAAATTACCATTCCAGAGCGTGTGTGGTTCCCAGCAATAGCACTCATGTTTTGGAGCAGGATGCTGTAGTAGCCACTGGGAAGACTAAGAGGTGGGATTGATAAAAGGAGCTAGTAAAATCTAGAAACTAGAGGAAATCCACATAGGATAAAATGCATTGGATATTTGGGTCCATGTATCATAAAGAAGGTAAACAGAGTCATTAAAAACAACTGGTTGTTATTCTGGAATCACATTAATGGAGAAAAATTTCAAGTACTGTAAATACTATAAAAATAAAATTTAATTCTAGAAATTCTATTATTTGTATATAAAGGGACATGAATCATTCAGAAGCACAGGCTGAGAATATGAAGCTGTTAATTCACTGAACAAAATGATTCTGTTTGGATCTATGAGATGATACATTGGCTATGTAATGCAGTAGGGTATTAGATAACTCTGAGTTGGAAAATCTTTCAGATATTCCAACCTTTAAAAAAGAACATAATGAGAAAAGACATTCTTCAGAAAAACTTTACAGACTACTGGTCCTTTCCATACAGTATCTTGAATAGCAGCTAGTAATGAATGACTTAGAGGAATGGGCAAGAAACATTTTAACAAGAGGAGGAAGTTCCACCTGAATATATGGAAAAACTTCTTTCCTGTGAGTGTGCAGAGCCCTGGCCCAGGCTGCCCAGGCAGGCTGGGGAGTCTCCTTCTCTGGAGAGATTCCAAATCCACCTGGATGCGATCCTGGGCACCCTGCTCTGGGTGACCTGCTGGAGCAGGGGTTTGGATGAGATGACCTCCAGAGGTCCCTCCCAATGCCACCATGCTGGGATTCTATGATTTTTTTGATTGCTATATTTTTTCTCAACAAATTGAAAAAACCCTCTGAACTTAAAAGCACTATTTAGTGTTTGCGTAAGTGAGAGAAGAGAGAAGAGTGTTCAGAACTCCCTCACATCTGAGAAGCATCTTTGTCAAAGACAGAAAATCCCTCAGTCTCTTCTCAACTAGTACAAGGTCTGTAACAAATATCCTTTTATCTTTATATATTGTTAAATAAGTCACTTCTCACACTTTACTTTCCACCACATTTACTATTTTTGCAATAAGCAAACCTGAACTCCACATCATTGCAGGCTTCTGTTGCAGAGTTTGCAATTCAATTTACATCAGCTCATGGGTGACCCTTTGTTCCAGCTCACCTACCTGTAACTATTAAGTTTGTTGAGCCACTGGCTGTTCCAAACTGGTTTGTTGCCAGGCATGTGTAGCTTCCAGCATCAACTTTGGTCACATTGGCTATTCTTAGTCCTCCATCCTTTAAGAACTTGATTCTAAAAAATTATAAAGACAGTTTAAAAGTTGCAGCGTTAGTCTGTAGACAAAATGCTTTAATACTCGCTGTTATCTTAGAGACGCTGAACTGCATCAATTCCCAACCCGAAGCCTGATAATGTTGTGGCCATACATCAACAACATACAACAAAATTAAACCCCTCTGTATATTACTCACCAATTTGGACACTAGTAGAAAAATGTTTAGGATATGTATGACTGCAGATATGTGTTTATATGGGTGTGTGAGAGAGAAATCCCACATTAATTCCATCTTTTTCAACTCCAACTGAAACTCTAATTATTTTAATAAAATCATAGAATGTTTTGGGTTGGAAGAGACCTTTAAAGGTCATTTTCAGCTGCATTATGTTGTTTACCTCATGCAGCCTCTCATGGCAACTTTGAAATAACTGCATGTTGTTATTGTGGTGATGCAACAGGGTTTTTCAGAAACAATCCACCTTTTTCCACTTTTTAGGATTCACAGACACAAGCCTACCACCAACTGCATGGAAGCCAACAGCTCATCTGCACACTTGGCTCTCTAGAGAAGAATTCAGCCCATACAAGTATAAACTCAGCAAACTGAGACTTGACACTCCTGCAAATGTTTCTCAGTTTACCACCGATGCTGAACAGGAGTGACCTGCAGACATGGTAGGGTCATGCTTTGTGGAAGGCCCTGAAGAAAATTCCCTCCACCCTACACAGACTCCACCAGTGAGAGTCAAGCCTAACGGACAGATAGCATGGAACAAACCAGAAAGATGCTTATAGAAGATGTGAACCAAGAAGACCCACCGTACTGATACAGACAGAAGAGCATCAGCATCCCAATGGTAGAGCTGACATCCTAGGTAACAGCACTGGAGGGATGTAAAGATACGGCTAATTTGACAACCTCTTTTCCTATTTCTAGTCCTCCCATCTGTCTTATCCTTAGATGCAGGACCTTTTACCAAGTCTTCACTAAGATAATCTGAAGCAGCTATATAACTCTCTATAAAAAGGTCCAGAATAATTAACAAAAAATAAGTATCTTCCTGATGCACCTGTGTCAAAAGAGCTTCACAGCTTCTCAGATCTCATCAACCCATTTGGAAGGCACCAAATGAACCACAGCAAGGCTATTTATGGGTTCCCTAAGCACCTCAGCTAGAAGGTATTTTGGAAATGCCCCAAACACCCACATCTAGCTACACAGAATCTACAGAAGAGCAAACAACATTAACACTCCAGGTGAACCTCTAACTGCATCATTTGTAGTCTTACACAATTGTCAAAGTATCATCTGAGAAGGCAGCAAATGTCATGAAACTTATCATTGCATCTTCCCTCGCTCAGAAGTCACGAGGATTTTGCCTTTTCACCTGCATGTACGTCATTATTAACCTGCTTCTTTACAAAGTACAAAATTAATTAAATACACGCCCCTACTGCTCTTCATAACATACTTGAGGCAAATTACTATCAATAGATCTTCATTCGTCAACTTTGATGGAGTTCTCTAAAGTTAAATACATATTACAAAAAGTAGATGGAGAAGTCTGCTGTGTTAGGTGGGAATTGGCATCACCACCCTTCTTCTCAAAACTTGTCCCAAGTATGGGATAAGCAGGATGCTTACTCAAAAAACCAGGGTCCTCCTGATGAAGGACACTGCAAGCTTGAAACCACTGCAGCAAGTTGCAAGGTGAGTTTGTGAAGATGTTTAGGATTGAAGGTGGGCATGGCCAAGACACACCTCGTGAATCCACCACCTTAGATATAATCGCATTGCCAAAATAAAAGTTGGCCCATAAGAGGTATATGCTTCAGTGAGCTGCACTGTCATTAATTACTTATATTGATGAGGCCTTGAGCAACCTGGTCTAGTGGGAGGTGTCCCTGCCATGGCAGGAGGTTGGAACTAGATAATCTTTGAGGTCCCTTCCAACCCAAATCATTCTGTGATTCTATGAAATAATATAGTGTTACAATGGTTTGGGGTTTTTTAAGCCATCTATTACTTCAGAGACAAATTAGGTTGGTAAATAAAGGCAGCAGAATACAACTCTATTGTCTGATGGGTTCAGTGATCTTATCTTTCACCCTTAACTTCTCTGATCCTCCAAAACCACCTTCACTTACAGCAGACCATGGTGATGAGTGTCTACTATGGCTCTGAAGTTATGCTGCTCCTTTCTCTTAGCAGCAAGTTCACCTCATCCTTGAGGCCACATAGAGCCTGCATTTTAAGTCTGAAAGGAGGAGTCTGGATTCATTCCACAGCTGCACTGATATTACACAGCTCCTTACGATGAAACACACTCTAGAAATAAGCACCACTTTTAATTGTTTTTCTTAATTATACTGAATTCTGTATTTTCTTAAAAAAAAGATGTTGCAACACTCATTGCTGAGCTGAAATACATTTCTTCTGGGCGAAGGTGATCCAATAATGGAATTAACAGATGTGAATTGTTCGTGAAAATGAATCAACCTTGTTAGAATGACAGACAAAAGCACGTCACGTGGGGGAGAAAAGAGTTATAAATAGACAGTTCCATCAGTTTACATCTGGAGGTAACCATCTTTCAATCTTCTAAAGCGTACTGAGGTACCTGTGCCCATGGCAGATTTGGAAGGAGGGTGCATTTCATCACTGTCAGCACCTCCCTGGGGCTTATTAACTTCTTTTGGGAAATTCCTAAGTATAATTTGGCTGCACTTTCTATTAGATAGAACATTTATAACTAATTAAAACTTACAATGCGGTTTATAGGTATTTTAAATGTGTTAAAGATGTGATTAATGCATTTTATAGGTAATTATAATGACATCAATAAAAGGTGTTAAAATATATCAATTATGGTTGCAAGCAAGCTATTGAGTTGTGGGATTTTCTAGCTGTCTGTTTTGCAAAGGCTTGTTTTGCATCATCTACTTTGAAGCAGTTTCCAGTAGAAAAAAAAGCAAAACTAAATAAAAACCTAGTGTTGACAAAGCCTGAGATAAAACAAAGGAAAAAACAGGGCTGAGGTATAAAGCAGAAAATGTCTATTGTTTAATTAAAATGAATCACGTTTAGAAAGCTCTGAGCTATCTGCAAGTCTAGCTTGCCTAAAATAATTAAGCAATAGGCTTATTAAACCAAGATATAATTAAGAATCAAGTTTTTTTCCAGAATTAAAAAAAAAAGCAAGCCAAGAAATCAATTCCAGAAAAAAAAGTTTGTCAAAATCTTTACTGGTAAATTAAAAAGAGAAGTGCTTTACTTTTTCAATTAGAGAACCCTGCACCCAGAAATAGCTCTACCCCTTCCTGCTGAAATATCAGACAAACCGAAGCTTTCAGTATATGTGACATTATTAGGTATTCACACACTGTGAAAAAACAAATGTACTGTGGCTGGCCTGCTGCCAGGGAGCGACCTGGATCTCTAATGCAAAAAAGAGTAACACATCCTTTGGCGATCCCTGCACCTACAAGTGTTTTTCCAATATGTTTTGCTGAAGGCAGCAATTTTCAAAGTGAATCCCATTTTCAACAACCCGCACACTTTTGATGTACTAGCAAATGGCAGGAACTTTTAGCCCCCTTGAAATAGAAGTAATTGGAGGAATAGTGCTTCGGCACATGCTTTTGCACAACTGGAGATCAATTTAGGACCTATTTGGCCATCAGATCAAAGAATCATTGACAAGAAAGAAAATATCATAATCTCTTCCTAACTCTTGTTCAAAATTGTAGGAAACTAATCTTTGAGAAGATTCTGTTTTCCAATAACCAAAGGAATGACACAAAAAAAAAATACCCACAACAGTCAAATGTCTTAATCGACAGCCACGCTTTTATGCTTTGATTGAGGTCAGGAGAATTGGGAAAGGGATTAAGCAACTTCAGGGTTCCTGATTTGAGAAGCTTGTGTTGGTATATAAGAGTTTTCCTGTTCCACCCAAACCAGGAGCATGTATTTGGCATTACACAACTTCCAGACAGCTGAAGAACTTCTGTGGGGTTACAGTCTCCATCCATTCTGCCCCGCCTGTCAGGTTTTATTCATGAGATCATAAGTTGTTATTACTTATCTGAATCATAACTGACCACAGAGAAATCCAGCTGTGAAATGAGCACATGTACTTCGCATACGGATAAATTATTTTACTATTGTTACAGATTGCACCAAATTTTCAGATATTGAAACAAATATCAGCTGGGATTAGAGGGCAAGTGGTGCTCCAGGATGTCAATCTCAGATCTGTCAGCTTCGGTATCTGTAGTGTAAGAATATTTTAACTATTCGGCATTCACTGTCCCCTTACCTAGTTGCTCAAAGATCTGTGACAGCACGATCTGGGGGTTTACATAGTTTTACCTTATCACCAAAATCCTGTTAAATTAAGATGTTGGTGCAGTACAACCATATTCACATGACCAAGAACCAGAATGTGTCTCAGGATCCAAGACCACAAGGCTGTCACCTGAAACTCAGTGTCATTAATGAAAGTGGTAATGAAGGTACGTTTGTTCATCCTCCCGTGACAATGCTTTATTACTAAAATAACAGACATAATCCATTAAATAATCACTGCCTTTCTATTTGTCAGGTTATTCAGCAGAAATGCCAACTATTTGGGATCCTTATTGATATGATAATAAACATAAACATATTGCTTCCCAGTTCCTAACGCTCCAGTACAAAGGAACAGCAGAAAAGTGGGTCAAAACTGCCTTTTTATGTATCAATCAAATTCCTACTAAATTAAACCACATTAATTAACAAGAAAATCAGAAAAAAAAAGCTTCTATTGAAGTACTGGTAAGTAAATGCATTACTTTCCACATCACAGCATTTCAAACTGTTATGCAAAATGGAATAAAAATACTTCCATAGGAAAGATAAAACCTGTAACTGATACTTCTAAGAATCACACAACTTTTTATAAGGAATTATTTCTCCTCTTTTCTTTCCCCTGTAATTTGACATCACTTTGACACAGCTAAAGATGCTGAAACTGGAGATTTTTAAGAGAGTTGCACTGAAATGTCTTTCAGTGAAGTTAAAGTTTGCAGCATCTTTTTGTCTTTTTCTAGTTTTGGTAAATCTAGAAACATCCAGGAATAACGGTGTACTTGTTTACAGGTGAAACACCGCTCCCCATGATCTCAAAATCCCCTGTATTAGCTTTTTTTCAGTCAGGTATTTGAGCCAGGAGCACAGGAGCCACTACAGCCACCACACAGCAACTGCCTAGTGCTACACATCAATTAAAAATCATACACATACATAAAACATGTAAAGAAATCTTTAACAGGCTTATCTAGGTTGCAGCATATTTTGGTATGTCTTCTGTTTTTGATAAGTTAAACTAGTATCAAGTGTATTTAACCTTGGCTAATGTCTAATCCTCCTTTTTTGGAGAATATAGGAAAAATAAAGCCATGTCCATCTGGAGATGGAGGTGTCTCAGGCCAGCTTTTCAACACAGAAGAAGGTACACGAAGGCAGCTCCAGTTTGCATCCTCTGCTCGCTCTACCTGGCACCTCGTTGTGGCTTAATGACAGCAAATAAAATTTACTTCAAAGAAATCTTAAGGCCATATAATATGGTTGGCAAGGAACAGCCTGAGTAAGTACAAGCTGCTCCCAATGGTGGCACATGCTATTACCATAATACTGGGTGAAAAATTACCTGCCTGATGTGGCAGTCATTAAAGACAAGAAAACTCTTACTATGCTCATTACATCACCCAGAATTATTTATTTCAAAGGTTCAAAACTGTGTTCTTGTAGGAAGCATATCTTCCTTCAATACCCAATTAGTTTAATTCCCATTTTCTGTCTCTACCTGTTCTACAGTCACCCCTATGCTGTCACCTCTCGCTGTATTCCACTGCTCCTTACTGTCTAGTTGTATTTATTCCAGATACTCTAGAAGACAAAAAAAAATCACATATTTTGTAAAACTAACAAGAAGCAAGATGGCATTCTGCAGCGTTGAGTGATTTCTCAGTCCAGAGCTTGTGAATCCATTTTGAATTCTATTTTCTTCCCTCCACAAGACATATCATATTCAGCTCATTTAATTAAAATTTACTGAGTCATTATCCAAACCTTCTACATACTGAAAACGCAGCACCATTTAAAAATAAATTAACACTGCCATCAAAATGAAAATCTTTCAGGCTTTACTAAAGTAATGTGGTCAATGTCTCCAGCAAAACATAAATTTTCTTAGGAAAAAATACTATGAATACAATGAAGTAATGGAGTGTTTGTGCTTCGTTTTTATTATTCAAATAGGAATTTTCTCAAAACAGTGATTTGATCCATGTTGCTGCATCTTATGAGACATTTTCACCTTTATAGCTGATGTTAAGGGCTAGTTTCACACTCATGCTAAGCTGTGTTTGAGCTCTATGCCTTCCAGGAAGACCTTCCCAGTTTAGGCACAGTCCAAACTAGCACAGTCTAAGCACGGCATCTATACCAGGGTGCTGGTGGAGTGTGCTGGAACATCCTCAAATGAGCACATGCTCCAACATTTGTGTATATTTACATGAAAAACAGAACATTATACTGTCCATGCTTTCTACCTATATGGAGTAACTCCACTACACCACAAGGAGACCTATGAAAATCAACAAGAATATGGTTTTAACTACTCAAGGGCAAATAGATTTGGGAAACTATAACTATCTATCCATGTGTGATATTGTGACCAGCAGGTTGAGGGAGGTGATTCTCCCTCTCTACTATTCCCTGGTGAGACCCCCCCCTGCAGTGCTGGGTCCAGCTCTGGAGTTCTCTGCAAAAGAAGGACATGGACTTGTGGAAGCAAGTCGAGAGGAGGCCACCAAAAATGAGCTGAGGGTTGGAATTCCTCTGCTGTGAGGCCAGGATGAGAGAGTTGAGCTTGTTCAGCCTGGAGAAGAGAAGGCTCCAGGGAGACCTCACAGAGGCCTTTCAGTACTTAAAGAGGCCTATAAGAAAGATGGGGGCAATCATTTTAGCAGGGCCTGTTGTGACAGGACACGGGATGATGATTTTAAACTAAAAGAAGGGAGATTTAGACTAGATAGAGGAAGAAATTTCTTACACTGAGGGTGGCAAAACACTACAACAAGTTGCCCCATGAGGTGATGGATACCCCATCCCTGGAAACATTCCAGGTGAGGTTGAACGGGGCTCTGAGCAACCTGCTCTAGCTGCAGATGTCCCTGATCAGTGCAGGGGGGTTGGACTAGGTGACCCTTAAAGGTCACGTCCAACTCAAACCATTCTATGATTCTATGATACTGCAAAAGCTGTTCCCTTGCAGTGAACAGACCTATGGAGACAAAATAACTTGCTGCACTCCTTGAAGACTCCGATTTCCCTCTTGCTCTTTACAAGCAAATGGCAACTGTAAGAGAGGGGCGTCTCAGTCTCCACCTCACACTCAATCTCTGTCTGTTTCTCCTAAGAAGTGCTCTTGTGAGCCTGAACCCTGCTGTAGGTCTGAGCTCCAAACGTAATTAAGCTCATTCTGTCCCCACTACCTCTCCCAGGTAAAGAGCATGGTGGACCTCTGTGGCCAGCACTACCCCTTTGGGGAACTCAATTCCTCCTTTTTTCTGCAATTAAAGACCCCCTCCCCAACAGACTTCTCCATCAAAAATGTAGTTAATGGTTGAAAAATGTGCTGCTAATTGGAAACACTTTCCTGAATTGCAGGAATTGTAGAACTGCAAGAAATTCATGAATTGCAATTATTCACAGCAGACAGTAATGAACTCTCTGCTTTCTGCAAAGAAACGCATTTCTGCTCTTCTCTGAAAGCGAGTGTACTTCATTTAGATTAATTCAGGATTATTGGCTTGTTATTATGTTTCCTCTGTAAGCAGTACGCAATGTGCTGTCAAAAATATAGTAGGAGATACTTTGGGCCATATTTTGGAAATACCTGGACTTTGCAGAACTAAAAGCCATAATCTATGTTCATAAATCTAAGCAGGCAGCATCGTGTACGCTCAACACATCTTCAGAAACCAAACACTACTTTCTTTAGCCTGGTACCATTACCCCAAACAAAATTGGTGGGTACTGCTTCCAAAGGGCAACCCAAGGCAACCATTAAGACCAGACCTCATGCCCATCCAGACAGAAAGCTCACAAAGCAAGACACAAGTTGTGGTTGAAATGCTCTTACTCTGGACATGTGTGGAGCCCTGGCAACTTTGACTATCACGAATTGAACCTACACATATCAGCTGAAGGCTGATGATAGGCAGCTCCAACAAAAGAGGCAGGGCAGGAATGGGAAGAAAAATTAGGAATTTTCCTAAATGGAGAAAATCAGGTGCTGTGCACAAGATGATGGAAGGTTTCAGATAGAAAGGAAAACCACCTAGTGATGTTTTGAAAGACATTTTGCTTGCAGGCATGAAGCCAGCTAGTCAGGCTGTGGTACCCTGTCAAGCTCTGTAATGACAGATGCCTCATCTTCTGCCAAATTGCCGCATTTGACAACGCTTAACACTTGAATACATGAAAACTATTGTGGTCCCTGAGAAGAAAGAGCCAGAGCTGCACAGATCAAGATGACAGCAAGTGTCCAAACCTTTTTGGCACAAGGAGAGAGGTCTAGCCTTATAATGGGGCAAATAATGGTCTCAATCACAGTCTCTAAAAGTTTTGATTTATCTTGCAGCATCTTCTGCATTTAGAAATTTCAAAACAAAACCACGACGTGGCATTTTACAGTACCAGGACTAGAAGAATTTCACCTGATTCAGAAATAGCTTCCCAATGATAGGCTAAGCTTTGTAAGACCTACCACAGAGACCTAGAGGAGCAGGGGTACAGTCATAAAATCACAACACACTGCCATAGCAATCCTCCTTCCAAGACGAAACGTTCAGTTTCCTCTCTCTCACGTCTGGACTTTTGGACGCTTCAGTGATACCTTGTCCCTGAATTACCCTGCTAAGTACAGGGTGATACCAGAGAGTTGAAAGAGCAACACTCAGTCATGCTGTCCTCACTGCTCCCAGGCAAACACAATGACTTTGTGTGGCTGTTGCTGTGACTACAGTCTGTATCTAACTCAGACACTCCAGCAGTTAGCTGCAGAGAGGCTGACCTCAGGGCAGACCAACTCCCAAATAGTTACTCTGCTCCTCTGAGATTTTACAGCCTGCACTGAGTGCTGAAGTGCTGCAGCTGGAATGTCCTAAGTACCAAACTGTCTAGTTTCATGCCAAATCAGGTATTTGACTATCTTAATTACACCTTTCATCCAAAGAGTCTTTTTCCTGTCCCAGTTCAGTACCTGAAACTCTCAGTCTATGCACATATTGAAATGTAAACCAGAAAGCTGGAAAAGGTGGCAATCCCTAACACTGGAGAGGTGCAAAGCCAATGCTGCTCCAGAGCACAGGGAAGTACACTACTGTATAGTTTGATAATACAATTTAATCAGTAGACTTGTGCAATTTTATGACCAATTCAATAATGCTTTAATGGTTATTGATGGAAAAAATGTTGTTGGAAGTCAACAGCTAAGGAGAGAGGTGAAGCACAGACTCTCCACTGAGAATTCCTAACACCAAACCACATTTGCTATCACATAAACATTAAGGCAATGGGGACATGTTATCATTGGCAGATAAAGTTCATGGTTGCCTGAAAAGAACCTGAAAGTGATTTTTCCAGTTTTTATCTGCTATTCTGGACCTCCCCAACTATTAATTCTTTTTACCTTTCTCTCAGACACACAATCACCATGGCTCTAGCATGTCTCATCTGCCTCCCTGCCAGAATTTTCAGTAATATTTTGTTGAAGGCTTTTATTACTGTTTATAGGCTTTCAAATTTTCTATCAGTACCTGGTTCTCTCTAAATCAGGCCAAACTCTACATGAAACTGAAAATAAAATCTGGCCTTTGACCTTAAAGAAAGCAGTACACAAGCACTCTCAATACACAGGTATAACAATTAAAAACAACCAAACAACGCTCCCAGGGAGACAGACTTGAGAGACTTTGCAACTATTTGGATCTACAGATGACACTAGTACACAAAAAGACATAACCAAGCTTTTTGTAAGATTAAAACAGATAAACCAATGTAACTTGATACCTTTCATTTTCGTGTAGCTGCTCACCTCCCTTCTTCCAGGAGCATTTGGCCTTAGGGGAAGCTTTGGGTTTGCATTCAAAATCAACCGTGCTGCCTATCTGAACCTGGATCAGTTTCTTCATCGGATTCTTGGAAAAATCTGGAGCAGAAGCTAAAACAGAAGGGAAAGCAACAGTGAAATAAAGCACCTTTATTTATATTGATAGGACTATTTAGCACTTACGTGACACTTCTCAGATTCCAAGTAGAATTAAGAACATGAACTAGTTCAAATGGATCTTCTGTTGGACAATTACGCCCTTCTCCTCCTTACACTGGTACAAAAGCGAAGGTCTCAGTTGTGCAGAGTACATCACTGAACAAAGCATGCACAGGAGATCACACCAGCTTCATCTGAGCTGAAGCTCACCAAACCCAATGAGTGTTAAGCATATGACTGAAATGTGTGCACACGACTTGCCTAGGCCTAGGGAGGGCAGTCAACACCAGCAGCTCCATTAAAACTCATGGAACTGGTCGGCTTCTAGTTCCATGTGAGAATGCACATCAGATCAGAGATGTTAGATGACACAAAATTACACTGCAGCTCATTCTGCACAGGTATAGTCTGCATTAATTAACAGTTAAGAAAAGGCATGTGGCTGCTACCTATACCCACAGTGAACTTTGAGAGGGAATTCAGTATTTTAGGAGACCAAGGCTGAGGGAGCAGTCTGCTGATTGACTCATTCTTAACAGAAAGGAAATAACTCATATCCCTAGAACCCACTGCTCTTACAGGCTTAGTTTCAGAAATCAGCTGGAGGTAGAAATCACACAAGCAAATGAGTGTATAAGGCAGTCAAAAGCTCAGTGTTTCTCTCAAACAAACACTTGTAAGTATTTTAGACTCAAGCACACACTATCTGAATGACTGAATGACAATCCCTTGTCCCCTCGATGGAGGAAGGCTGCACACAAGAGCAGCCTATTGCTTTTCAATTCCACAGCTCCCCTGGGAGCACTGGAGCCAAGATGTAGAAAGTGAGTGCTGCTGAGTGATGTTGGAGCCAGTGCTGCCTCCAGACCACACGAGTGGCTTTAACCTTCAAGCCTGTATCCAAGCCCTCATCACTGCTCAGCCCCTAATGACTAATTTAGCTGTGTTCTGTTTTAAAGCCATGAATGATTGGGCTGTAAATCCTCTGGAAGCAGATGACTCAACTCCTCGGCGCTGCAGATAAAGATATTAGGTTGATATTGTGTTTATTTCAGTGATAGCACTCAAGTGGGTTAAATTTGAGATCATGACTGGGTGGAATACAAGGCAGGTGGAGGATGTGTGGAGACAGAGAATGAGGTTTGTGCTTTAGTGAAAAAGGAAAATCTTACCTACAACCCTGAGCTCTGCACTCGAGTAGATGACACCATGTTTATTTTCAGCTATGCACTGGTATCTGCCAGAATCTGTCAGATTTAGATTTGATATTGTAAGTGCACCATTTTCAATTTGGATCCTTCCCTGAATATTAAGAAAAATATCTTTATTGATGATATATTTCCTGTGAAAGATTTAAAATAAGTAAGAAATATAAACAGGACAGCATAAATGTAATAAAAGGGGTAAATAACAGCATAATCATGAGAACAGTTGTAAAACAAGTGACATGACCACATCATGGTATGGCAACAGCGATCAAATATGGAGAACTGGCAACACAGGGTATGGAAATTGATTATTTAAACTCACGCAGTTTCAGCAGAGGCTTTGCAATCTCACATACCATCATATTTCCCCAGAAATATGGACAGAATCCTACTAGGCTCCTCACCACAGACCAGAGTATCCAAACTATACAGATGGCACTGGCATTTTGTACTATTTAGAGATTTCACACATGCCATTTGCTAATGAGCTCTCGGTAGTACCATGCAGAAAAAATTCCAACAGTCATTACAGAGAAGACACATATTTATGTGCCCTAGAGTCGGAAAAGCTCCTGAAGTATGGGGATCTTCTCACCTTGCTTATTCTTGTAAAGCTACATGAATTATGATAAAAAGTGACTGATTTGAGGACGGACTGGCAGGAACTGGTGAGAAAAGGAACCAGTGACAAACATAAAACCAAAGGAGCTTCTCCTTTGTGGAAAATCAGGGAACGAATAACTGACAAAAGAACAAACTATTTGCTCAAAAACATTTTCTGGTATTTTTTTTTTGTTTGGACATGGCTTACCAAGCCTAATGCAATGGTTACTCACTCTCTGCCTTTCCCTAAGGGTATGTACTTAGAGCTGGCCCCACTGCAGGGTGACTCCAGCTATCCATGGGCAGCCAGGGCAGTTCAGCTCCCCCCTTGACAGGTCCCCTCCCAGTTTACTGCAAGATGCTCAGCCAAACGACAAAACAATCCCAAAGAAGGACAAGCCCAAATTTCCATGTCTTGATCCTCTCTCTAGCACCCCAAGCTTCTCTTCTTACTCTTCTGTGCAAAAGATTTGTTTATGGAGAAGGAGAAGTAAGCGGAACAACCCCAGCAGAAGAAGGATTCTTGCAGTCAAGGAGCTGAAGCCAAATGATCACTATATACAGAGAACTCCTCTTCTGATGTCTCCTCAGCATTGGCTTTCAAAGAGTTAGTCCTATAGTTTATGGTCCTTAAGTATTTCCAGATATTTCACACACAAGCCCTGACACCATGCCAAAAGGCTGGACACCAGTACTCAGAGGTGGAGAAATGGGAAGACTGAATAAGGAGATATTTTTGTACTTACCGAGGTAAAAAAAATAAAGCACATTACCTCAGTGACTTTGTATGATAGGGTAACAATGCTCTTAAATCACCGAGATGAGATTTTGTGCTCCCTCATTTAACCTGTCCACAAAACACTGCCATTCCTTTCAGTGAGCATGTAACTAACACTCTGAATAGTAAGGAATGTTTTTCAGTGCTTAGATCACTTTTCAGAGTCATCCACTGAATTCACTTGAGCAGTTGCTCTTTTTTCTTCAACTGTGAGTGCCAACACTGAGCACAATGCATTGACCAAGAGCAGAATGCCTTCCTGAGACGGGCTAGTGCCCATAGTTTATATTCCTGATACCCTGAACTGGCAGTTTTCTCAATGAAGCAGTGAGATTAAAATCAATAAGGGTATCAGATGTTTTTCTGCATTTCTGATCAAGGAGACCAAGTACCTCTCCTACTTAGCTCAGCTTCTTTTCCTTGTCACCAATTCCATTAATTTATTTTAACAATTGTATTAAAGTAAGTATCTATGTTACATTGCTGTTTATATTTCATTCTTTGCATCAAGTAATGGTGACCCTATGAATTTTTAGGGTGTCTTTTTTTTGTCAAGAAATGTGAATATATTTTCTTATTACCTTTAATGAAATAGCAAGTGCAACAAAATAATTTAAGTTCACTATTCCTCATTTATGGATCTTAATGTATAACTTCAATTAAACTTTCTTCTCCAGTCTTTCCTTAGATACTTATTTTTATGGTTCTATTATTCTTTTAAATCTGCTTTTAATTGGGATATTTCTGTAAAACATAATTTGTCCACGATTCTGGTACTGCAGCTTTTGAAGTTTCCATCTGGACGCTTTTGACAAAAATACAGAAACCAGTATCAAATATTTCTCCTGACTTAATGGGCTTTTGCGAATTCTCATACTTATATCAAGTATTGTTAATTTTACATAGCACCGCGTTTACAAAATGGAACGTTACCTCTATTGACAGTTGGTCTCCATTCTTCAGCCACCTATATGATGGTTTGGGCTTCCCACTTGCTCTGCAATCCCAGTACAAGGTGTCCTCTACAGCAACTTCAATATCTTTTATTGCCTGGATCCAGTGAGGTTTTGCTGCAAATGAAATTAATACACATCAACAACAACAACTCTAACAAGTCACTGTTCCATGTAAGAATCAAAGGGTTAATTCACATGGCACTCATCCATTTTCTGACTAGATTGGTTTGTACCAACAGAGGTTCTCACTGGTTGTGCTTCACGTCACCTAATGAAACAAATTACTCACTGTTCCTTCTATATATTTTTATTACAAGCAGTAAACTGAAAGAACATTGAGATTACAGATGACTAAAGCTGAGCTAGTGAAACTAATATTAAAATCACTAGTGATTAAACACCACAACTTTGAAATGGAGGTAAATGTAAGATAAAGAAATTAGTGATGATACTGGAATTAAATAACTGATGTAGCAAAATCATCCAATTAATACTGAAGAGAATCCTTTAAGTCCTAAAAAACCCGTAATGGTATGCAAGCCTTAGTTCTAAATACCATTTAAATTGTTTTCTAATGCTAGTCAGTAGTTAACTGGAAGAATACACGTATATAGGAGTGTTTTTGAAAGCATTAGTCTTTGCACAGCATTTGGGTGATGCAAACCAGAACATGGATTTAAGAAAGTCTATAAAAATTACTTATTTTTAGACAAAATTTTGATGTATTAATACCATACAGCCTTCAGAATTACGTAACATACCATTAAAACTGTGAAGAGTTTAAAAAATCAGTTTTAAAGCTCACTTGGCAAATAAACATCACTGCATGAAAGACAACAGCAGTTTATTCTTTTAGTGCTATTTCACACAACATAGCTAATTTGTGTGAATCTTCTCTGAATTTATTTAATTTACTAGGAAGTTTATCATCTCATTATATGCTCCTTCTCCAGGAAAAGATAAATTCTGGACACTGCATGTGGAGCAAACAAATAAAAAGTAGGGTGAAATTTGGTTGAAAATATATAGCTAAGGGCAAAAGAATTTTCTAGAGTCAACCTGATTATCTTAAAAATTTTCATAAATTGGCAATTTAGGAAAATCTCCTAACACACTCATATCAAAACAATTATGGAAAAAACCCCAAACCCTGGTGATACAGGAAAGTGTTATTTAGCAGATGAGTTTTGGAAGCACAGAAGGTCAGATTAATTCCCATTGAACTTTCTACTCCATTGGAGTTACACCAGCAATTAATTCCGACCAGGAAAAGGACTGACTTGCTCATGGCCACAAGGGACATCTGCAGCACAGCTGAAGAGCTGAACCTCTTCCAGTGCCACAGGCACAAGACTGGCAGACCAACATTTGCATGAGGGTTGGTGTTAATTTTAGTTAAAAAGAGTCATTCTTTTCTAGCATACAAATTTTCTTTCCATCAGATATTCTGCAGTGCAGAGATAAGATCTCAACATGATCATGTACAGTACCATACTTTTATGATAACAAGGATTAATACTATTTATGATTTATGCATACTTACTTGGGATTTGCTTCTCACAGAACTTACTAAAATGTACTCATTGAGATATCAACTCAGGAGGTTTGTTACTGCTTTTGTTTTGCACGTCCCTTATACCCCATGAGAATTAACACCTTTCAGCAATTTTAGGAAGATATATTTTTTTTATGCTCTCTTTATCAAGGTCAGCTCTAAAAGACAGGATAACCTGAACTTTGTGTCACACAAATGCACTATCTTTCTGATATTAATCCTGGTCAAACCTTGAAAGGTAATACTACAACACTGGAGTTCAAAGAAAAGCCATTGCTCTATCTCACATTTTCATCTGGAGTATCTGTCCCACGTGTCAAGGGGATGAAAGCTCAGGCCTGCTTCCTGCACTTTGCACACCTAAATATTTATGCAACAAGCAACAGTGCTTCAATTATTGAAGAATCCATACATGTGCAATATTTCACATCTGCTGCCTATCTCCACCTGAAAGTAGGTTACATAGAGTCTATTTTCAAGTTCAAGACCTTGGATTCAATTTCTTTAATAAGAAAAATATTGTCTACACCATAGATCTTCATTTTAGGACTCTACATGTCAGTCTCCATAGGAGGGTTTTCCAAGTCTCCATGGTAGATATAATAAAGAGGGTCTTTTTGGAAAGCATGGGAGCAAGACAACCCAATTAAACCAGCAATGGACAGAACAGAGCTTCCTAAGCCACCATGTGAGAAATTTATGGTGCTTGTTCATTCACAAGAGAGTGTTGATGTAGACTTTAGTGATTTTCTTGATGAAGGCTCTTCTTCTCTTCAAATTACTGATGAAGCAATTCAGCTCAAAGAAAAATACCCTTTTCAGTTTGCCACATCTCAAAGCCTATAGAGAAGGCAGTAAAAGTATTAGAAACTCTCGGCAAAAGAACAATTCGACTAACCAGTTCAAAATTGAAATGGCAGCTAAACAGGCACAATTCCAGCTGGGAATATTCCACTAAATACTCTGAATCTTGGCCAAGGTAAAGATGTCCACATTGTAGCAGCTGAGGAAAGCGTAGACAGAAGGTCATGTACCAGTAGATCTACATATCCTCTCAAAACAGAAGCATGACTTGCCAAGCCCAGCACTGCCCTTTTTATTGAGCTCTGCCTGCCTGTATCTAAATGATTCTGAATATGCAGCTTTATTCCTCTCAAGGTCTAGTTACTTTTAGGCAAGTGTTACCTGCTTAAAACATCTGGTTCCACCACCACTGCCACATCTGTGCTCCTGAAGGAACACTAATGACTTGGTAACAAAGCCTCATTCTCTCATGGAGCTACTGCATTGGCTTGGTGAATAACTTAGATCTTCCTGAGGAGACACTACTGCTTTCTCCTTAAGCGAGGAATATGCAAGCAGGCAACATGTTTTCATTGAGATGTCCTCTAAGTTGAGAGGTTGGAAGTTAATTTTAATGGAGTTTGTAGTGCAGGGTTTTAGATTGTGACAGGAATCCACATTTTGTGATAATATTAAGAATTCTCAGGAACTTGCAGTGCAATCTTCATGAAAGATTCATATGAAGTTCCCTCAAGATGGAATAATTGCAGATAACTGATTTTCTAAAGGAGGTCTGCTGTCAGCCTCATGGCCAGTCTCTTGGAAAAGCATCACCATGTCTTGCTTTAGTTGTTTTTTCCTAAAATATTCTTGGCAATACTCACAGTCCCACAGGCAAGAAGTGATACAAGTGTGTAACTTCATAAAATTTATCCCAGAGAGAAGACTCAGCCATCTTTTTTTGGTGGCTACGATCACGCTTCTCTTCCAGCTAATTAGGCCAGGGAAGCCTTCCTGAAGAAAACAAATGTTGCTTCATTGCGCTCTAGGGCATCCCCACAGGCCATAAGGAAGGAAGAATGGTTTTGCTTTTTTAGACTTTGAAGAAACTCTTTGTAATGACTGCTCTGGGTGTTGATGTGAGTGAAGACCAACTGCAATGAGTGACAGCAATGAAGCTCTTAGAAGCAATGGCAAGAATCTGACACTTTTCAGAAGCTGTGCTGAGATCTAATTTGCAAATAATTTGTAGGGTACCATACATGATGCATGTCAACATCTATTTTGATAAATTATTTCCTTCAGAGTAGGAGACTTCAATAAAAATCTCCTTTTAATTCTGTAAGGTATAGGAATAGCACAAAGGAAAGGCAGAGCTTCAGGCCTGTGACTTTTGTCACTGTGCTCTCCCTGAGAGTACTGAGGTCCACCATGTCACCAAGTCTCTTTGAAGGCAGAAGACTACAGGCAGAAGCTCTCCCACAACAGTCTCTAACTGGGGCTTGCACATAAGATACAGTCTGCTTATCCACTTATCTTTACTTCGAAATTTACAGCATGAAAGCTGGGCTGGAAATCTCCTTTGAAAATACTTTTAGATAACTCAGCAGTTGGGCAACAAATCAGAGTCAAAAGGAACTTTCCATAGTTCAAGAGACAGCAGCTATGAAGCATACTGGGAAAAAAAACCAACCAGAAAATGTGACCTTCATTTTTTTAGACAGTATATCTGAAAGTCAGGCTATGACACTCACGTTGATGCCTACGGCAGTGATGAACCTTGTTTTACCTCAAAACTCAAAGCACGAATAACTTCTTTCTGATAAAACAACTGGGCCTAGAGAAACACATCCCTGAAGATGTTCATTATTTGACTTCCATTCAAAAATAAAAACCCTCTCAAGCAACAGGTAATTGCTATATCACTGGGAAAGTTTATTACGTAAAAAAGATGGACAATTTGTCTCTGTAGCAAGGCAATTACATTAATAGACAGCATCAACTATTAAACTTTAGGTTGCTCAAACTCATCAACTCCTTGATATTATTTAGTCATTTATAGTTTTGAAGTTAATGATTTGAAGGCATCTCCATCAACAAGATAGAGTCAGGCTACCAGAAAAAAGCTTTAAACAGTGAGGCTTTTCCACATACATGAATTATGTAGTTTCAGTATAATTTTTGAGGTATGTTATTACCAAAATAATTAACAAAATAAAAAATATTTTCTGATATACTAAAAAATTATGTAAAGTTTATATATTATGTTCACCTTTGCTATTGCAGACCACTGCTGCAGAGCAAAAGAGGAACAGCAGCAGAACTTTTTCACCCTGTTAAACATTTTACCTTGGCACTGTCAAGCATGAGTTCCATTAAATGAGCATGTGCTAATTAAGGATATATTTTCTTCAATTACACTTTAAATTAATTGCATCATGTATCTCTACCATATTACATGTTTAATTGCATATTAAAATAAGAAAATGTGTTTCATCTCTTCTCATTTTTTCCATACCATGAAACATTTCCATGAGTATTTTCTTGTTCTATTATCTCTTTATAGAAAGGGCTAATAGTGATGACAAATATACTACTAAGGTGAAAGCAAATTATTTATATATTCAGGTTTTATACTAAATCAAAGTTAGATAATCTTGTCCTATTTTTAGCACATTCTGAACTCCCCTGAGGAGAAAACTGGCATTAAACAAGTGTTGGAACTGTATAAATGACAAAAACCTGAACATCTGATGTTGGGCTTTCCTTGCTAAAATCCTTCATGAGAAAAAAGGAAGATTAATAGTCTGTTAGCTATGTTATGAAAGAACCAAGAATATCTATTTTAGAGTATCTATTTTAATTATCGACTTCAAGTATGGGTTGAGAGATATATTTAAAACCTACAATAAGTTAAAAAAAAAACAACAGACCCATTTTATGTTTCATGAAGAGAGTTACGGATGTGCACAGAATTTCTAAACCAAACATATTTATAAGTATTCTTGAGAAAATGACTGGACATGATTGAAGTTGAGCCTTATTTTTAAGTGCTTTGTGGGTTCAAAACTGTAATTCAGTATTGGAAAAAGAGGCAGGATAGCATAGAAAACACAAGGGTTTTTTTATATATCAAACAATTTATGCACTGAAAACCTTAATTTTCAAATTTCAAATTTTACAGTTTCAGCTCATGAATCAAATCAGGAGAATAACAGTGTCTCGCCTCAAAGCAGAGCAATGAAATGTTTCAAGCTTCTGTTTAGGACTAGTTCTTATTTTCCATTTACAAAAAAATCTTTAAAAATCTGCAAAGAAAGGAAAATGTTCTATTTTTCAGTCACATGGAAAATTTTTGTCTGTTTTTTTCCCCTGAAGATTTGTTTTTCACATTATTTCCCTATGACAACTTGGGAAATGAAAATTCTTCTTGTACTGTTTTTCAGGTAAGCCAGAAACGTGCTTTGTTCTTTTGAGAAGAGAAAAACAAATCTTTTCACTGTTGAAATAAAAAGGAATTTGTCCATTTGTAATGCGCATATTTTTTCCATATGTGATTATCAGACATGTCTTATACTTCCACCAGTAAAATATTTTAACAGTAGCCCACAGCCACTGCTGTTACTACACAGATTTGAGTCATCTTGGTCAGAGTTGGTGGATGGATATTTTTTATTTTGTGTCTTCAGTATATTGCATTAATTTTGCCCAAATTCTTATCTGCTTTTAGAACAACTTCCTTAAATATAGATCTTTTATTGGAAGACTGAGTGGCAGATGGTTACACTTCTTTACCAGACATATTTCTGATCACAGAATCACACGGAATGTTAGGGGTTGAAAGCGACCTCGAAAGACCACCTAGTCCAACCCCCCTGCTAGAGCAGGATCACCTAGATCAGGTCACACAGGAACATGTCCGGGCGGGATTTGAATGTCTCCAGAGAAGGAGATTCCACAACCTCTCCGGGCAGCCTGTTCCAGTGTCTGTCACCCTCACTGTGAAAAAGTTCTTCCTTATGTTTACCCGAAACCTCCTATGCTCCAGCTTCCACCCGTTGCCCCTTGTCCTACCACTGGATGTCATTGAGAAGAGCCTGGCTCCATCCTCCCGATACTCACCCTTTACATATTTACAGACATTAATGAGGTCACCCCTCAGTCTCCTTTCTCCAGGCTAAAGAGACCCAGCTCTCTCAGCCTTTCCTCATAAGAGAGATGCTCCACTCCCTTAATCATCTTAGTGGCTCTGCACTGGACTCTCTCCAGTAGCTCCCTGTCTTTCTTGAACTGGGATGCCCAGAACTGGATCCAGTACTCCAGTACTTATCTTCAGTTATAGAATATTATTAACCCCCAAACAGAATGAAAATCCTCCAAATTATCAACAAGTGTTAAAATCATATTGTCCTGAACACAGACTTGTTGGCATTTTATTTGTCACAACAAAGCAAGTAACAAAATAAAGAGAGATTACTTAAATCTACTTAATTCTGCAGAATGGGTTTCATTAAGCAGAACAATTGGAATGAAAACAGTTGGAGTGCTATTAATGCCATTACAGGTCTCATTAATCTTTTTAGACTAAACATCCATATTAGGGATGACTCTAATATGGGCAGACATTTATATTGGAATATGAACTCTACTTGAAGGTTCAAATCTCTTTCTGAATTTGTAATGAAAATGTTCACACTGATTTAACTTGTCACAAAAGTGCACCTTGCTTGCTTTTATCGATTGGTGACATCCTTTGTTTCAGCTCCAAGTCCCTTAATAAGCAAAACAAAACTTAGGAAGCAGGTCAAGTATCTCAAATCTCAAGTCTGTCCCATGTTGTCATTATGTCACAAGAAGTAATGAAAAAATCTACTCTATTTAATAGGTAGTTTACACTGAAGTGTCTTACAACTGTCCTGATTTAAAATTGCAGTAGGAATATTGAGCCAACCTGATATACAAACCACAACTTGTTTGAAACTTAGTAGTAGTGAATAAAAGTCACTTTATTAAATCAAACATGTAGTGCCAAGTTTGGGGAGACCTTATTGCAGACTTTCAGTACTTAAAGATGCCTGTCAGAAAGATGGGGACAATCTTTTTAGCAGGGCCTGTTGCAACCAGACAAGAAGGCGGCGGGGGAAGAAGTCTCTTTTCCTTCCTCCTTATAAAATCTGTTGTGCCTTAAATTAAAATCTTCATTGACTAAAATCTACATTGCAGCACTCTGTGTGTCCTACTAGACGGCATCTTCCCATGCAGAAGTAATAAAGGGAAAGAACATTGGCTTGAAGTTACAGGGTAGTGATGCTCTGTGTTCTTCTATACAACATTAAAAAAAAATCTTTGCTCAAATATTCCTAGTGGAGGAAAAGCATTCCAAAGCATAGTCTGAAACACTATTTAAATTGCCATTTACCCAAAGAAAATCATATTTGCTGAGATCTGGCTTTAACAAAAATTGTCAATTACCACTTTGCTGCAGATCACTCTAGCTTTAAAACACCACCAATGTGCTTTGCTGATATTCATTTCACTCTATAGCCTTAAATGCACAAGAGACTTTGTCTGTTTCCAGCTATTAAATATCATATTATTTCATTTCCTATACTGGATTATATTCTCTCATTTATTTACTCATTTAAAATAAAATTGGCCGTTTTGAAAGCAAAGGATTGACAATATCCATCAGTACTTTTTTCCTAAAGTAATACAGAATTTGTATTTCCTGTAAAGGCTAAATGAAATAAATCCAATAGCCTGAAAATCTAAGGTTTCACCAATGGACCAGTAAGAACTGTTTAAAAAAAAAGTTTTTCCATCCTAGAAGAATAAGCACAAGCACTTTCTAAGCTACTCTTGGCAACCCTTTTGAGGGTAGACATTAATTACAAGCGTTATGCAAAAACCTGGTGCAGGAATTCTCATTATCTGTGAGTAGTTAAGGTGCCACGAATTTCTAAGCAGAAATGCTTGATGGTATTGCAGAAGGTATGAACCCAAAAGCACCCTGGAGTGGTTCATATTTCATGTGGGCAGAAGGGTGGGAGAGAAGGAGAAAGAAAGTTTCCTACCATAGTAAGTGAGACGTCCTCTTGCAACGTTTTTTCCCCTTGAGTTTTCAGTAATACATTCATATAGTCCTGCATCCTCCTGCTGGAAATTAGGTATTTCAATCATGCCATTGGATTTCCTCAGTTTTATTTTACTTGGAAATGGCAGACCATCAGTTCTTCTCCAGTTAATCTGAGGCACAGGGCTAAAAAGAAAGAAAATGGGATTTTAAACAACTTTGGCTAAAGTACCTGATTGTCAAAATTAGAAACTTATACAACAATAAAACTCAGAAATGACTACAAGCTTGTGTTAAAAGTGACATCTATGACAGATGGTCAAACACTATTGCAACTGATTTGCATGTACTGTTCTGTTTCATACACTATGATTTGTGGTAGCAAATTTTTCATAAATATCTGTGTGAATGAACAATGATTGTAAATCTCCTGTAAATCAGCACTGGCTTCCCCTGAAGACAGATGAGATTCACTGGTGACTTTCATGGAAGGAGAATCAAGGCAAGTCTTTTGAAATTCCCATCCTACAGCAGCCATTCATTCTCTGACTTCACTCACCTAGCTGGGGAACCAAAGCAATAGCATATGATTAAGTTATCAACTGGCACTTAAAATTATGAACACCTGACAAAGCTGTCTGCAAATAAACCACAAAGTGGTAAGTAAATACATTTACAGAAACATAAATGCATTCTCAGATCATCTGTGAAAGAGAAAAAGATATCAAGTGTGTGTGAAATATTCAGAAGAGGAATGCATTTTAATCTTTAGTTCAGCTGGAAAGGAAGGATAATATTATGAAAGCATCAAGTCCATTTAACAGTAAAATTCAGACAGAATTCTTGCAGACTTCAACATTTCCTTTTACACAGAGAAAGGAGAGCTAGGTCAAAGGGTATATGCAAAACTGCACCGATGTTATTCAAGAGGATTTGAAATGAAATGTAAACGCCTGTGTTGCCAACACACATGTTCTAGCTCTAAACAAAACAAAAAATTACTCCAAGACTCTTTGCCCTTTTATTCCAAGGCAATAATTGCGATGATCAAAATAGGGTCTTTAGAAAACATCACCAAAACAACTTTCAGAACTCCACATCTCTCGTGTAGACAAACCCTAAAGTGCTTCAACTTTCAGTAGGGGTGTAGTCCAACACTTACTTTCCTAGAGCAAAGCATTCCAGCTTCACAGTTGAGCCTTTAGCTGCAGGAAGTGTCTCAGGAAACTGAACTTCTATTTTGGGTTCGTACTCTCCCATCACACCTATATGAGATAATAGGAAAAAGTAATTTTTTGTTTTTAAAGGCATTTTCTCTCTTCAGCATTACATCACATTAAATTCAAAACCAAGTTTATTTCTGAGGGTTGTGAGACACTGGCCATAGGTTGCCCAAGGCGGGTGTGGATGCTCCATCCCTGGATGTGTTCAAGGACAGACTGGATGGGGCCTTGAGCAACCTGGTCTAGTGAGAGGTATCTCTACCATGGCAGGGTGGTTGGAACTAGATGATCTTTGCTGTCCCTTCCAACCCAAATCATTCTGTGATTCTCTTGCACTCCATTTATAAAGAGAGGTACAGGGACCTGCCAGTGAAATCGCTGTCAGACTGAGTAGAGAAAGAGGAGCACTCAGCACAAAACAGTTCATTTTGTAAAGCAATCAATATTCTGAGAATGCAGGAAAGGTTACACCCTAAGAGACAAAACCATTCACTGACAGTAGACGTGTTATTTATCCACGGTGCAGAAGGGACATCATACCATCCGTGCGCAGCACTAGAGGAGTTGGTGACCCCAGCACTTGGCTGTTGGTCACGGTGCTGGTCACAACACAGGTGTAATTGCCCACATCTGAGGGCTCGACCTTGGCTATGTAGAGGTGCCCAGTCTCCTGAGACACAAATCGCCGACTGTCCTCTTGTACAAATGATGGATATTCATTGAAGATCCAAGCAAACGACAATTCTAGTTGGTAATAAAAAAGAAAGAAGGATGTTTGGTAGAGTTTTTCACATTTTTTTCTTCATAGATCAGTTTTAGTACTGTATTTTACAATATTGTATTACATACAATCTTATATTATGTAACAAACAGGACTAGAGAACCAATGACCGAGAAAAACACATTTTGAAATATACCAGAAACTAGAAAAAACAACAAAAGGCAAATCAAACTATTTTTACACCAAAGCATATCTCCTCCAGCAGAAGAAAAAGGTGGAAGGAATTTAAAGTGTTTTACAGAATAATAATTTTTTTAATCTACTGTCTTTGTTCCCTTTCCTGAGCATAAGAAGACTTAAAAAAGACAGCAAAAGTGAGAACAAACTTTGCTAAAATAGAAAAATTATTCATTTAGTAGCTACTTAACAAGTCAGCTCAATACACAGCAAACAGAAATAGCACAAGACTGTGCAAGTGAAAGGAACGTCAAAAGAAACAAACTCGCAGCAGGGCTCAGCACACAGCAACATTGTTTTTTGGGTTTTTTTTACACAAAAATCCATAAAAACTCCATCAAAACAAAATCACTATATGGTATGACAAAGTCCAACTCACTATCATTCATTACACTTGAAAGAAAAAAATCACACTTTAGAAGATAAACTAAGAGATTTGGCAAAAAACGTGTTAGAATTTGTTTTTTTCTGACCTCTGCGTGCCAATTTTAATTGGCAAAAGTCCCTCCCTGTGTGAGGCCATGTGCTTGTCTCATTTATAGTCTACAGAATCAAAGGAAATTAATTTTTAATGGTTTTCCAGGCAAGAAATAATTTTTCACCCAAGTGCCGCTCAGCTGAAAGTTTATAAAAAGATTACAGCTTCTGCAAGTGCTAATTAGAGACGATTATAGCTCGACTGACCTGCCTTCATGGTAAAATATCTTGTAGCGTTTGCACTGCCCCTACACAATGGAGATCATCCCTTTTTGCACAGGTTTAATTTGAAAGTGCATAAATTTGGATGCAGTCATGAAATGTAGAGCAGATATTGTCATAACCTTCACAACTGAGTATAAATATGCACCCAGGAAAGCGTTAAGCCAGCGGGACAATTTAACACAAGATAAGACTGTGGGGATGGAAAAACATTCAATAAATGAAATTATTAAAATATTTATGGACTGGCTAATGCAAAAAGGGCATCAAATTAAATGGTGTATCATAATTGCATTTAATTTTCTTCTATCAATATTTAAACACCCTCCATTAACAGAACTTTGCAGGAGTAGTGTGCATGAACAATTAACAGTCCCAGGACTTTTCTCAAGAGTTAAACTTTTGTCATATTTGGAAATATTTATTGTTGACAAAAGCCATACACTCCTCTGGACTTGCAGCTTGTTCAGGTGAAACAATGGCTTTCACTAAAGGTCTTTCCTATGTAACTCAGAGGTGTAGTTAATTTATGATAAGAAAGGCAAACAAGGATTTGCCAAGAAAAGATAAGGTAGGTAGTGCAGTGGGAAGTAAAAATTCATGAAACAGCTTGACTTCAGTAAGACTTCTTAGATGTACCACAAGTCTCACACAGAAACCAACGAATATTCACACAGTCAACAAAAAAATACTCCCTACAGCTACTCTTCCATCTTTCAACACAAATACCAAGATCTAAGCGTCAATAGTTTGCTGTTGAATGGAGAAAGCTTGTTGAAGGAGCACTGCACAAGAGGGAGGTGGCATCTGTGTACTGTTCTGGCCATGGTCTGGCACTACTCAGTATCTATCAACCACTTCAAACAGAAAAATAATAATACTTAAAAAAAAAATTAAAAGGAGCACATCTAAGGAGTTTGAAGGGGACTACAACCTCTTTGAAAGCAAAGATTGTATGGTCTTCCTAAATGGGAAAGCCCAGAAAAGAAAGAATAAATCCATTTCTACAGAGCAGTTGGATGAAGAGAGTGATGACAAGGCTAAGGGAGGGGTTGCAGACCAAGTTAGGTCAGGAACTGTAAGAAAAAAAAAATAAAAAAAATTTTCAGTTGTACATCAAACCCAGACATCCACAAGACACAAAACTGTGTGAAGCCAGGCTTTATTGGTTCTGGTTATTTATTGAGCTACTTGTTTTCCTTATCTCAAATTCTTTTTTTTTTAGAATAAAATAATAAGGAAAAAAAGACATTATTCAAAGTATTCAAGGGGGACAGACAGATCTGGATACGCAGCAGGAAAATGAGCAGCTTGATTTCATTCCTGTTATATTGGGTTAAGTCAAGAGTAAACTCCTTGAAATCAGGCATTATAATTATGAAAGCCACACAAGTGTATTCCAGTTTAATTGGATCCTGCAACAGCCTATGAATAAGCTCTCCTGGAAACCTAATTTCCCATTCAACATATATTTTCATCGACTCTCTTAAGAAAGGAGCTGGGTGTTTATTTACCAGTGCCCCACAGCCAATATCTCATTTTATATTTATTGTACTTTACAAAATTGCATTCTTATTTTCTAAAAAAATTCATATTAAACAACTTGTTCTTTGATTTATTATGTTTACACTATTTGCCTGTTGCTGATCCTAGAGCACCTCAAGGGACAGAAACTCACTCCCTTTCTGTCAATTACAAGTTTTCAGTTGATTTTCTGTTATAAATGGAGGTAATATGTCTCTCCTGGGCTTCCTCGGATATCCGAGCCTTTGCTTTCCAATGCATTTTTTCCTTATTTGGCGACCATACATGGATAAGGTATTGGAAATTACAGTTATTACTCAATTTTTATTTGTTTACCACATCTTGGTTGGCGGCTTCTCTTTATTTTGTGTTATTTGATTATTATTTACTGTGTGGTCTACAAGACACACCAGACTCCGCATGCTCATACTGTTGTAGGTGCTTTGTGCAACTAAGTGTTCAACTAAAAATTGCTTATAAAGACAATTCATAAAAGTTTATTTTATCCAGTAAATGTAAAAATTCTCTCGCTCCTTCTGTTCTGGACCACCACTCCTAGAGACCTGCTTAATATGTATCCATGAGCCCCCTAATTCACACCTAAATAAAATTCTTATAGTAGCCAAAAGTAAATAACATGGACAAATTCTGAAACAGATTTGAACTTCTGTTCAAAACTGACTGGAGTTCAATTAGTGAAGTGAATGTTTCCATTAAAAATTCTGAAAAGAAAGTACTCGATTTTGAGTGCATCAAGCTGACTGAACAAAGAGGTTTTATGGTTTATTTTTTAAAGAAGTTTCACGCCAATCACTGATACCCAATTCTATGATTTCATAGAGTTTTTCTAGTCAGATTTTTGCAATAATCCCCAATAGAGGTACAAGGGGAAGCTGAAATATGCTGGTATCTTCTGTCTTCAACTGGCACTCTGCCTAACTTGCGGGGCGGTATATGGCTTGTAAAAAACTCTTTGCAAGAAAGTAATCAGATAACATTTAGCAATGACAGAAGCTGCAATTAAAGACGTGGAAATGTGAAACAACCAGCTATTTTGAATTATCTACCTTAGAGTTAAAAGTAATGGAAAAGTAACACTGATTTTGAGAGGATAATGACAGATTCTGTAATTAAGGAAGAAACAAATTAGTTCAGCGTTTGGCCCAGTTTCAGCTCAAACTGTGATGAACGATGGAAAACGGAGAAAAAGCTTCTTGCTTTGTGGATGAGCATCACTCAAGGAGGAGTAAGATCTCATGGCACAGACACAAAGCCATCAGGTATGGTTCTGTGGGGCAGTCATACATAGAAATCTCTCTTTGTCAACACTGCTGAGGACAGCTCTGTCTGTCTGCATACGAACATAGGAAAGGGCCAACGAATTATTTAAAAGCAGGAAATTAATCTGCATGAAGTCAAAGTGCATTAAACTCCAAGAGGATGCTCTTAACCTAGGTTTAAACTGTCCTTAGTTCACTGCAGTCTAATCCTTAGAAGGATTATACAGCTATAGGCTTAGGTCACTGTACTTGAGGATGCAAATGTCCCCAGGGAGTATTATGCATTTTATCCTACAAACTAACTTCTAAATTCTCATTAACTACTTTTCTTTTCCTACTTAAGCAAGCTCTGGCTACTTTATTCTACTTAGCTCACTGCCTGGAATAGTCCATCCTTCCCTGGCAAGACAGCACAACTACCTGCAAGGCTGGTCTTGGTGCCTGGACTTTAGCCAAAAAAAAAAAAGAAAAAGAGGTAATACTTTAATACTTTATCTCTGCCATAAAATAAATCACATCTTTCTCCATTTTTTCTGGCAAACGGTAAATATTATTTTAGAAATAGAAGTTTTATGCATGTAGGTCTAAAGCAAGGTGTTGATGCACTCCCATATGGGATCCTCTAGTGTATACATGAACTGGATATTCCCATGTCTTTAGGTGTCACTGACAATGAAAAAAATCTTTGGAAATAAATTGTACAGAATTTCAGGGTTTCTGGTTTATTCCTGAGCACATTAAGTGCCTAGAAACTGAGATACTGTCCTAAGTGTATTCAGATGGGAAAATCAAAGCAAAACTCAGACTTTCCAAGGAGCACTGATTTGTTTGCATATGAATATATACCACTAATAATGCAAAAGTCTTTAGATTTATTTATTTATTTTTACCAAAAATGCTTCTCAAATTCCCTCTGAACTCTTTATAATAACTTTCTTCTTTTGGGTGAAGGTATTTTTTTTATCTAAAATGTAAAATTGCATGAATCCAGCTACAAAAAGTGAAGAACATATGCTGAGAAACTCATTTTATTTCAGAGTATAATGGAAAGACCCTGATTTGAAACTAATGTATACCATTAATCTTTTTGGCATAAAAGTTGAATTATTTTGTAGATAAAATATAAAAGATCAATTTTCAGCATGCTGTGCAGGTAATTAGGCATGCTACTCCTGTGTATGGAATAACCCAAAACAATAAGAGCACTGTGAGAGACCTCTGTAATATCTTGCAATTTCAATCTACACATTTAATGAGCATATTGAAATGTTTTAGCTGAAATTGCAAGGTTCCTACTTCAGGCTAACACCTAATTTTCATTTTTAAATGGAATAGGGTAAGAGTCCAGTCATTTTCTGATTTTGAAATGAGCTAGCGTACGTAAAAGAAGATGCAATTCCTTAAACATAGCTGCAGCTTGATTTATATTTTTCTTTACTGCTCCCCACCTACAGCATGACCACAAGATTACACAAACTTGCTGGTTACCCTCGCACATCTGCCAGAGGTGACAAAGCTCCAGTGATGTAAAATAGCCCACTGAAGATCTGCCTTTCCCTCTATTCAACAATTGGTAGAGTTTTTTGAAGCAGCATCAAACGCAAAGCACATGGTTGTAATTCAAACACAAACATTTCTAAGCTCATCCTTGGGAAACACAGATGTTCAAGGCTGGCAGTGTTATTTCTTTATTAATATCACAAAACCCCCTCACGGTAAATACATTTCCAAATAGCACATCCACTGGAAAAGCAGCTCGGCAATAGGACCTTGTCTACTGTGTTTCTCCCCCCTCCTGTCACACGTGGATTTGACCACTAAAACTAGTGTTAAATTCAAACCCAATGTGACCTCGTAATATAAAACTGCTCCTAAACTGGCAGGTTAAATGTTCTTTGGTGCTCCGAAGGAAATCCAAATGCTAATGGGAGAGTCTAACTAAATGCTTTTCTACATTTGGGTTGCAGTGCTGAATAAAAACTCAATTTCCCTTCCCCTGTAGCTGTGGTGGATGATGGATTAGTTTCTCTTTATCACATTTCTAAACTAATTGTTTCAGACTAGCTGTGTCATTCAAAGTGTACTGGCTTCGATCAAATCGTTCGTGCTCTGGAAGTATGCAGAAAAGTAAGAAACTGCTTTAGGAAGCAATATTTAAAATACATACCCATTAGCCATATCCATTTCAAATGACAAATTGTTCTTTTAATCACCTCCCTAGAACTTTACACTTAATTGCTCAGAGCATTTCTAACAACGCTGTTGTGCTTTCTCAATAGTTGAAAGTATTTCAAATTGCTTCCTGCCTATAATAATTTTGAAGATAGAAAGATTATAGTTTACTTTATTGCTCAACTAAAACACGTCTGATTTCTTCTGAATGTTAAATATTAGGGAGATAAACTAAGGGAAACTAATGGAAATACCCAAGAGTAAATTTTCAAAGGAACGTACTAATGTTTATAGGTGGAAGTAGTAATTAGTGACAAATTTCATTTGTAGTCTTGCACTCATTTAGGAAAAGGTACTTGGTAAGTCCCTGTGAAAAACATGAATTACTTTCCTCACTTATTAAGAGTGTAATGATCAGCTATGACTGCGTGCTGGGACTGCAGCCATCTCCCTCCTGCCGCTTCCTAATCAATTATCCAGTTTCCAAAGAAAACCTCAAATATTTTAGTAGGGAAGATAATAAATAGCTGGAGGAGAAAAACCCCACAGCAAAAAATTTAGGGATAAAAATAATCTTGGTAGAGGGCCAAACCCAGTTATTTTCTCCAATCTTCTCCTCTTTTTTCCAAGGCATACCTGAGACGAGTTGAGTGAGAAGGCTCAAGCTGAACTTTTTTTCTTGTAATTTGGTTCTTTCTAATCTACCTCTCCCTCCTTGTCCATCCCTCTTCTTCCAACAAACACCCCATCACTGAGAAGCACAGTTTCCCATTAACAGACTCTTATCCCACACTGCTGCCCCTTGCAGGTTCAGGAAAGAGAGCTAATGAGAGCAGGTCCCAGCAATGAAGTGCACATCCCACAGCCTTTTGAGGTCTTCTGGGGTGCCCACATACTGATGAAACTTATGCAGTATTACTCCCACAGAAGTCTGCTCTACTCTTTGCTCTCTCCCACAACAGCCTACATTGTATATGCTACTACTACACATACTCAATTCTTAGTGAATCTTCAGTGGAAACCAAATATATGGGCAGTCAGCAGGATCTGATTCATTATGGATTGGATCCATCACCAGGAGCTGATCCAATCTTATTAACTCCTGTTTGGCTATAGGTAAAATTGTACCCCTCACTGTACAGCTTATAGGTTCTTAAATGCTCCCTCATCCCACTAAGAATAATCTAGCTTTAAAATACAGAGATTTAAAAATACTGATTTGTTTTCTATTTGTCTATTTGGGAACAGCACTTAAAAAAAAATAAATACATACAAGTGAATGATTGAGGGCTAGAATCTTTCCTTAAAAACAAAATTACAAAAAGCTTCAACATTCCTATAATCATTTTGCAAAGGGTATTCAAGACACAGTGCAAAATTTAGAATAGTAAATCAGAGTACTAATACTACTGATCATTTATGTTTTCAAGCTTTAGGCTCTCTTGACTACCTGGCTATGAAACTGTCCTTCATGATCTAGACATGTCTCTTAAACCAAGATTTAGAAGAGGGATAGAAGAACAAATATCTAAGAAATAAAATGAAAATGTGAATATATTCAAATGTTGAGTGTCATTATATACATAATGAAACAAGGAGTTAACAAAGAGCTTTGTAAGAATTTGTGTCCAGTTCTGGGCTCCCCAGTTCAAGAGAGACAGGGACCTGGAGAGTCCAACAGAGGCTACGAGGATTATTAAGGGACTGTAACATCTCTCTTATGAAGAAAGGCTGAAAGCCCTGGGGCTGTTCAGCCCACAGAGAAGCCTGAGAGGGGATCTGATCAATGCTGATCAATAGCTAAAGGGTGGGTGTCAAAAGGATGGGGCCAAACTCTTCTCAGTGGTGCCCAGTGATAGATGAGGGGCAATGGGCACAAACTGGAATCTCAGGAAAATGTCTGTGGTATCATGCTTGTCCAGTTTGTCCTTTCCAAACTGGAATCATGTATCTTTTGCTAAAAGTTTATGTCAGTTACACCTCTCCATGGTAGCTTAAAAACATACTGGGAAGTAGCTGCAGATGTTGCACAAACATATAAATAAGGATATACTAATTTTCGTCTGGTTTACTTCAGCCTGGAACACAGGGTTATCACAAGAGAAAGTGCTTTGGAAAGACTGCATTTGTTAAAGTGCAGAGCAGAGAGTGTCTCTGTAGCATTGGTTTGTTACTGGTGGTGAAAATAATGCTCTGACAGATAGAAATCATTGTAAAATCCAGCTGTGAATGTGTATTATTGTCCCTCATATGGACAAACATAAGCGTCTCTGGGGTACCATTTGATTTCAAACTGTCAGCTGAAATTTGTGCAGATGATGATGATGACACCAGTAGGACTATTGCAAAATATATTTTTAAATAAAAATACCATTTCTCTTTGGCAGATTGAGAATGGCTCAAGAACACAATGGAATCATTTTTAAGGCCATTGCTTTTACAATATTCAGTGCACTATTCTCCATAGAATGCATTTTTGTGCAAAAACCTCATAATGTGCCTACTGCAAGTATGATTTATTGCTCATGCCCAGATGAGTGTCATCCACAATCTGCCACAAAAACAATAAGTAGGGGTGCAAAACCAGTATGCTTTCCATCTCCTGAAAACACACTGAGGGGCAGTAGAAAAGAAATCACATCCTGGAGTTCTATCAGTTTGGGTTTGCTTTGTTTGAAGTGTATGAAACATTTCCAAAACCGAACAAGTAAAATCAATTCAATTTACAGTACCCTGAAAAATAGCATGTTGATATTCAAGAGTCACAGAAAAGAAATAGTCAAAGCACCCAAATATTTCTGGCATATGTGATACTTGCCATGCCACGTTATTCATGAAGCACAGTTCTGCTGGAACTTGCAGGTCTCCAAATGGCAATACAAGAGACATGAGCAAAAATCTACAAGTCTAAATACTAATTCGCAATCATTCACTGAATGATTTGTCATATCAAACAGCGAGCAATAAATTGGGATCTATTTTTCCATAATCTAATATCATTTCATATCAGCATGTCACAACTTCAAAATAATATGCTGCAACTAAATTGATCCCTACCCTTCAAATATGGTCTCATTTATCAATGAAGTTACATTTATCAGGTGGTGATGGTAAGAGAGAGGACATATTCTTGCTGCTTTATATACACAGAAATATCCTTGCCATATTGCATGAAATAGGAATACGTATTACACAAGGTTAATCATGAATATAAGAAAAACAATTTCCATGCAATTTCCAAGTAACCTTCTTGCTGTCTACTTGAGTTCTCGTGGGTTATGGTCATATTCCACATACTAAGAAGATAACAGGGAGTATATATATCCACCAACACAAAACTAATGCCAGGCAAGCCTGAATTCTTTGAAGTGTCTGAGTAGCCATCAAGGAAATCTTCACTTTTACCATTAAAAAAAATAACCCCCATCTTTTATGCTGTATATAAAGCAGTCCTGAAACCACCACAGACAACAGGACTATGCCTTGTGGCTTCCTCCTTTCCCCAAGAGCAGAATATGCCTTATAAATCCAAAATCTATGTCAGATTAGTAAAACTAACTGTACTATACAAATCAAAATATCTAGCAAACAAAAATAATAGCTGAAGATGAGCTACATGATAATCAAGACACACATACAGTAGTAACAGTAGGTAAACCCCTGAAGGAACCTGCAAATTTGCTTTACTCGGAGCTTTGTCGTTCCTTAGATACCGATTTTGGAACAAAATCAATAGAAGAGAAAAATAATTTTTAGATCCCCATATGTCTAGCCTTTTCCACTCTTGGCAGAATGGAAAAATTAGCATTGCATGAATGTTTTTTAACCAGATGCATATTAAGTGTGCCCAATATTAAGTTTTGAATATTGAGATGTTTGTTTTATCGACAGTCCTTTAAAAGCATCAATGGCATAACAGTAATACAGTAAAAATAGCTGTGGAGACATCAGTAGAATTTAATGGTCATAACTGAAAAAAAATATCAGGAGAACTACATAAATCAATTTTAGATAATTTATCTTTTAAGTATGTGGGTGAGATGATTTACTGATCCATGGAAAAAACAGAGTACTTTAACAGGCTCCCTGTAACAGAATTAAAATTATGTACAGAAGTACAGTCACGCAGAACAATGACAGATGACCATCTTAATTATCCAAAAATCACTGCTCAATTGTAACACAACTTACATTATCTAGCACAAACCCCAGTTGAATTAGTAAAATACTTGGGGAGAAGTCTTCACACAAAGCCAATCATTTATCAACTCTCCCATTCAGTGAAACTCAAGACTGGTAAAAAAAGAAAATGCCAAAAAAAGGAAAATGCACTAACTCTGAAGAAAATAGTGGCATGGTTTGTGATGTAGCTCATGTTTAATGAGAAATATAAAACTGATGTGTGCACCCACAACTGGAAATACCGAGCTCCTCCTTCCTCCCAATGTACACCAACAGCCATCACTGAAACAAAGCTAAAATAGAAGCTTTAAGAGTTAAATGGAGTTTCATTGTTGGTTTAAATGGTAGATGTCCATAACCTGATGGATGTGGAACTGCAAACTTCAAAAGGACAAAAGTACCATTAGCTGCATAAATAACTTGCTCTCCATTGAAAGGGGATATTCACATTACTTATGTAAATATCTGTGACTAAGATAAGCAACAAAAAAATATGCCAAATTGTAGAAGGGAAGCAATTTCCTCTTCCCATGCAATGAACTGGTATTTCTTTTGGGATGAACATTGGTTTCTATTGTAACTGGAATGCTGGATATGGAGGAATAATCACAGTTTAATCAAGTCCCTTCTTACATTCTCTGTAAGGAGTCTTCAAGAGCAAGTGCAATTAAGCTAGCAAGAACTTAGCAATTGCACAACATGACAGAACACAAAAGCACAGTATTTCGAGGGCTAATGGGAAAGAGAAAACAAAGTATTTTAGAAGGTTTTTAGAATTAGTATTGTCTGAAATTATTTGATAGCTCACTGCAACAAATACAGAATCAAAGGGAAAAAAAATAAATCAGATCACCGATCTGGAAAGGGCTGAACAGCCCTCAGGCCACGTCAGCTGTTCCTAAACCATCCCTACTCTTCCTAACTAACTTTCTGTTTAACGGGTGGATATTTTAATGTAAGACTTACCGACCTGCATCCTACCGTGTCAGATCTAGAGGCACTGTATGCTTGATGTCATTATGCTATAGGTTTATTTTAGGGAATAATGAAGGATTTTTTTTTTTCCAACTTGCTCCAGGTCTCCTGAAAACCTCAATGGTTAATCATCCACTCTCAGAAAAATCCAAGGACTTTAAGTAATTTTGGTAACAATCCTCAATTCCATTTGATAATTCAGGGAGCCCTCAGCTCTATTTTGCATGAACAACATAATTAGTGTGGGGGGTGTCAATCATATCCCATCTGCTGACTGCAGAAGAAATTCTCACCTCTTCCATGTGTTGATTTGAAGCACCATTCTTAGCAATATGAGCATGTTTTGTCTCACCTCCTGCTTAACACCTCAAACTTAAGCACTGCAAGAGTCAGGCAGAGTTGGAGTCAGTTGGGTGATCACCTCTGGGTGTATACCCAAGCGAGGGATATGAGCATAAGAATGGTTGGGATAATTCAGACCTTAGGCTGCATATAGAAGCAAGATTTAATCATTTTAATTCTTCTAAATAGCTGGAAGAATGACCCGTTTTCTCAGCAGCTGAAAAGACAAAGCTGTTGTAAGGCCATAAAGATGATTTAAGGGTCTGTATCAGTTTAGAGAGAAAAATTCTGCAAGCTCAGACAGTTGTAAAATTGCCACTTTATGGCTGTGTCTGCTTGGACTCTGCCAAATTTAAGAAGCCACAATACCTACATTAGTGCATTCAATGTTTAGCTTCTATTACCTTGTCTTTGCAATCCAATCTAATGTTTAGCATCACAGCCCCTCAATAATGAGACTCCATATCAATTAAAAACAAATAAGACCAGTTACTTTCAAATATTACTTGAAGCTCAATAGCAGTTAGCCAAAGACTGAAGAAGCAGAATGAATGATAAAATGTACTTGCAACTTTTGTTCCACCAAGAGTCCAAGTATCCCATTTTCTGCCCCCTCAAGACAGCAGTGTTTTAAAATTATGCCTCCAACATTACAAATGTCTTGATTGCAAGAAAACAGGCAGATAGTAGCGTCATTAAGGACAATAATCTACTCTTTGCAAATGTCTAGTCATAGAGAAAACCAGATTCACTGAGGCTCAGCAACTGTGAAATTGGGTAGAATTTAACTCCAAAAGATCCTCAATTAATTACTAGCAATATCATAAAAATCAGACACATTTGGTTTTGTTTTCTCCCTGTATTTACTTCAGAAATCAGGTTTCATTCTTGCTCTCTCTTCCACATTTCTAGGGAGATATTCCACTCCACAAACTACCAGCTCTAGTTGAAGCATGGAGCCTGGAAGGTCCCTTACCTCCTGCCCGGGGGGGTGGTCCACAGAGCAGCACGACTCCCTGCCCCTCTCGAACCGACACCGCGCTTCTCATTTTCGTCCGTGAGTTTTCAAGATCTGTTTTTGAAAGAAAGGTGAGCCTGGTATTAGGAAATAGAAAATATTATATATACAGGACTTTCAAAGTTCTCAAACCCTGATATCAAATCTCTTAGTAAGCAACTAAGTTTGGTGACTTCAGTAAATCAGTTGCAAAAGAAATGTCTGTTCAACACGAGGGAAGATGACAGAATTAGGACTGAACTAATTTACAAGAACATAATTAAACAGATCCTATGGCTAATTTTGTTCTTGTGCTAGGCTTACGCTACCCTGATTTTGATAACCAAAAGAGAGTCATAACTTAAAAATAGGTCTTTAAATCAGTTTCTTCTGAAATGAAGGCTCTGATGAAAATAGCATCAAGATCCTACTGAGCTCCTCTAACCAAGCGTAAAATAACGCTAATAACCCAGCTATTCAGAAGATGGATATGCATCTCTTCAAACAGAAGAGAAACCCCTCAGCCATCCCCTTGGGGCAGAATCCCTTGTAAGGTGGCCAAGCTCTACTGAAGACAAGCACTTTGTACCTCGGTGCATTGACCCAGAGCTCTGCTCTGCCTGGCTTCAGGTCTTCTGGGATCTTTTTAAGCTGTGTAAGAGGGGAAACAAATGCTACCGGGTATATATAAATGCAAAAAACTGCAGAGTAGCACTATTTTATCATAAATTTAAATTAACTTTCTTAGTATCTGGTGACTCAAGACCTAAGAAAGGATGGCCTCATTAAATCCTTGAATTGAGCTAGATATAACATTCAATACAACCTAAGATTGAGGTTCTACACTAAGAAAGATTTTTTCCATGAACAAACATATTTTTCCATAATGAAACCAAACAGAAGACAATTAAAAAAAGAACACTGTTTATAACCCTGTAACGGATACTAACATACTCTTCTTTAAAATAAGGCTCTCTTTGTAACCAAGCATAATAGGTACTGTTTATCAACTCACTACTCCTATTTCCCAAAATATAATATCTTTTCATATTGAGAAGCAACAGCTGCCAGAACACTAAGCAAGAGTGATTAGAATGTCAATGCTTTATTTAAAAAAAAAAATAATTAAAAAATCAACAACATTTAATGCCACAATAAGATATTGTTGCATTATTCTTTGTTACTGCACACAAAGCTTATAGGAGAGCTTCTTAAAAGGGCCATTTTCAGCTTTCCAACTGAATTTCTGTGCAGGTACATCTCAGGGCCTAAGTTTTCATGCAGAGAAAAAGTTTGGGTCCTTCTGCTGGACACATTGTGGAGGTCAAACACAACAATATATGAACTGGTTTCACTGGGAGATCATAACACTGTGCTCTGCAATTCATCTCAGGCCTTTTCTTCCCTCCATAACAATATAGATTCATTAGCCACCTATCAGTCATTAAAAGAAGAACCAAGAGCTGACAGCACCCCAGAGGAGACACACTGTTCTGTATTAGGATGAAAACAGCTATGCAATTTGGATTTTAAAATTTAAAAAAGAAAAATAAATCTATTTTGCATATAAAATGAAGTTAGACCAAATTTTGTCCTCCAACTTCATAACCACTGAGAGTCATAAATGTTAGCCAATATACAATTTCTGTAATTAAAATGAAATGTTTTTTTTCCCTGCTTTCTAAGCACATATTTACTCCAAATACAGACCTTCAGAAACTCAACTGTCTTTGTGCTGTCTGACACTGCATGAACAGGATAGGAAGAGGTTTTTGGGAAACATGAAGCAATGCAGACTCCATCCAGAAAATGAAGAATATGAGCCATACAACAATGAAAGAATAATTTTTCACTAATCACCAGGCAGCTCTCCATCCTACCTTCTAGAGTGGTGTAAGTACCACACTAATCACACAGCTGCAGAAATAGCATCACTTAATTCATTTATATACTTACATATTCTCTTTACACATTGTCTGGTGCCACTTTGAAAATAATTAAAAAGCACTGTGCAAAATAGCAATAGAGTTCTCTACGAGCATTATACAAAGTCTAAATCTCTGACCTTGGGAAGTACTCCCTGCTTATATACGAGATTCTGGTCTGATTTTCAGGCATCTCTGCAGCTTATTCAGAGTATTAAAGGTCAAAGCCAGTCCTGGTTGGTGGAACATCAGGACAGATTGGTTTGGGTGTTTTCTTGGTTTTGTTTGCTTGGCATTGTTTTTGGTTTGAGGTTGTTTTTTTTTCTTTTCTAAAGCCAGTATCCCAACAGGAATAGCACTAGGGAGAAGCATTGTATCTTCTAACAAAATCTGCTATTACATGAAATCATTGGGAAAGAACATTAAGTTCTCAGAAAACTGACAGTGTAAATAAAATACTGTAAAAGCTGGGCAAATAATGGAAAAGTGTTTACTTTTACAGATCGATTTGTATCTCTAAAATCAGAGGCTCTTACCCTGCTGGAATGTCTTAATAGATAAAATATAATTGGAAACAAAGAATGAAGATAAGGACAGAAGATGGTTTGAGAAGCAGTGAGTCAGAATAGGACCTGCTCTTCACTGCCTCATGGCATGACAATATCCTGTTGTTTTGCATGAAAGAAAAGGGCAGGAACATACATAAAGTATTTCTGCATTTTACCTGCTGATCTATGGGTTGTCTTATTCATCATCACATTTTAAAAATTTTATCTACCTTCTTGAACTGGTCACAAAAATAAAGTGTTTTCATTAGTTTCTCTTGCTTACGTCTTTTTACTTCTTACTTGCATTTATTATGCCCCACTTATCTCCTCCCATACAAAATGCTACAAGTCCAGTAGGAAATGAGCAACTTTATCACTAAATTTTAACAGGTAAATTCTTTAATCATAATATCGAAAATATTTTGGTTAAAATGGTACAAAAACCTGACTAGACAAGGAAAAAAAAATCCAACTGAAACCCAATCTAGAACTGTGTAATTTGCAAATTAAATGTTTTTATTGCCTGATTATAGCTTGTCATATGGAAGTTTAAAATTAGCAACTGAGACTTCTCTGACTCCTGAAACAGCATTTTCTTCTCTCCTTCCCCACTAATACATATATTTGCCTTATTGCTTTAGTACCAAGTACATAAAGTTACATCAACTGAAATACACATGCCAATGCAATAAAATGGAGCAAGAAAATGTAATTCAGCTTTATTGAAAAGCTTTTTATTCTGCTCGAAAAGAAGAACAATGAAACGTGGGTTTGCACATACAAACAGCAAGGATATGAAAACTGCATATTCCATTGGGTTCTCTCCTTCCACTTAATAAGCTTTAAGTCTCAAGCACATTGCTAAGAAAACAAAATACGGAGTCACAGTAACATGAGCATCATAGCCTGTAATAACTGTTTCATGCATCTGGAACAGAACTATTTAAAAGTTCATGTGATACCCATGAAAATTAAGAGACAGGGATTTATGAATTCATGATGGGAAGAGAATATGCATGTGTGTAAGGTAAACCAGACCTTGTTCTCACCTGATATCAACACATGAGAGAGATTAAAATTGATTTTCATCTGCAGAACACACGCTTATTGGCTACATTCATTCCATTCACTGCAAGTACCTTCTAAAATGGGTCTGGTTTCTGTCATCTCGCACAATCAAGGAAGGTAAGCAAACAGATCATGCAAGATCGGGTCAAATATTATGCCTATATTTTGAAAAGACACAGAACACCATGTTATGAAATATCCAGAGAATCTTTGATGATGAAGCTGCTCCAGACACAAGGCTTGTGTTAACACTGAGTTGTATCAGATTCTGCCTAGAAATTTGTGTGATGTTTCATCCCTAATCACACCTATATGTACACAGAATATTCATAATATTAGTAGAGGCTGCTAGAAATATGCCAACTCTTAACTTTCTTTTTATTTGTTTAATGTAACACATGCAACACATTCACTCCCAGGAGAGAAGCAGGACTCAGTAGGTTTCTACCTTTAAGTCCAGTGATATGCAAGCATCTTATTACACTTACAACAACTGGTATTTATTGTCAACACATGTTTATTACCAATTCTACCATGTTTTGATAACAAGGGTAGAAAACAAGGGTTTATGCTCTACAAACATAATAGTCACTTAAGAGCCACAAATTCCATTCCTTCATTAGACTCATTATTATGCAAAGCAGCAGAGCTTGTTAAATATACCTTATGTATAATTCTGTGGTAGTAGGATATTCAAGTACCTAAATGAGTCAGGCAACCAAATCTTAACTGTTTTCTTGAATAGCTAATTCTGATGTCAGCACATAATGAAGTGCTAACTCACAATCTGCTCATCCTGGTAAAAGTTACATGATTGAAAAGAAATAAAATACCAGTCTCTGAGCTTTTGAGAAAAAATAACAGCCTCAGCATGTTGTAATAGCTATGTTGGTAATGACAACTTCTGGAGAGAACAGAATAAGGCAAATTTGCCTCAAAAAACCCCAAATCACCTAGATCACCTATGTGCATAAGCAGACCATCTTCCTCACCACTCTATACCCCAAAACTGGCTATACAATGACATTTCTGTGACTGTGTATTTTATACTTTAGACAGATACCAGAAACTGAACGTAATCTTGGCATAATTTTAGACTTCTTAAAAATACAGAAAAACACAGAATAGTTTGGATACACGGCCTGTTAAACCATGCACACTGCCTGTAGACACACAGCATTTGCAAAAATCACAACAGAGCTGCCCATGGAGCGAGTGAGACTTTCTGCTGCTTTCCCTGGGCCTTGGATCGAGTCCGGGAGAATGATGCTGGGGAGTGAGGGATGAGATCAGAAATTATCTCCATAATCAATTACTGTTGAAGGTAGAAAGAGGAGAACAGTATTACCAGTGGAAAAGTGAACATTACTCAATGCACGCCAAGAATTGGGGCGATTTGTCACTCTAGAAGAGATTCACTGGCTACTGGAGAATCACCTCCATGGTTTAATTTTTGTCAGGCTGGTGTTACAATGAAATTACATAATTTCACAGCAACCTCTACAAAAATCTCTTAATGCTGTGACACACTGTTGAACTTTTCATTTTATAGGTAGCAGTACTGTGGGTCAGACACACATGCTATAGAGTATTTTTAAACCCCCATTCCAGGAATAGAAGCAGCTCCAACCCCGTAAGTGTATTTCTGCAGCCCAGGAGCATTGCTCCCCAGGGTGAGACCAACCCCTGTCGCCAACATTCACCGATGCCCCAACTATTTCATGCCCTAAAGGCTCCAGGACAGGGCAAGCAGAAAGGACCTCCCACCCTCAAATGCACTTTTAAATCACAACCCAAACACTACTCAAATAAAACAGAGTTTTCAGATTGAGATACTGCTCCTGTCTCTGTTCACATTACATCAGTCTCATTCAGCACAGCCCACCTGAGTCTGCTTCTTCCACCCACAGAAATATTGCTAATAAAACGCAGCAAACTTCTATGCAGAGCAAGCAGGTGAGAGAAGATATTCTGCAGGTAGTTTCCGCTGCAGTGAACAGCACCAACCAACAGACCACAAACTTACTTACAAAACTTTTAAATGCTTCACCTCCCCTTAAAAGTGAAGTCAGGTAGATATGGTGCTTCAGGACACGGCTTAGCAGTGGACTTGGTAGAGTTAGGTTAATGGTTGGACACTATAATCTTGAAGGTCTTTTCCAACTTAAATGATTCTATGATTTAAATCACTTGAGGTACAGGAAAAACCACGAAACCGGAAAAAATTAAACACTCTTATATCAAGTAAAGGAGAATCATTTAGAAGTCATAAAATAAAGTCTGTGTTATATCAACACAAAAAGGAAAAGCTAAAGAGAACCTGGCGGGGATGTGTCAGAGCGTGGTGAACATGAGATGCCAGCATGGAAAGAAACAGAGGAGTCTCCAGTAAGGAGGGAGAAGGTGAGAGATGAGAGGTCTTTGTGGGCTTTGTGGAACAGAAGGAAGAGACCAGAGACAGTAGAATAAAAAAGCAGTAGTAGAGGGACATTAATAGCATAAAAGTTTTGTCAAAACCTCACTAGCAGGCAATTTTATTTAAACACTTTGCATTGGCAAAAAAGCCCTGACAGAACTGGAAAAAATAGCACTACAAGTAAAACGCATGTTCTGAAGGAAAGACAATTCTCCAATAAATATTTCAAAAAATATGCCTTCCATAAATTTATATTATCTGGGAATTATCACCAAACTCAAGGCAAACACAGCAGTGAACAAAGCAATAAGTAATTTAAGAAATATCTCAGGAGGGAAGGATGTTTGCTCAAGGAAATTATCCTACAGCCCAGTTGTCAGATTCAACACTGATTTTGGCCCCCTAAAGCTTTCCTAAAATAAACACTAAGAAGATCTTGACAGTCTATAAAGCACCCCCATCACTAACCACTCATGACCAAAGCAGGTTTAGTGTTGAGGAACACCAGGCTACTCACGTTTTAATAAACAGATGGGTAAATGCTTTGCCAGATCTAGCTCTAGTTACCTGAAGGGTTCTTTGATAAATAAGTGGCAGTGTTTCCAAGAAGACTCTCCTCAACAAATAAATAAATCAATAGTTCCTTTCTGAAGCATGGGGAACACGCTGCTGACAATAGGATTTCTTTTCTGCCACTGACTTCCCTCCTTTATCTTTCCAAAGACATTCCTCACAGAACTGCATGATTCTCCCACAGATATTACAGAATAGAGCTAGGCTGTCACCAGAAAGGACTGCTAGGATACGGGTAACCAAAATCTGTCATCTCCCCCATCTCACTTGGTATGGAGCACCTGGCAAAAAGCCCCACTGCTTTGATTAGGGCCATATGGACTATAACAGATGTAATGATGACAAATAACAGATATAGCAGATGAGTAAGTGTCCTATCAACAGATGCCCTGCCACAGCTGCTGCTTCACATATAAAAATACACTAACTTGTTAGTCAGCATAAAAACCCAATATTCACAGACCTTCAAAATATTTGTAATTCTCATCTCAAAATATGTGTCCTACCTGGGTTAAGCAAAATACTATGAAATGCACAAGTTTATACAGAACCACAAACATAAGGAACACTGTTAATGCCAACACTGCTCATTAAAAACACAGCCCCCAGGAGAAACCATACTGCTATGGAGCTGCTCCAGCTCTCCAGAGTGAGCCTCCAGCTTCCACAGCCTGCAGACCACCTCTCTGAGGATCTCCAGCTTCCACAGCCTGCAGACCATCTCTCTGAGGATCATGCTCTTCAAAGCTCTGCCACTCTAAGACTGAAACCTTTGCTATGATTAAAGCTCTGAAGTAGCTTTATCTGTTTAAGTCTGTCCTCCTGCCACCAGCTTTGCAGTCAGAAAGCATGAGCCAAGGAACAAGCCATCTCCCCATCTGTGAGTAACAATCCCAGAGTCATTTGCCTAGAAGAAGAGAGGCAACCTTAACCCATGACCTACCCCACTAAAATCACCAGTGTCATTTTCTTCTCCAGAATTGGTCGGGTTTTATCTCTAGCTCCAGCTGCTGTTTGGTCCTTTTAACTTATAGTGTTGGGGATCCCGAACAGCTAATGCTAATGGACTTATTTTTTGTTTTTATTTTAGTAACTCTCCTGTATACTGTTTCTCAACCTAAAAAAACTATGGGTTTGTCAGGTACATTACACCTCAACTCTTTAGTTTAATAAAAAGTACAAGGCAACTTCTTGTTACTTCTTGCACTAGAAGGTGACTATTTCTACATATTTCTAAGTGATTGCTTATTGAAGTAAGCCACAAAAGGGATAAAGCACAAGGGAATACAGTATCATGGGCAATATTTACAGAGGAAATTAAAATTTTAAAATTTACTATCGAAGTTACTGGTAGATGAAAAATGCAGAGGCAGAAATAAAAGTCATACATTTTCATGGTAGCACACTTGCCTGGTTCCTGCAGAGGAAGAACAGTTCTTTTACTGTATCAACTACTCATATCACAATTTTAAGAAAGAGGTAAGTGAATTTTCACATATGACTAATAAAATAACTCAGATGTAGTAACCTGAAGATGGCACATGGTACAGACATTAATTGCACCTGTGATGTTCAAATCCCACATTTCTGGAACAAGGCTATAATACAGTCTTCCTTGGGTGCTCCACTCCAACTGCAGCAGTTTCAAGCTGAGTACAAAGATGTTGCCACAGCATAAAACAGATTCTGGAAATTGCTGGAAATATTTATGACTGTAAACCTCTTGGGTTACTAGCTAGGATTAGACTACATTAACAGGCTCAGGAGGACAGGACAGATAAGAAAAACGATCTATTTCTATCCAGGCACTGTGCAGCAACGCTGAAGGTGTAGCTTAATGGATGTTTAGGAGCACATCAAAGCAAACCTGAATGTATTTTGTTCTCTTCCTTTACAGTAGCCCAAAATGGCTAAAGCAGATGGTCTGTAGTTCTTTTCCTTATAGACTTCAGGAAACAGGGATGCAGTGAAACGCATTTCTTGCCATGATGTCATTTGCAGCTGACAAGTAAAGTGGTATTTTCTGTCACAGATAAGGCAGAAAAAAATAAAAGAAAAACCCCACCTCACTGGGATGTTGACAGCAGAGATGTTTAAAACAATAAAAATTTGCCAGGTTCATGTAAAAATGTAAAATGTAACTTTATCTCCATGAGACAGGACACTGTGCAGTCCAAGCAGCAGAATAATTTCTTGAATGTTGAAGATGAAAGCCAGACGACAAAAAGTTTCCCATGAAGTTGTATCTCCAGTGTAAGCTCTTAAAAAAATTATTTAAATCAAAAGCAAAAACATTGCATAATGTAATTCAGTTTTCTTATGCAAATGTATTACTCTGTAGTCCCCAATAAAATTACAAGAACAGACTGAGGTTGCAAACTCAGTTATTTGGAGTTAGAAAATGCCAGAATTAAAAGTTGCCTAACCTCACAAATATTGAGCAAGAAAAATTTTTTAAAAAGCCCTCAAGCACTAAGATTTCAGTACCGAAGGCCTGGAAGGGCATTTCCACGTCATCAGGAGAGAAGCCACCCAGAAGGTTTTAAGCATGAGTCCCATGAAGAAGCCACTCAGACTGAAGCCCCCAGATCCAGAGAGCTTCAGCTCCCGAAGTCATGGTTTCTGATGGGATGTGGGATGCTTTAGCTTGTGATGCAATTCCTGCATGTTTCTGCCATTCTTCACAATCCTGCCCCCAACAGATTCCCCTCAGCCCTTGTTTCCCCACCAGTTCCTGCCTCCTCAACTCTTACCAACATTCAGGCTCACCACATTCCTTAACTTTTCTTAAAATCCCTTTATCCTCAGTCTCATAAAACTCATTCTGTCAGTCCCTCATCCCTCATTTAAGATAATGGAATTAATTACTATCAATTAAATTCCTCTAGCTCCTCCCTTTTCATCCAGATGGATTTCATAGCTTTTGCTGCTGTGATCTGAATACAAGAAAGGTTGTCTCATTACAAGAGCAACACCCAGACTCCGTTAGATGAGTGTTACAGAGAAATAGCAACAAACAGCAAGAAAGGGGAGAGACCCAAGATTCTCACTTCCATGGTAAGACTTCTCCTGTAAGGGGAAAACTTAGAAAGGGATTTTCTTGCCCATATGTAAGGCAGAGGGGGAAGGAGATGCTGCAGCACAGCTGGGAAGCTTCAGGGAGAAGAATTTGATGGAGACATTTCTTAAGCAGCAAAGACTAAAAGTCAATTCAACCAAAACAGCCTAAAGGCCATCTCAAAGCCATCTGCTCTCATTTTAGAGCTGCTCAGTATGGGGAATTTTCTGCTATTAGAGCAGTTTCTTGTTTTATCTGGAAACCTCCTTTCCTCAAGTGCTGCTGAATATATTTAATTAGTTTTCAAGAGTCTGAATGTTTAGTGGAAGGTGTCAAATTATTCTGTGCCTATAGCAAGCTGCAGCAGGCATCAAGTGCATGGCAGCTTTTGCTGAGCACCGACTTGGTGCTCCTGGTAGGACATTTAAGGAAATTTGAGGGCAGCTGCAACTAGTAGTTGGTCCAACATTCACAGCAGGACTTGCAGCAGCGCTACTTATCTACACTGAAATGTTTCCACTGTAAGCAACCTTCTTACACTTGTACCTTCCCATCAACAGGCTCACAGCAGTCAGTAAAAGAGATCATTTAGAGTGGAGTGAAGGGATGCTGGAGGAGTACCCATCACCATGACCTGCACAGCTGGCACTGGCTTTGCCGCAGCTCTCAGCAGTGCGCTGCTCACTCATCTGCCTGTCATGTTGTCATCGGTTTCTCCTGGTATCATTTCTTAAGTAGGACAAACCCAAAGGCTGTAGCCTGATAAACTCAAATTAGAATTAAACTCCAGACAGTTCAGAAGAAGAAATAAGTTACTACATACTGGGGAAGGGTTTAATACAAGGGTTTCTGACTAAAATTGTATTGTGATATATCCAGGAGATCAAAACAGATCATCCAGCAGTTCCTGCTGATCTTTCATCTTAGAAAGACACAAATAACCTATGGCATTGCTTATTTTCTCAAATCTAAAGTACTGCAAACACTACTTTTTACCCTGCTGAAGAACTTCTCTGCTCCTACCAGCTACACAAACACGTTAATCAGCCTGACTGGCACTACAGACGAAATCTACCCACTGCAATTAAGCCAAAATTTCATTTGCTCTGTCACACGTCTACTTCTGCCCTTCACATCCCCTCTAAAATCAGAATGGCCTTTTCAGTACATGTGCCAGAGCTTCAGTCTGGTTACAAAACCTCTCTTCCAATATATTAATCACTGCTCTGACCCAGATATAATAGAGAGACATTTAAAACCCAAGCAGTATAATCCCCATGCAGATATCAAATCCCATGTTTTGGTTTAGAAGAGCAGGAACAATAACTGTTAGGCAATTACACAGGGGGGTAAATAGATGATAAAATTGCATTTGGTCTTGCTCAGAATGAATTGGTATTGGATACTGCGTTGTCTGGAGGAAGAACTGAAGACCCTTGGAAGCATGGCCTGGAATAAATTAAATTCATTACACAAAGCAATGATTTGTGATAAGAACTCACTCTAACTTGATCTACTTGGACAACTTATATAGTGACAAGTCAATGCAATTTAGGGTGTGGGGCAGACAAGTACCACGGTGTGGCTGTCTTGCTCTCAACTGAAAACAGTTACACAGCAGAGCAGCCTTTTTCCAGCATCCAGACCAACATCATCTTCCTCATGGATACTAGGATGTGAGAAATCCATTTTACTCTAGCCACATAGTCAGTAAACACTGGAGTATGGAAGTATGTTTAGGTCCCTCAGTTTAGACACAAAACTCAGATCTGGAATCTTGAGGGTATTTTCTTTTCAGTAGAAGATGATTTATTATAAGGCTAAAAGGTTTCTAAAAGAAACAAGATAGTAATTCCACTGAATCCCCACCAGAAAAGCCAGGAGAAAGAAAAATACAGGCAGAAGTGGCTTAAAGAGACTACAGTTACTTTTAGATAGAAGTGAACAAAAGAGTTATATAAAAAGATGAATAGTGTATGCTATTAAGAGTTGAAGTTCTGAAACACTAAGTAGAAAAACATTAAAGTTATGTTAAACAAAGAAGCTGAACATTAAAAAAAAAAATTCTAATGAAAAGAATATGAACTAAATCCAGAAAAAGAGGCTCAAAACCAGCTGACTGCAAAGGAGAGTGAACAATCAATATGGAAATGCAAAACACCACTGTCAATATCAGACTATTGAAAATCAAAAGCATTGTATCATACACTTATTTGGTACTTGGGGAGTGAGCAATGAAGCCTAATAGCAAATCACGAACAAGGGTTCAGAGACCAGCTGAGAAGCTGTGGCAGTGTACAACCAGTCTCTAAACCTAGAAACCCAATAAATCACTGACGCATTCCATTAACTTCATTACTGGGTAAAATAGCAGCACATACAGTAGAAGCAATCAATATAAAACACCAGGAAAATACAAATCATTAGAGATTACAATGACAATAAGTTCATAAAGAGAATCTGCACTCAATGACATGACAGCTGCCGCCTGACACGCTGGGGTTTTGAATAGATGTCCCCAGACACCAGTTTCAGCCCATCAGCTACAAGCTCTCATTCTCTCCATCAGCTCTGCAAGAGCAGCAGGCTACCCACACTGCCTGCAAAGTATGAATATAATGTAAACATTAATATGAAGTTGAGAGGGGTGCATGCTTGTTTTTTGAAATGGTACCACTTGTAAATGATCAATGTGGCAAAACACTGATTAAACTTCAGTCTTAACTTCTTCCTATACATCACTAATAGTTAAACGTTGCCTAGCTGGTTTTGGGTAAGAGGTTTTGACTTGCTTATGTCCATGGTAAGTGATATTAGAGAAAAAAAAAAAAATCTATATAAACTTTTAGCAAAAAGCTACAAAAATAAAAGTGCTAAGGAAGCAAATGAAGGCATTTGAAATCCAAGGGGTAGAGGGCTTCCACCTAACTGGTGAGTTCATCGTTCCAGTTTGCTCCATCCCCAAAAGCTAGTGCACACAGATGATCCAGAGCACTTTCTTCTCTGCTCTTCTTGCAGCAAGAGAGTGAAAAAAGAAAAACACAGGGATCATTTGAGCACATTAACCTCCTTGGAAGAGAGAGGAACAAGACAAGATCTGTAGAGAACTGCATTCTGTCTGCCTCTGCAGTAACAGCATTACACTTGAATGAAAACAAAATTATGTGGACAACTGTTAGTTTACTGAAGGGTCAAAGAGATGACAGCTGTGGCAGGCAGCAGTAAACCTTTAATATGCCATGATGTACCAATGTGCACATCCTTCAGTGCATGAATAAATGTGGCTGAACAAGGGATTACACCTGAGCAAGCAACTGCATAGATTAATAAATTCAGCATCAGAACATTTCACAACACAAGCTGAGGGAGTAGAGAAAAACAACTGCCCAGAAACACTCATCTGTTCTTCTGCTACTCCATTTGTAAAAACAAACACAAGCCCAGTGTTACTGAAGAGAGTTTAATAGATTGAGACATGTACATAAGGAGAAAAGCCCCAAAACACAGTGAGATCTCCAATCTTTTTGTTGGTATTGAAGCAGAATTGTTAAGTGACAGATGCTCTACGTGCAGATTGATCTCCAGCCTCAGTCAAATTGCTCCACATAGGGTGATGGAATCCTCAGAAGCACAGCGTTAACTACAATTTAATAAAAAGCCATGGGCTGAAAAAAATACAGTTTCATAAAAAAGAACGAGGATCTCTCACTGCACAGGGCTGAGAGAGGTAGTAACCGGGAAATGAAAAGCCAGGTACTGCATCTCTTCTTGTAAGTAGTAAGAATTTCCTTGGTGATTGAATGAGACTCCCCACAATTGGCAGCCTATGCTCTCTGTCACTATCATGTCCTACTAGAAACACTCATGTAAATACATTTTTGATACAAAAATAAAGACAGAAGCAGTGCAGAGTAATAGGAATAGTTCTGAGTGTTGCAGCTGTGGATTGCTTACAGTTAAAATTTGCTGTATTTTATATATTCATTGAGTGTTAGTATAATTCTGTACATCACAGGACAACTGTGTTGCTTATGCACCTTTTAGTAACACCATTTTTTCCTGTTTCAGAACTTGCTGCTGTAAAATGCATTCAGAATTAGGTATTTATTTCCAGTTGAGGAGGCTCCAAATCCAAGAGTTTTATTTGCCATGAAGGGTGAAGTACGACACAGATAACACAGATGTATTTATGTTGACTGAAATGTTTATGTTTGATTTTGTAACTTGTAGAGCTACAGTTGAAAGATCAAAGCATTAAATTACCACTGCACATTCCTAGCAACTTCAATGGGCTTTAGACCAGGCCCTTAATGTGGTATTAATGTAATGTAGATGTTTTTAAGTATTATCTTAATATTATCTGTAGTATGCTAAATGGGCGAACAAGACCCCATTAGGGGAATTCTGACAAAACAAAACAAGGGAGAAATTCTTCCCCTGGCAGTGATTCGCTTTGATTTCTTCAGTGAATATAATATTTGTTTTCGCAAATAAGTCATATTCCAAAGGTTTAAGAAGAGTCCTGAAGTGCAAAAATCCTAAGAGAAGTCATCACTCCTCCCCTCCCCGCCAAAAAAAAAAATCCGCATGAATTAAGATGAAAATATTTTTTGTTCAGAGGTTTACTGGGCTGGGGGAGGCACAGGAAATGCCAAAATTGCTAATTATTTCTAAAAATTCTTCAGTCTGCAGACATGAAGGGAGTATTTCAAAAGGCTCCTGTTATGATTGCAGAATTTAGGCATAAAGTCTAAATATCTAAAAATATCATGGATCATATTGGTTTAATCTTTATGTATATTCTCTGACTGAAAGAAAACTTTGAGGTTTCAAAAGCCGTAAAAAATTCCCACAAACAACCCCACTAACCCAAAAAACCTTCCCCCCCAAACACCATCACCAAAACCATCAAGAAACCATCCAAGAACTAGACACTACATGTACTAATTAATTTCAGCGAAGAAATTATTGCCCTCCAAAGACTAGCTAAGTTAGCAAAATGAATGTTTAAGTCAAAAATAATTATTGCCTACATTTAGACAGCTATTAAAGAAACGAATGAGAGGGACCGTGAGGCTGAAATGTGAATGGGCTAATAAATAAACAGCCCATTCCTCACCTACTGACAATAAATATGCTTTGCATTACTGCAGAAAGTTTGGCAGCAAAGCAGCTCTCTAATATAAAGTGGTGGACAATCAGAAGCAGGTGAACAACAAGGTGCACAAAAAACTGCAGTTTCAGATCCCCATTTCTTAGTGTCAGCATTTATTGCTGCCACAGCAGGGCTGCATCTCCAGCCTACAGCAAGCTGTGGCCTTCAGGACTAAGGCAGCAGACAGTTAAAAGATCTCCATGACAGGTATGGAAGGAAAAAAAAAAAAAAATGATTCAA
>VYZX01017258.1:210327-221449 GCA_013401335.1 Brachypteracias leptosomus | reverse complement strand
CAAAATCATGGCAGGTTAAGACTTAACTTCACTGAAAGTGGCACTTTTAACTTATATAAGTCATAATGTTGCAGGTCATTAAGTCTGTGTTTTTGGCTGGACATGGAGGTTGGCCTTCAACTTTCTGAAAGAATTTTGTCCAGATAACCTACTAAAACAGTGTGAAAATTTTAGTGTCGTTTTTCCATGAAAATTGAAAATGATGCAAAATACATCTATGAGTAGAAAGAAAATGGTTCTACATGTGTCTCTGCCCAAAATAATTTTTCCTTATTTCCTATGCCAGAAAGTCTCTGCTCTCTCCTTACCATACTTACCCTCCTTCACAAGCTATTCATGCACAAGCTTTGTCAGATAGTAAGAGATAAGCAGATTTACATTAAAAAAAAAAAAAAAGAGTTGCTATGGGAATAAGACAACAAAAACTGTTACCTAATCCAACATAAAAAGGAATGAGAACTGGAGAGAGCTCAAATGGAACTGAAACTGTCACCCCAACCTATAGGTTATGATCTGCAACAACTGATTTTTCTCTCTCATTTACTCTATGCCTTTATGCAATTTCATTTTCTCTTCAGATACTAATTACAGAATATAATAAAGTTAAGATCCAAAAAAACTTTAAGAATTAGAAGTAATATTTTCCAATATATTGCTCAATACTGTCACTTGTAAAAGGTGAAATGGGCTCAATCTGCACCAATGCTATGGATGTAGATGTGGAATCTGAAATTAATCTTTATATTTTTTACATATATATATAAAAAAATAGATTCGGCCATGTAGTTCTTTATTGCAGACCATAGACTGCAGTTTAAAGAAAGTTTTGTATAGGCTAGTAAGCAAATTCAGACTTATTTTTTCCACAGCTGCAATCAAAGGCAATTCTTACAAATTTTGACATCAGAAAGATCTGTCACACAACTCCCTCTCCTCAAAAAGTCAAAGCACCAGTAATGTCAGTAGTTTATCTCAAAATACACTGTCTCTTATCAGAGCTTGCTGGAATCGCTTCCCAGCCAGCACAAAACATCATGGGAAAGAATGAATCTGTTCCATTTTCAAGTTTTTGATACAGGATAAATGTTTCTTAGACTTTGAAAAATGCAAGGAAAATGTATTTCCTCCCATTATGTATCCCCAGAGCTGCCCCGATTTGTTAAGTAACACAACAGACGATCTCCCTACACAGAGAATCTTAAAAATGAGAACTGTGATGAGACCTTAAAAGACCCAATTCATAAAGTCTGTGTCGATGGATGAACTCTGGCAAAGAAGACCAGAAAATAATCTGCAATGAACTAGTTAAAAAATTCGAACACAGAGCAGAGCTTTACAAGACTGGTTCTTATTTTCACTTCAGCTCTTTCAAGCCCTGCAAAGGTGTCCCAAAAGTGGCCAAGGAGCAGACTTGAAGCTCTTCAAAAAGCCACCTCAAGATTTACATTGGGGTATGTTCACATCAGCGTGAATCAAATCCCACGTCTGGTACTAAGGCTGCTAGTGTCACCATTTGCCTGCTGCCTCCAATATCATAAAATTGGCCATTGAGTTCTTTCTCAATAGCAATATCTTTATCCACCATCTCTGAAGTATGGGAGAATCCTTAACTGAATCTAATATTGAACTATTTGGGGCTTTTTTGTATCACTTTCAGAGTTATAAATAGTTCTATGAGGAACCAGGATAAAACAGACACTAATTACCCCTGACTATGCAAATTAAGCAGTTTTTTAATTCAAGTTTAAAACATTTTGAAGCTCTCATTGCACAACTGCCAAAGGCAAATGAACACACTATTTCTCTTTGCAGTCCTTCTCCTGTTGCTGCTGAGCACCCCAAGATACACTGAATTATTTTGCAAAGTATATGCCTTGTGTGCAAGGCAGGACTCACAGTCCACCAGGGACAAGGTGGCATCTTGAGCCTCTCCAACCTTCCATGCTGGAGGAGCTGTGAAGGAGTTGTGAAATTTTCTGCTTATTTAAAATGAGCTCCTGCCATACTCCATTGCCTCTACTAAACAAAAGTGATGCTAATCCACTGATTTCTCACACTTGGCAGTTCTTAACAAAATGACACTGTGAGACGGGAACAAACCCTGATGAGTATTTAAAACAATGCAGTAAGTCTCAGTTTTATGACTCTTCACATAAGACTCTCAGAACTGCACGAAAACCTGCAAGTGTCATTATGCTTTATTCTTGTCATTTCAATGGAAAACTCACCTGCACAAGGTCACTGCCATCACAATTTGAACCCGGATCTCCACAGCCCTCTGCATTTGGCCACTCCAGGTTTCCCATTTTACACCGCGAGGAAAAAATTCAGCTGGATTCAGTACACAGAGCTCCTTACTTTATATCACTGCATGAAGTTAGTCCACATCTCCCCTTCTTCACGAAGGCCTCCTGATCTCTTCTGTTGGATTAAAACACTACAGACATTTGTAGTGGCTGGTTCAGATAAAGTGGTTTCTAAGTTCAAACACCTCACCACTGAGTTCTCAGTTGTTGAACAACTGACCTTGGACTATGCAAGACTAAAGTCTAGCCAAGAACAAATACATTCACCTACGTGTCATCTGCTTTCTCCTTCAAGTGAGCAAGCAGCACTTGTCTAGAAAAAGGTCTACTTTCCTGCCAAAAGGCATGTGTTTGAAATGCTTTTGACTTTGTTAAAGGACTCCTAAGAAGTCGACGAGAAAGTCAGAACTATTTGTTCCATCCAAGTAGGAAAAAACCTCACGCTACATTAGACAGCTGTATTTTAATATTCTGTTTATAGTTATGGAAATTTCATTCATTTTAGCATCAATAAGTTCTGATTGTGCTAATCAGACAAGAATATAAATGAGCTTTTATTTGCTTAGGTTTTCAAACATGTATAGTAATACGGGTGAGGTTAAGCTTTTGCTTTGCAACCTTGTGTTATTTTTTCACTGAAAACCCAATGTGAAAATTGTGTTCTGATCCCTGATAAATATTGGTGTCTGCAATCTCATCACTGATATGCACACCCTGTTCTGGGAAAGTTAAAGGCTAATATTATCTCATTTGCTAATAAACACAAAAATGAAAGGTTAATTATGGCAAAAAACAATTTTTTTTTTTATCCAGAAGACTAGCAGCAGCATATTTAAAATTATCAAAAATTAAAAATCTAAAAGCATTCACTTTGAACATAATCATTAAGAACAATAACAAAATCAGAACAGTTTCTTCTGGAATGCTTTTTAAAACACAAAACAAAGTATTTAGTCTCAGTTCTGTTGTTTTCCCGAACATCTGCCAAATTATTCAGCTTTATGATTTCAACCGCACTGCACCTCCCCTGTTTTTCAGCTGTCATTCACAACCACCTTCATATGGTTTTTTTTTTTTCCCTTGCAGTGTTCTGAGCTTCCCAAGTAAGGGGTTGATATAGTTCATGTTCTGCACAGCAAAGTTCTCCCAAAGTCTTTTTCCCTTGTGTTCACCTCCCCGATGTCTTTTACCCTCCTGCTTGCAGAGGAAAAGGTTTCCCCCAGCCCACCTTGGTATTTCTGTAGCACAACTCATCTGCAGACCAGCTTAGCATCACTAGATTAGTTTTGTAGAAATAAGATTAAAGGTAGCACTCTAGAACTGGGTACTACTTGGGAATTATCACACTAGATGAGATTACTCATCCATCTTGGCCATCATTTATTCTTCAGTAATAGCCAACAATAGATTCTTCAGAAGGTGGTTTAATCAATGAAGATGGCTGAACAGTAAGCCTGGGATGCTTCTGTCTAGTTTGCTATCAAAAGGCAAAGAAACAACAGAATGGCTATTCAATAGAATGCTATTCAGGTAGTGAGTGAAAGCTTTATCTTCATTTCATTACACAAACCAGAAAGGCAAAAGACCCAAGCTCTGAGCTTTTATCTCTTCAGTAGGGACAGCCTAGCAAGTAAAAAAGGATGACTTTAATAGCTGCTGCCAGGGGGACAGGGAAGAAGAGATAAACTGATGCTTTAAGAGAGAAGAGAGAGGGATCTCAGCTTGCAGAGAGTAGATGACACAGTCTCTCTTCAATACAGCTCCCAGTGTCCCCTTGTACCACCTCAGGATGGAGAGGGCTGCCTGATGTTCAGGTGGAGGTGTTGGTTACTATTGTGGAACAGCTCTTGCGCCACCCTTGGCACATGGTGGGCATGCTACGTGCTAAGGAACAGCTAGGAGCCTTCAAAAGCTACTTTCCTGGAGACAGGAGACCGCAGTCATATAGTAAGTATCCATATACTAAACACCTGGCAATGATCTACCTACCAAGAAACTCTGCAAACAGAAGTCTCAAGGCACTGGGAGTTATCACCCTTCTTGTTAAATAAATATTTAGACTACAGATTTAAGTATTCTGTTAGGAGTTACCATTAAAATGCACTGAAGATCCATAATATGTTACCAAAAAAATATATTGGAATTACTTGCTATGTTGTACCATAGTTTAAACTGCACTAGGCAGAACTACTGTATAAATACAGATGTACAGTCTTCATGCTCAGTAATATTTGCAATAACAAAATTTTATTGCAGGATAAAGGGTTTGAAAATTTCTTCCTGGTAATTTATGTAAAAATGAGAATTGCCACTAGCCAAAATTTCTCCATTCAAATGTCATAAAGTTTGTGATGAGCTTAATCAATGAAGATAAAGACAGCATTTGTCTTCTTGAAATGAGGCGTTAGTTGTCTGCAGGTTTCAGCTTTAAGGTTAGAAAGTATCTGCGGCAAGAAGTAGCTACTTTTCAAGAGAAGTCTTTCTTCAGCTTGGAAGATGAAGAATAAACTAAAGCGACTCCAAGAGGTATTTAAGGTCTCTCTTCAAAAAGAGCTTTAATGTCACACCATTTTCTACACTTAACGAATTAAATACTGCATCTGATAAGAGTATGCCCATCATCAAATAGAGATTCCTGTAAATCCACCAAACTTGCAGAAAGTCTGTTAAGTTAATAACAGCCTTTTCATTAACCTGGACCTCCCCAGGTTTATGTATAGCTAAAAAACCCTAACAAACCAGGGGATCCTGATAAAGGAGACTATATGTATTCCCTCACTTAATTCCAAGTTAACGGATTAGCATCGTTCTCCACTGCTGCTCGACTTCTTAAGGCAATATCAATGAAGAATGAAAACAAGCCCTAAAAAGCCTTTCTCAAGATGCGTACGCTCCACTGGCAGGCTGTAGACAGAAAAGATCACAACGCTACAGCACAAGTGTCCAAGACAACTGTAGTTAATGTATTAAAGAACGAGATTTGCAGCAAGAAGACAGAGGAAAGATTTACACTGGCTCATAGCAGGAGGTGAAACTAGGTCTCCAGTAAGCCACCACCATCTGTCAGTTCATAAGGCAAAAGATGCCTGCAGCAGGGCAAATTTCTTGCCTCGCAGAGCTTACATACCAGGCTGTTTGCTGCATCCTTTGTTCACTGTAACAGAAGAATAGTTAGGCTTGGTAGTATGTCGGGTTCAAGTGCAAAGACATACCTACAATGGGTGCCTTTTCAGGTTCACAGCAGCAATTCCGTTTTCTGATACCAGATCTGTTGGAGCACCCATGATATCAAACAACTCATAGAAAAGCAGAACTCAAAGACTAGTTCATCATTTTGTAACTAATTCAATAAGCAAACAGAATTTTCTATCAGTGTAATGAATCTTGTTAGCAATGTACAAGTGATCTGAGATCAACAGTTCTGACAGTCACTATTGGCATAGATGCATTTTAATGTTATGACTATACACATTTAATGTACAAAAAGGATATTACTATTAATATGCAAACCCATTATGCATTAAGATACAGACTGGCTCTGAATGCTGTAACTCTTAATGAAAACTGAATTTAACAAGAGCAGTGTCATAGTAGTAAGTGATGATAGCTTTTTTTTTCCTCCTACAAATGAATTCTCACTCATACAGAAACTGCTCACTGAAGGGTAAATCAAAATTATTGCAAGTTTCCAAGAGCTGTATCTGTTTTGCACAGGGGAAGGTATTGTTGGAATTCTGCCAATGTCCAAGAAACCTACGCATGGAATTACACATCTTTGACTGCAAATATACTCCTACACAAGCTCAGTTTCAATACAAGAATTCACCAGAACCACACACAAGTTATTTCCTTATCTACATTAAATCAATGACATACTGAAGTTAGGTACACCTCTTGTTTCCAAGAAACACTGAAGCCAAAAATAAAGCACTCTTTTGCCTTCAAAAGATACTTAGCCACAAGGAAACAGCATCTCACTACATAAGAGCATACCAAGGGGAAGAGAAGTTGCACCCAGGGATACTGGATGAGAGACTTAAACTGACTGCACGTAAATGCAAAGCACCCAGATTGAGGCCGCATTCATTGCTGTGGTCAGATCCTACCACAGCACTCAAACAAACAAAAAAATCCATATGGGAAAACATATGTACTAGTGCATCTGTAAACCTGGTACAGGAAAAAGGTACTGGTCTTCCAGTAAGGATTTGACAAAAATTCAAGCCTGTCTCCATGCTAGAATGAATAGGAATATTGTTCACTCATCTCACTGATCTTACAGGACCCTGACATTTGGGACTCAGGGCAAGTGCAATGACATTAAAAAAGTGGATCCATATCACATTAAGTAGGACCTGCTTTTTGCCTCTCCAAATCAATATGGGACAGAAATGCGAGGTCAAAACAGGAACCTGAGATTCTTTGCATATGCCCAAGCAAGCAAACCACCCACCAACTCTTAAAAGGGTATTCCAGATGTGGAGAGCCAAGTTTTTCCTCTGAAGAGGATATTTCTGCTTTCCTTGTGGCATGATTTAGTAGCAACAATAAATCAGTAAGAACGTGGAAGGTTTGTTTTCCTGCTCTTTGGAAAATAAAGAACAACAATCACACTTCCCAATTTCCTAGGTCTCCTAAACTTAACGCTAATAAAGAGGAGAGCTGTGGATCCAAGACAAGACACTGTTGAGCTTGAGGGTTTATTGGTTTTTTCTCTATTAGACTGAGAAATACACAAAATCAAAAACTTAAAAACTCAATTAAACACAATTAAAACACCTGAATTGACATAAATACATATAATATGATCTAGCTTTAAAAACAAATGGTCTATTAAATGAGGAATGAGAATGAAAAAAACCCCTCCCTGTTGGCAAATTTCAGCATAAAGGGACAAAAAGTGAGTCAGGCTTCAATGTCCAAACAGTTCCTGTATGTTATAATAGTTTTTAGGTTGAGGTTTGGTGTTTGTTTGGGGTTTCTTTTGTTTTGGTTTTGGGGTTTTTTTGCCAAGGCTTGTCATGGACAGAGGAAAAAAGCTTAATGGCAATTTTTCTTGTTTTGCCTTACTTAGGTAAAGTACAGTCAACAGCATTAGGATACACTATTTGTGGGGGCAACGAGTTAGAAGCACAGCAGAGAAAGTTAGTCCAAGCAGATTCTACAGGTCTCACCCTGGACAGGCTGTTTGAGATGTGCCCTTTCATCTCCTGAAGACAAGAATTTTATGCATTTACACACACAGTTCTCCTTGTTCCACTGCTTTGAACTTTCTCTTTTTTTCGCAGCTTTCTTTCCCCTTCAAACATCCTTCAAAAGTTGTTTTTCCTCTTAATTCTCAAAAGCAAGTTTAAAAAGATACCTTTCCACAGAGAAAAGAGCAGTCAGTTTTAGCATTATAAACCAGCTAAAAACAGTATGAAATTATGACAAAGCAGAAGAAACCAACTGAAACCAATTCCTGTGCTCACACTGGTGCTGCTGAGCAAACGCCTGGCACTGGTGCCAGCTGGGGCTGAAGGAAGCAGCACTCCCCATGGAGCTGGCTCCTTCTCTCCAGTTGAGCAGCACAAGAAACTGCAGCAGGAAAACGAAGCCAAAATTAGCAAAAGCAATAAGAAAAACCAGCCTTCAGGCAAACCGCAGAGAAGCTGTTTATACACTTATGTGATGGGTCCCTCTGCCATCCAGAAGGGCCTTGACAGGCTTGAGAAGTAGGACTATACAAACTTCATGAAGTTCAACAAAGTCAAATGCAAGGTCCTGCACCCTGATTGGGTTAATCCCAAACAAATACAGGTTGCGTGATGAGTGGACAGAGAAAGCTCTGCATAAAAGGACTTGGGGGTGATAATGGATGAAAAACTGAATGAGCAATGTGTGCTTGCAGGCCAGAAGCCAGCTGCATCCTGGGATGCATCAAAAACAGCGTGGCCAGCAGGTTGAGGGAGGAGATTCTCACCCTCTACTCCACTCTTATGAGGCCCTACCTGTTCAGCTCTAGGGCTCCCAACATAAAAAGGACATGGACGTGCCCAAGCAAGTCCAAAAGAGGCCACAAAGATAATTAAGGGGCTGAAGCACCTCCCCTATGAGGGCAGTCTGAAAGAGTTGGGGTTGTTCAGCCTAGAGAAAAGAAGGCTTCAGGAAGATTTTATTGGAGCCTTACAGGACTTAAAAGGGGCCTACATCAAAGATGGGGAGGGATCTTTTACAAGAGCATGTAGTGACAGGACAATAGGTAATGGCTTTAAACCAGAAGAGGGTAGATTTGGATTAGATGCAAAGAAGAAACTCTTCACTGAGGGTGGTGAGACACTGGAACAGGTTCCCCAGAGAAGCTGTGGATGCTCCCTTCCTGAAGTGTTCATGGCCAGGTTGGATGGGGTTTTAAGAAACCTGATCCAGTAGAAGATGCCCCTGCCCACGGTAGGGGGGTTGGAATTTGGTAATCTTTAAGGTCCCTTTCAACCAAAACCATTCTATAATTCTATGGTAGGTGTTTACCTCAGTTATCTTAGATGTTCACTGTATACACCAGTCACTGCAATGACAGCACATCACAATCAGCAGCACATTTATGCTCCTGCATTCTAGAAATGAAGGAACTACTGCTATCCAGCTCACCAATACAGTCAGTGACATCAGATGGATCATTTGGGAGGGGTGGAAGTCTATACAAGAGTCAGGAGAAGTTTCAACATATTTGGAATCAGTTCATGACTTCACCACAGATCATGGTTTAGTTCTGCACTTTAACTGTTCAAGTTGTTTTTTTTTCTATTTTATTCATTTTTATCTTTGTTCTTCAGAGTAATTTAAACATAATACTGAAGTGTGTGTTTTGAAATTTCTTTCCTAACAAGGTAGGCATTTTGAAACTTCATATATGTATATTTAATGCTAAATAATCATTTTTTGCTCCCCAAGGCAAGTGGACAAGACAACTGCAGGATCATTAGTCATACAGATATAAGCATGCATCAATAAACAAAAACCCAAGGGCCATTCATTATTTTTTTTCATTAGATACTCTCACATCCCCACTTTGATAAACTGAAGATTCACACAGGATAAACGAAAAGCAATTCAATATAGGATACTGCACTAAGGGAACTAGTTTGAAATACATTATCTGTAAGGACAGAGAATGTCAAGGTTTATAAGCCGAGATCAGCAGCATCTCCATTTCTGTAGCTACAATGTCATTTCATAACATTGAACTGGAGACAGGTCTTGAAAGAACTGTCTTTTTGCTTATAAGCAGAGCAGAAGAAAAATTGCTTTCTATAGAGTCAGGATACTTGCTGATCCATCTTAATGATAGGTTAAAAGTAATAGTCTCAAAACTGTTTAACAACTTGTTCTACATTTACAGGGTGCTCTTACTAAAATCTGTCTTGAAATAAACTCAGCTCCAGGATTCCCAAGTGGATTTTAGAAACACACTGTTCCAAAGATCTACTAATTCAACCGATTCAAGCAAACAGGTCATGTTGGCATTAAACCTGTGCTCAGTCTCCAAATAGCAGAACTTTATGTCAGGATTGAGACCTCCCGCAGAGCTTCGAGTGAGATGGGTTAGGCAGCAGGAAATGCTCAACCCAGGCTGTTCAGCAAATTACATATGGCTCAAAACCTTGTCTCAGCAAGTGCTGACTAACTCCAAACAATAATCTCAATGGTGGCAATATAACAACATTAAGTCAAGGAGATATATACATATATATATAAAAATATATATCATCGATTATGGGTGCTCAAGGCTTCTAAGCAGTCATCCTCCATCAAGACATCTAGCTTTTGGCAATGTGAAAAACAGGTTTTTTGCTTGCCTTCTTGCTGGTCTTCCAATCTACCCGCTCTCCATATCTACTAAAATGACATTTGGGAAACACCCTAATTGAAGGGAGATGAACTTAAATAGAAGCAAAGAAGAGCTAGCAGGATGAACACGGGAAGAGGACAGTCTTACTTGAGACCAGAATCTTTTGCACTTCAATATTAGCAACATTCTCCTTGTTACTGCAATGGTCATTGGAAATTAAGTATTCTACTAGTAATTAGCTGAATAAAATATTTCTCTATTAGCAAACTCAATGTCAACTTCACTATTGAAAACATTGAACTTTGAGAGATGCAAATTGGTGACTTTGCAGCTAACATCCCTTTCACACTGTGTCTCCCTCTACAGTTATATTTGCATAGAACCACACACATACAACCAGAGTTTTTTTCAGGAAGTCATTTGTTACACTTGGTGTTAATACAGCTTAAGGTAAAGAAACCTTCCCGCTAGCCTTAAGGCCACCCTTCTTCATAGGCAACAAAAACACAACTTGCTTTTTCTAAGTTGCTTTTAAACATGACCCAAACGAACTGAGATGACATGAAATAAAAGCGTAAGAAAGATTAAAGGATAAAAAAAGCCCTTCAACAGATGGGTGAAAAATATCTTTCATCCTTGTAGAAGGAGGTTATGTACTTCTCCACACAAACCACTACCAAGGTCAAAGTGATCTGAGCAAAGCTTTGAGGATGTCACACCAACAGTTCTGCAGATGTTGCTGCTCACACTCCAAATATTTATTTGGAATTCTCCAATTGGTGATGTTTACAGATTTCTCTGAAATACTGCTCATAACACACCAGCAGTGCCTGGGAGACAAGGAGAATCCTGTGCTATAAGAGCCTATCCTCCTGAGTTGGAATGTTACCTCACGTATTACCTCAAAGGTTTTTTACATGAGGAAAAAAAAAAAAAAAAAAAATATTTTAAATCAAAATTAACACAAAACACGCAAAGAGTTGCCATC
>VYZX01017258.1:73920-204310 GCA_013401335.1 Brachypteracias leptosomus | reverse complement strand
CTTTTTTTTTTTTTTTTTTGGGGGGGGGATATCCATTTCTCATTTCCCTCAGTGAAAAATTACTGTTACCTTCGACATCACTGAATCAAGCCTCTGCCTCTTGTAGTCTCTACTCTAACATTGGAATGAACCAGTGCTGTGATGAAAATATTTCATCTTTGCATGGTACCCAAACACTTACTTTTCCATGCTCAGTAAAATAAATACAAAATTTATAAAAAAAAAATAAATGTTACAATCAGGCTTTTGAAAATCCAAAAGAAATACAACACCCCTGTAAAAGTACTATGAGCACATACTTTATGAAGCTAGTTTTTCTCTAATACTAGTCAATCTCTAGACTTTGCTTCAATATCGAGAATTTGATGGCAGCCTACTTCTTGAAGAAATGCAAATGCATCTAAATACACCTGAAAGACTGTAAATAAATAAGAATTGACCAGTTAAAAGCTAAAGAAGCATGACATAGTAGAGTTAAAAATCCTGCTATGCAATACCATGGCTTTTTCCAAAGAAAAAAAAGTTTTAAAATGGTGCTTCAAGGAAAATCGTGGTTGCTCTGACTCCTTTGGGGTCTCATTAGATCTTTGTTCCATGGCTACATGGTAGCACCACTCCTCTGAAGCAGGCAGGCAGCAGTTGTGAGGCTGCCTGTGGCTCTTCCTCCTGTCCCTACAGGGACACCAACAATAGACAAATCATCCTGATCAAGTTGGACTGGAAGCACAAAAAGGAAGAAGGAAGTTTTAGAGAAACTTCACCATTTACCAAGCACTAAGTAGGATTAAAGTCACCTCCAGTGTGTCATTAGCAGAGACTTAAAAGTATTGTTTTAAACAAAAATCATTTACAAAAGCTTAAAACAGAAGAACCAACAACTGTTCTGTGGTGAACTTCTTGTCTCACTGCATCTACTGACTCTTTCAGACACAGTCTCCTGCTTCACCTGCCCATCCATCCTTAGCACATGATCTAAATGTCTCCAGTACAGGGACCAAACAGGTGGTTCTGGTTTACAGAGTATCTTCTCCAGCCATGAACCTATTTCAGTCCCTCCTTTCCCCAATGGAACAAAGAACATTTGTAGTAGTTGAATGCCCGCTCTCCCTGAATAACGACCTTCCCACAGTGTCACAGAGCATCTCTAGTTTATACCTCTTGTTCATCACGAGGTAACGACCCTCCCCAAATACACCAATAGGGTTTAATGGACTCAGCACCTGCAGTTCTTCCATTTAAGAATTATAACCACTAAAGAAACCTTTAATTCACCTTAATCTTTTCCCACAAGGAATTATTCCATGTCAACAAAACCAATCAAGTTGCAAAAAGAAAATAGTTAAGGAATGACAATCTTAAAGTTCTCAGGAATCCTACTTGATTTTAAGACCACCACCTTTTATGACTTGGTGTATCAACCATTTGAGAGCCTCTTTAAAGCCAGCCAGAGGTCTTTACTTCACATCGCCTGTGGATCAATTTTGGGGGACAGATGGGAACACTTCACAAAAGATCCAGCCTTGCATTTTTCTACAAGTTTACAGGTCAAAGTTTATAAGAATCTCTTTTGACTTTTTCAATTTAATCAATTACATGATAAAATTTAAAATTAATAAGTCTTTTAAGCAACAGCAGCTCCAGACCCAATGTACATCCACACGTTAGTAGGTATGAAAGGTGACAAGACAAAGCAGATCTGTACAAAAGTTCACTCTCGAGACCTTAGCATTTACCTTGATACTATTTGTTTTTTCTGTCCAGTCAGCCTGGGCTTGCCTTTCACCAGTTTATCAGAAACAAATAAACAAAAGATAATTGATGTTTTCACTCCATGGTATTTTGAAAAGTTTTGATTACAGAAGCTGTTGGTATTAAAACAAACAAACAAGACCTCTAGTCACTGAAGAAATAGAATTAACACAACTATTAGACAAAGCACCTCCTGTGACAATATTAACTGCACAGGCACCAGCCAGACATTTGACTTCAAATGGCAAGATACAGATGCAAGTGTGGATTCTGGCCTTGCTACCAAGGGATGGTTCTTGAGCCCCTAGGAACAGACTTGTAGGTTTGCTGCAGTGTTCATTCACACACAGACTTTGCGTGTCTTAGTCATCATCAAGCTCACTTCCAGTTTCCAAGTAAAATCTTCTCTTCAGTTCCAGAATTGTATTTCCAAATCATTCCAAGTGGAAAGGGTGTTTTCACAGACTGCCAAAACTCTCAGGCTGCAGCTTTCTAGTAAAAATTCTTTATCTACAGTACTCAGGAATCTTGTCTATTTAGCACGAAGAAAATTTTGAAATTCCCTACAAGTGTTATTAAAATTTAAAAATACATATATATATATATATTCATATTCACCAGTCATTGCCAACAGCGAACTTCTGCTGCTACTTTAAATACCTCCATTTATTACTGTTACACAGCTCCACTCCTCTATGCTTCAGCAGATTATTAAATGCCTTCCCAGTCCATTCTACATAACGTCAGCTCAACAGCCTCTTGCATTTCAAAACCCTATGATTAACATACTGGAATGTTAAAATTGCTGTGCACCTTTGATGACACAACCTGCGCTCGGTCCATTAATTCTTCCTTTCTTGGAACAACAGTATTTCAAACCAATAACCAACTTCAAAAAGCCCTTTTTTCCTTTGAGAAGAGTGACCTGTCACAAATAAAGCATTTCCTGTTATTTTCAGGCCCCCATTCCTATAATTTGTATGCCTGAGGCTTTCCCCCTGTAACTTACCAATTTCAGACACCCTTTTGATAACATATATGGGTCATCACCTTCAACCAGACGTTCCAAGACATGTACTTCCAGAGGTCAGAAATTCTTTGAACCCAGATGACAAGATGCCACAAATCATTTGAAAATAATCTAAGGCTCTAGAATTATGATAAATAAATCAAGGCTACTGGAAAAATCAAACATGAAGTTGGATGAACTACCCTTGTGTAGCTGCAGCGGGGGAAAAGGGGGGACTCGACTGTCTGATTTCTATTTCCATAACTCAGCCGACTATGATGGCTGCATTACCAGCTCTCCAGGGCTGCAAGAGCATTTGCTGACCATCAGCACAGCAAGCCTTGGGATGGCATAAGATGTTGATGAGCCAATACTTTGTCTCTGAAAATAAGACTGACCTTTGGCAGTTCGGGTTACTTTTATTAGCCACTCTTCATTCCTGTGTAAGGAGACTGTGTGGTCTCTGGTGAGGTACAAACAACACAGTATTTCTTTCAAAACATCTCTGGTGCCATCTCCTGCAAATCATAGCTTCAAAAGCTTCTTTTATCCAGCATGGTTGCCCAAATGGAACTCAACACTTCCTACTGCTTACATAATTTCACTTTGATATTCCTTGGCCAGAACAAAGTTGATCTGTACATCTCGCCTTGTCCCAGACGGCGTTAAGATCCACCTCCTGCTGAGCACCTCCTCACCTGGCTGGGGACACCCACGAATGCTGATCAGCTCTTGCTGACCTGGCTCTGAGGGTTACCTACAGCAATTTGTCAGTAGCTCCTTTTTCATCAAAAATTTAAAGACTGCTGAATTTTCAATAATCCTATTGCCCCCAGTAATACCATCTAGTTCAAATATATTTTTTAAACAGAATGTGCTGTTCTCCCACACAGAAGTGCAGTATCTACAGAAAATCAGGGTGTAGGACAAGCAAGACTCATCCTACCCTTGAGATGGGCTTCAAATCCCAGTAACTGAAATTCAAGCAGTTCCATTTACCTGAACTGAGGCAGCTAGGGAGCAAAGAAATACTACAGACTATCTTTAAGCATTTGCAAAGTAAAATAATAAAAAAAAAAAACCAAAAAAACCCAACACAAACCCCAAGTATTTCCTAAACTCCCCTCTAATACAGAAAGATTAAAAAAAAAAAGAAACAATGAAACAAATCTAACCATTGACAGACACTAAATGCTATCAGCAACATAGTGAAAGGTTGACAATATATGACTCTGTCAGGGCGCTGGAACTCAAAAACATACAAAACTCAACACAGAAATATTCTCAACATCAGACGGCCCCAAAATTTACACCAACAGACTTGATGTTTACCTGATTTTTCCTGAGAAAGCAATTACTCTGATTTACAAAGCTATAACAAATATTGCTGCTCTTAGTACCAAAAATACTCATCAGAATGGACATTCCAGCCTTTCTGGTCTCTCTCATTACAGGAGACCAAATGAAAACTCAACATTTTTATCCCATTAAACTCTCAGTTTAAGGAAAAGTTTAAATTGCAATATAGGAGAAAAATACTTCTGTGTTTAATACTATCACACTTAAACTGAATAGTCAGTAGATTCTGGGCAATTTAAAATATTTTTTATGTTAAACATGTTGCTAGCTGTGTACATGTATACACATATACATACTTATTTACAGCTAGTTATATATTAAAAAGAATATATGCAAAAATCTAATGTATGCTAAACAGAAAACAGGAGAAAAATCCCTTCCTTTCTATTTTTCCAAGTCTCAATGTTCAAGTACCTACAAGACAATCTATTCAATTTTCATCACATTACTTGTCATATGCGTAACTCAATACAGGCAAGAAACCCTCAAATGCACAACCTACCTCTTTAGTTCTCTAAAACACCCAACCGAAATTTAAAACATGACCCGTGTACTGCATTAACCAGAAATTCTCCAGAAAAAGCAGCACAGTTACTTCTTTGTTTCCAATGGAAAAAAAATTCCTAATAGATTTGAGGAGAAGAGCCTCAAAGGGCCTGGGCTCTATGTGCACCTCTCCCACCTGAAAAGCGCAACAAAGGTTTCCCACAAAGGTTTGGGTCAGCTTTGCTTTTAAATGGGAAAAGTCTCCAGGAATTCATATTTTAAAAGTCTGTAATAATACATTTTAATGCAGACTTTTCTGGCCAGTTTACTCAGAGCAAGAAAGGAGAGTCTCTCACATGATGTTTCAGAGCTCTGACGGTCAGGTTTGCTACATTTTTGGTTTGGTTTTCATTTAAACAATAATTCAGCTTTTTATATAAAATAGCAGGAAGTCACTACAAAGAATAATACATCAAAACCCCAGCCAACTGTATTACATGATACAATTACAGATGATTGGCCTGTACATGGATTCTCTGGCACCTTTGTATACTTCCACATAGTAAAATATTAATCGAACCTATTAGACTATACACTGGTTTCTTCCCGACCGATATCTGTAAGAGAAACTCCCTAGATCAACACTGACATAAAACTGATGCAGATGTTTTGGTGAGACACATTGCTCCACACAAGCAGAGATGGAAAGTTTCCTCTTTTTTCCCATAAGCCTCACACACAGGTTTTTTCTTTCTCCTGCCAAGCAGAAAAACAAGCCAAGAGGAAGAGATGACCTACAGGCAAGCTGACCTGAGACAGACTCCACAGGTTTATTTTCTTGCTCTGCTTATCTGGCCATGAGGTAGAAGCCTGCAAGTGAACACAGGGGATGCTTTGTTGTTTCTTCTTTAGCTGCTAGATACATAGTTATGGCCATGGTAGGCAAGGGTGGGGTGTCACTGAGCTAGCAGTAAAGCCTTGTTTTTAAGGTCAGTACACATCTACAAGTACAACAGTCTGTTGCATGTGTTGCATGGATTTTACTGAAAACACCACTCAGCATTGAGATGTGGAGCACTTTGGGTGGGGAAACCAACAGCAACAGTATCTCTGGAGAGTCTTCTGCTCCAAAGCTCAATGCATTTTTCAAACTGTCTCCAGTGATGTAACACTGGGCCATGCATGGTGCTTTTACATCAAGGCAACTACTCTCAAGGAGTAACTTGCATCAAACCATCTTGCGTGGTTGAAGATAATGGACAAAACCAGCACTTGGGGAACACGCAATTGTGGTCCCAAGCCAAGATCTCAACCTGCAAGCTGAAGGATCAGCCTCCCTTCCCCATGTGCTCCAGCCACAAGGCTTGTTTACAGCGTGATGGCTGACACGCAATGGGTGAGGAGATGTTCTTCATCCTGAGGGCGATAAGACACTGGAACAGGTTGCCCGGGGAAGCTGCAGATGCTCCACTTCTGGAGGTGTTCAAGGCCACCTGGTCTAGTGGGAGGTGTCCTTGCCCATGGCAGGGGGTTGGAACTAGACAATCTTTGAGGTCCCTTCCAACCCAAACCATTCTATGATTCTATGTATTTTCTGTTTAATTGTAAAAGAAAAATTCCCAAGTAGTAAGATACCAAGAGGGCAAAACGCATAAATGCTTCAAGTACATTGGTAAACAAGGAAGAAAAAAGGTTAAAAAAAAATAGCAAAATTTACATTATATATAGAGAGAGTCTACCAGCCTTTTCTTATTCTTTTGAAATATCTATAGCCTGGGAATGGAGGAGCTAGATAGAAGAATTCACCAATTTTAGCAAGGAACTGAGCTTCAGGAGATACGGCCACAGGTAGCCTTAATCTATGCTGTCTGTGATTATCTCACTTGAAGTCAATGCAAGAAAATAATCCCCTGCAGCATAGAGCACTGATGTGAAAGGAAAGCAAAGCTCAAAGTCACAGTTGAATGGCTAGAGCTGAACCCATTTCAGTACTTTTTTTCCCCCCTTCTACTTCTTACTTGAGACTAAGGCAGCTTAATCTGCATTGATGTCTATGAAGTTTCACTTTAAAAGTTATTCAGCCCAAGAGACTTTCCTCTCTTATGAATAGAAATAAAATGCTCAAATATTTTTATGCAAAGCTTTTTTTTAAAAAAAGAAAACTATGAGATATTGCCTGAAAACTCGAATACTGCATTTCAGCCAAATTTTAAACTAGTAGCAAAGTTATTAACCCCAAAGTGAGATTACAACAGGAAAAAAAAACCCCACACTTAAACTGAACCAGCAGGCAGAATAATACCCATTGGAGAATATGATAAAGCCATTACAGATGTTCGGTTCATTAGTATGGCTGATTAGCTTGCACATGGCAGTGCACTGTTCAGCTGAATAAAACCATTTTATGGTTTCTATTAAGACCGGAGAATAAGAAATTATTTTAATACAACACTTCCCCACCTCTTCCCACTCCTCACTTTCTGGTTTGCCCCCCACACCCCTGTTCTCCCTCGTTACTGAGAAATGAATTCCCCTGGAATAATTCACCACTGGAAGAGGACAGTACCCAGACCTCTATGATGGAAAGTAAAAAGGATGAACAATGAAATGACAGCAAGTAATCTCAGTTTTGTGTAATTTAGATTATCGCTATTATTTGGGTATTCTTGTTACTCACATCTCCAGGCAGAAAATCAAATCTCAAAGTAAGACCATAATCTGAAGAAAAAGCAGGATACTAGAGGTTAAATTCCAACTGAGTTTTCTTCCATCGATACCAAAATAGGAACGTCAGGGTCTACCCCAAGATTAATGTATTCAAGCACAGTTTCTTCATGGCTTTTTGTGGCCATAGATCAAGTGCTAGACTTGTTATCCACACAACTGGGAAACACCTCTTTTATCCTTCCCATGTAACAAGGTCTCACTTTCAGGCAAAAAAACCCCCAAAAAACAGTGTTTAAATTACTTAACAAGATCTCTTTGAATATCAGTAGAAGGTCAGATGCAATGAAGACTATAGTGGCTTTGCTGGATAAGTTTGACAGCTTTGATTTAAAAAAAAAAAACAACAAACCAACAAACAAACCCAAAACTGGAAGAGGCAGAGAGAGACACTAAGATAATTCAGTGGTGATGAACCTAAGAATATCTAAAGTACTAAAAAAAAAAAAAAAAAAAAAAAATCAATTTCTTGAGTTAGGAATTAAACTTAAATTTGGAAATCTGTCTGGCAGAGGTTCAAAAACCATGGAAGGAAAAGGAGATGGGGAAGGAGGTTAATTGGTTTGTAAAGTATTAAGAACCTTGATACAAAGTGCCCTGGCAGGAAAGCAAACATGCAGAAGAGTCACACAGAGTCCGTGAAGTCTACACCAGGGAGAGGGATGCAGAAACAACCCCAAATGTAAGTTTTGAGATTCAGGAGTTATTTCATCCTTCAATCAGTCACTGAATTTGTGTTTTCCTGCCCTATAGCTGAAGGAGCAAAGGCTCCTACACAGTCCTGCCTAATACATTTTCCTATTCCTCCAAGACCTAGGGGAGCATCCCTTGGTACTTTCCAAATGTTCCTACAGATATTGATATCTTCTGGATTACATTTTTCTGGAGTTACCCTCATCAGTAGGAAAGATCCTCTATGAAGAATGGGTATATGTGTGTCTTGACAAGTATTAGATGGGTTCTTACTCTTCCTTGCAGGGAGACGTTATTCTAAGTTGAATACAAAACTTGAATAGTCACATCTATGATATATGGCATGAAGTGATGCTGCAATCACTAAAATATTTAGGACACCTCTCCATCTTTCATTGCACAGGAGAGGGAAGGTGAAAACTGGAACTTATGCTGAAACAGAGCCTTAAAGAACATATTATCCATGTCTTTAAGTGGTATCATTAAATCAAGAACAAAGTATAAACTCATCTACAAAAAGTCTCGTACAAGAGTACTTGAAGCTGTGCCTACAATGCAAAAGTTGTAAATAGTAATTTTAATTTTGCAAAGAGTTTTGGAGCCTTTCTTGACTAATAAGACCATTAAACTCACCTGACCACACATAGTGAAGCCAGGAAGCAGGAATTTTCAAAGACTAATGTTAAAGGGGGCTTTCAAGACTTCCTTCACATTCCTGTAAAATTAATATTATATCTGCATATATTTGGCATAACGGAGAGGAAGAATACTAGAACCATCATCCATTAATGCTAAAGCCTTGCTGGGATCTTGCTGCTCGAAGTAACAGCAAATTTTACATACCCTAGATTTTTCTATCTAAAATATATCCCAGTGAAACAAAAGGCTGTATTTTTTAGAAGTTCTCTACGCAACACAGAGAAAACTTATGGAATTTATCAGACTAATACATCACCCTGGACTCAGGAGGATTTGCAAAGGAACCAGATAAAAACACACAAATAACAAGTATGCCCAGAATTACAGTTGCCTGCATTTGTAAAGTAAACAGGGGCTGGAGCCAGCACTGCAGGACAGTTTATAGCTGCCAGAAGGAGGAACCAGCTTCACAGAGCAGCAGCTTTAGGGACACACTCATGAGGCTTGTTGCACCCTCCTCCAGATAACTAGGGTTGGCTCTTTGCTTGGAACATCCACCTAGATATTCAGCATGACTTTGCATAACTCTGAGACTTTGACAGAACCTTTTCCCATCACTTAGTTAGACGATTGGGAAAAAAAAATTCATTGTTATTTCTGTTGCTACAGCAAAACCCGACCTGGTTAGGGACAAAAAAAGAAGAAAAGAAAGATACACTATCACTTTTCTACCTCCCAGTTCATGAGAGTAACACGGCACATTTCCATAAACCCATCATTGGTTAAATTTAACATTTGTGAAGTGTAAACGTGTCACATCACTGCAATATTAACATTCCTTTTGTGCAAATACAAAAAAGCACCAAACAAAGAATCAGCTCTCTGCTGCAAAACTTGTTTGTATCTTGAACAATTTCTTTTCACAGATGCCATTCTGCCAGTTCAAATCACTAGTTCAATACTACTTCCCAGGAAGTATAGGGATAAATTAATCCAAGAATGATACGTTCATTATCATCTTAATTAGACTTATTGGACAAGTTGCTGAGCCTTTCAGAAAGGAAAAACGCAAATTCTTACAGTTGTACAATTTGAAGAGACTTAAATTATAAATGCAGATAGTTAACTGTCTGCAGAGCTTATTCCCTAGACTGGTGCACTTCAAATTTTTTAGAAGATATGGTGGAAATGCTGATTCTTCCCTCCCTGCTGCAGGGAACCAAGGGCTGGGAGAAGATCCCCTTTGTTATAGTTTTGTAAAGGGTCATACGGATTAAGGAGATTAATTTCTTCTGCTTATTTTGCTAAGACATCTGCAGAGAAAAAAAATATGTGATTTTTCCCCTTCCGGGGGATGTTGTATACATCATCTACAAATCCCAAGGCTGGTTCTCTTAAAAATGTCACTGTAGACTTATCTGCTGGAAAGAGAGACTCCTTGGACACAAAAGGGGAAGAATGTCCATGTTATTAGTGATGGACAATGTTTGAGGCTTACATGCAATTATTTTCACTCTAGAGTGTATAAAAGCTTCAGGGAGCAGCTGGAAGCTTCTACCACAACAGTATCCAAGGTTCCCAGAAAGGCAGCAAGCACCTGATGAGGTATTACAGGGATCGAATGACCCAGACCAGAATTCATGCCTACTCTGCATTAAGCCATGAAGAGTCCACCTCAAAATGAAAGCAGATTGGAGAAAACTTCACGTTTAATCTCACCAGACCTTACTACAATTTCCTACCAGTTTCACACATTTTACTCATTTTTAATTAAAATCACAGCTATGTGAAAGGTCTGGGAGTTTTTTGTTCTTTCAAGATAACATGCAGGCATGAGCAGTTAACTATGCAAGTCATCAAAATCTGTAGCATTAGGACGTTCAGATGCTGGGGGAAGAGAAAATTGTACATCAGAATAGCTCAACAGCAGGAAGCACAAGGTGCTGGAGCTTTGCAACTTTCTTAAGCTGCTTAGCTGTAGATAAGGAGCTTATGCAACTTTCTTAACTCTGGAGTACACTCAGCAAGTGATATCAAAACAGTTTTCAAGTTAAGTTACACTTCGGACAGATGACTCTTGAGTATTGTCATTCTGCCCTCTTACCAATGAAAGAAGCCACAAAACCCAAGCTCCCCCCCCAGCCACCCACCCACTAAAAGTAGGTAGAGTCTAGTAGAGGAGCTAAGTGCCATACTTGTTTTCCTTGATGTTTCCCTTGCATGATGTGGGATATCTGCATAGTAAGCCCAGTTTTTGAGCTCTGGCAGCATGAGAAACTGTGAAACAATCTCTAAATGTAGCCTGACTATGAAGAAGCTGCTTTGCAATCATCTGGAAATGTGTGGAAATAAGTATAAATACAACAGTTATTCTAGTCAGAAAACAGACTTACAATAAGTTGTTTGGATTTTTTTCATCTGAAAATAGATCAATCAACCCACAGTGGACCTAGTCCCTATCTTGTCTCAAGAATATTCTTGATAAGGTCAAAACCTCAAGTCTTACAACAGTCTTGATTAAGTTGCATCAAAGCTGGGACTTGAATGAATAATGAGCACAAAAAAGACACTATGCTCCTCTTAGATGTTGTCAAATAAAACATGAAAAAAAACTGAGAAAATTCCATGATCCTTTTCTGGACCCCAGTGTCTTACAGAGAGGCATCAAATGCCACCATCACCACTTCCAGTGGAAGCACAACAGTGATGTCAAACACCAGGTTAAGCACCACTCTGGTGAGTGGATGCACAGGGACAGTTCTCAGAGAGGCTGGGACCACTTGCAGAGTGGTCCTTGGGGCTGTGCTCTTGAGAAGGATGGTGTTTCCTGAAGCAGATTCACTTAAGCTATTTTGTAGGACAGATCTGCGGAAGTGCTTTCTGGTCAACAAGTGCACCTGATGAAATACTGGAACATTCCAGAATCTGGATTTAGGTGTGTGAACCCCAACTATGTGAAGAACTTACTACAAAAAAAAAAAAATCAAGTAAACCCCAGAATCTTTAGTTATTCTGCAAAGGAGAAGAGGAGGAAATCCTACTTGTTCTTCACGTAACAGTCACAGAATAGCATGGTTAGACATAATACCTCTGTTTGCATTTTAAGCTTATCAAGGAAAAAGGATGTTCAAGTAGCCTCGACTACAGCTTTTAAAGCATTAGAAACACAGTTCTAAGAGCCATACAGATATTTAGTTTCTTTAGCAGGTCAACACAAGATTCAAAATCCAATAGTAACAACAATTATAGTGAGAAATTGATAAACCACAAGATCTATAAACAGACTAAGCTAAACATATAAAAGGAAAACTACCATATATATATGCAGCTACTTCAGTAATTGTATTTGATTCCACAAATCGTTTGCCAGTTCTCTGTAAGGCTTCATCGGTTTTTCCGCTGTAAGTTCAACAGAATTTTTTAGAACAGGAAAGATAAGAGAAACAACAAGAGGAATGGCACTACGGGAGAGGGCAGACTCAAAAGTGGGGCGAGAAGAGAAAAATAACTCCAGTTTACATTAATTTAGCTCCTTCTGGGACAAGAGCTAACGCTTGCTTAGCCAAGAGTAGAAAACAGACAAACAAGCAAATGTTCAAGAATGGAGGAGGTGTTACACATGAGCAGCTGCTGCCCTTTATCTTGTCAAGAAGAAGATGATATTTAAGTGCACTTCCATTGCAGCTGGGTGATGATGGCAATGGAGCTCTTCAGGGCTGCCTAGAGTGGCACTGGGCTCCACAGCTTCTGCAGACTTCAGCACTGGTCTAAGTATAGGTCCAGGTAAACTGTCACCAAGCCCAATCCTAATAGATGAAAAAGTGTTTTCATCATGAATTTAGCCAGTCACCTTCTACTGGTTTTAACAGGGAGCTGTTTGTTCAAGTAAACATATAAACATCCTTCTTTTGGCATGACTGATGAGATCTTTAGTCTAAAAGAACAAACCATTTTTTTTTCTGCTGTAAAACGCTCAGTATACAGGCAGAGGCTTTTCATATGCCACTAATGATGCACACACAAACCTAATGAGTACCTAGAACACCTCTGTAGAATCAATAAATCTTTATCTGGAGGAGATGCATGTGGCTAGAAACATACATTTAAGTGCTCCAACAGATGCCAGGGATTGCGTATTTGAAGACCTCACATGAAGGACTACAAACCTTAGGTACTGGAGTTCTGGTTTTCCTCCAAAAATAATTAATCACTTTGAAATTTGAGGGTTCGGTTACATGGATCCTTTTTCAGCAGCAACGCTGATTTAGCCCGTACCCTCGTCTACTTACTATTCCCTCCTTAGAGGATGGCAACACAGCCATTTGTCAGACCTGAAATGACCAAAGTCACCGAGCTGATGCAGGCTAAATTAAAGGGTTATTAAGGAGATAGGCGAATTGATCCTCTGTTTGCCTCCCTTAACTCAAAGATTATAGCTCACAAACAGCTCAGTCATTTAGCATCTCTAAGTTTTTACTCATTATCCCAAAATCTTTCAAACCTAGAAAGGATTAAACAATTAAATTACCTTTATTCTTAACTGTATTTCCTTCCTTCCCAGCTGCTAAATTAGTTTTGTTTATTTTCCTTCTCTTTCACAAGCTTTAGCTTTGCTCTTTATCCTGTAAACCAGTGACTTCATGTAAAGGAGACTTAAAAAAAACTTTTGCCTTGAACATGTCTTGGAAGCAGCAAACGCTTCAAGACACATGTAGCAATGCTTATTTTCCACCACAACCAGCCCCAACTAATAAATTCTACAAATTTTTAGGTAAAACTCATTTCTAATGTAAACTCTTCCCCCTCCCCTTTTTAATACAGCAGCATCATCCACAACCTCCTGGCCTAAGCAGCTTAAGAATTTAATGGAAAAAGAGGTAAGAAAAATGGTACAGATGAGATGTGGTAGCTAGAAACTGAGACATTAAAACCTCAGTTACCATAGGGCTGATAAACATAAAACCTCTCCCCGCTAAAGTTGCTTTAGTTTGTCTCTTTTAAATCAGGTTACAGACCAGATGAAACTAATCAATTCACCTACAAGAGAAGAATCATATGATTCTCCATTTTAATGTTCTCAGGCTTTATCAAAAACAAAGGAAAGAAAGAAAAATCACAGTAGATGGTTCAAAGAGGCTCAGCATCATCTCATCCCTCAAAGGAGACCCAAGAGCCTCCCCTGGCCACCTTCCTCCTCCTCAGCATATCCATAGGGAAGTGCAGATGTCCTGCCAGGTGACCAGACACATCAGGCCAGAGGATAAGAGGCTCTTGGGAAAGAGGGTAGAATAGACTTGGCACTAAAACCAAGGGCTGCTGTGGTCCCTGTTTTACCTAGAGATACCAACTCATCATCACGAGAATAATTAACACACCATTTTCCCCTAGGAGGCAGGATGGGCAACAAGTTGCAGTGAACCTCAGGAACTTACAACACCCCTGATTACAGCACTGATCATCAGCACCTTTCTTCACCTTTCCAATTCTCCCCATCTGCAGAGATGGAATAATGATCTGATCAGCTCTGTGCAAAGCTTGTAAGCTACATACAAGGTCTTTTAAAAGGGTTGAAAATTCAGTCGTCATTGTAGATCTTAATATGTTTGAAGTAACCTGCCATAAGTAACATTGCATAGACCACAAGATAAACATTGACCAACCCTATACAGCCAACTACACATTGCCAACATTTCTGTATACCTCAGTACTCAACATTTAAAGGGATTCTAAATATTTAGTTCTTCATATTTGCCTATTTGCATCATCTTTCAAGCATTCACTTCATCCATAAACACAGCAACACAGATTTCTCCCCCTCTTCTATTCACTGGTACTCATTCTCACTCCCTTAGTTACACTCAACTTAATACTCAGAATCTCATTTTTAAGGAATAGCAGATATTACCCCAATAATACCCAGCAGGCAGTCATCCTCTCTATTCAACATATATCTACCTGAAGAGCTGGACTGGGATACTTTGCAAATTGTCTCCTTGAATGACCCAAAGTGTCTGGCTCATCACCTTTAACTTTTAGCATTTTCCAGTTACATGAACTAAGATGATGCTGGCCACAGAAAATAAAAATACAAGGAGCCCCACAATCAAGCACACAGATAATACTCTACACAACTATTAACAGAGGTTCCATAAAATTTAACCTTTTATCTGCCAGTTAATTCACACCTTAATTGCTAAGGCAAGCATTTCTGCTCAGGAATGGAACAAACAAAGAAAAAAAAAAAAAAAAAGAAGTTAGCAGTCTATCTTTTAACTTGGATGTTTATTCCCTTTCCTCTCCTTACTACTGACAGCCTTCAATGGAGCTTCCACTGAACTCTCTGCAGGTATTGCTCAGCAGCATTTGCCACTGATTTAAACCACTATACACAGTGTCCAGTTTAAGACCCATACATAGGAAAGAACATTTGGGAAAGATAATCTGATATTAATATTCACCTACTGACTTGATCTGTGGTCTTGGGGAAAGCTTCAACTCCCTCTATGTCGTGGCTTCAGCTTCACTGGAAAGATAGTTACATGAAAGCACTTAGAAGCCCTGACTAAATTACACCCATAACTCTTTACAAGCCATTACATTAACAGATGATTCAATTCACAGATTTACATGCACCCTCATATAAGAGAGATGAGAGGAGTTACAAAGCCTATCCTTCCCACCTAGACTACCCAAAGCAGATACTCATTTTCATACCTTTATCTGCACATTCAAAAAACCCACACTCAACGTACTTAGTCAATGCAAAGAAAAACCAGGACAGATGGAAAGGAAAGAGTTGGAGCCAGCACTAGTGTTTAACAAATGCCAATTCCTGTATAAAAACATTAGGAGTTTTCCTAAAAAGCCAGATGCAGACCTGAATGGTTCAAAAGCCAGCACCAATGCTCAGAACTAGGGCTTACTTACCAGGCGACTTTCAAACCTTGCAAGGTCTCATTCCACCCTCTTGTTGGAACTTCAATCAATCAATGTTTAAATATATCCCCCTGTGATGCAGCACAAATGTTTCCAATGCAAATGTTTCCAATTGCCTTTTAATAACTCTAAGGCAATATATTCTTAAATCCCAAGGTTAAAAAGAAACAACTGGTATCATTAAAAGTTCCACTGTATGGCCCATTGAAGTGAAACTTAAATTCAGTACAGAGCAACGTGACAAAGAAATTGTTAGTGCTTATTAAGTTCACATGTTTCAAGGACAAGTATTTATAATAACGTGCCCTTGTAATTTAAAATGGGAACAGTGGTCTACCAATTATTCAGGCATATACTCCATTGCAAAAAAAGGTATTTTTAAAACTACAAGGAAAAAACCCACACCATAAAAAAAGGCTGATTCCAGCCTCAATTCCACACAGGCAGATTTGAGCCCACAGCATCCCACCATCACGCTGGATTGATGACCGGCTCTTTTTACATCATTCTGGATGTCCAGGGCAGTCAAAGGGCTGTGAAGAAGAGCAGCCCTCACTGGAACATTCTCCCTTCTGTGACCATGCCTGTGATTCACCCTTCTCACCGACCATGGTTGGCAACAGGAGAAGAAACAAAGAGCACTAGCTGTTTCTTCTAACACACTTCTGGTTTCTCTGCAACCATCTTCTCCTTGAGCACTCCAAGTGACCATATTTTGGAAGAGATGGGATGGAGAAGAGTGGATAGTGGGACTTAATAGTCAAAGCAGTGTTCCATTACCTCAATAAACAGAATCACAGAACGTTTTAGACTCGAAGGGACCTCTAGAGGTCATCTGGTCCAACCTCCCCACACAAGCAGGGACATCTCTACCTAGGTCAGGCGGCTCAGAGCCCCCTCAAGCCTGACCTTGAATGACCCCAAGGATGGGGCCTCCACCACCTCCCTGGGCAGCCCATTCCACCGATCTATCACCCTCATGTTAAAGAACTTTTTTCTAATATCCAATCTAAATCTATCCTTTCCTAGCTTAAAACTATTACTTCTGGTCCTATCGTTAAAAACCCTTTTGAATAGACCTTTCCCTGCCTTTACATAGGCCCCCTTCAGATACTGGAAGGTCATTATAAGGTCCCCTCGGAGCCTTCTCTTCTCCAGGCTGAACAGCCACAACTAATACTTAATATAATACTGACCTCTTTAATGAGCCTGTTTTAGGAAAGCCCTATTTTCTGCTAGGTAAGCAGCAAGAAGAAATTGTACAATGTGATTTAATTGCTTTATAGCAAGATGGAAATGCTCCTATTACAGCCCTGAGATCCTGTCCCACCTGCAGAAGTGAGGTTTCCTCCTGGCATCACTGCTAAGCATCTACTCCAGAGCTCAAACTACATCACAGCTCAGAGAAATCCTCCTCACCAGCTAACTATAAGCTTCCAAACAGAAACATATGGTCAAAGAGACAAACACTGCCAACAGGAGTTAGGAAAGATCCTTAGTTAACACAGCCCTCTTCCATAACTGTGGAAATGCCAGAAAAACCCCCCATCTCCAAACCTTCAGTATTTCAATATTATCCAATAATTACCTTTATAATAATTATCCTGCACTACTCATAGCATTACATTTATAAATCCTGCTGTTTCAAAATTGTGTATCGATTGCAGTAATTATTTAGAATTATTAAACACACCCTCTGGTCTGTCTTATTGCAATGAACAACATAATTTCCTGCAACAAAATATTAACTGCAGACAGAAAAATCAAAAGAATAACCTGAAAAATAAATGTATTTTTCCTTAACACTTTTGAGGACTGAGTTAACATTCACCGCTGTTTTCCATCACAATTGGATGCTCAGATTTGAAATACTAAAGTTAAGAACATAAAGGGTCTTCTACTAATGTTATTAATGGAAGGGAAAGACTCAAAATACATGCATATATGGGATAGTATATATGCCATTTATAGTGTAATATAGTGCATAATACCACTGTTATTATTCGATCATGCAGCAGCATGTTCTCAGAGCATAACACACTTCAGTGGGAAAGAGGTACTGATGGTCAAGCAGTGACCTAGTAGAAATGTTATCAATTTATACTCTGCTTTATAAATTACTGTCCTGCTTTGAGTAAAACATAGCAGTGACCCTAGTAAAACACACACATATACAGCCTTTTATTTTTATTGTCATTTACAACCTGCATCAACACACTTGGCTGAGATGTGAAATAACCCAGGATGCTGAAAAGAGCTTTCCTCCCACTCATAACTCAGCCTTGCACACACGGAGACCTGCACTACACTTGTAGCACCAAAAATGTTCCCATTTAAATAAAGAAAAAAGTCACAGTAAATGCTGACATTTTAGCCATGAAGTTTTGATGTCAAAACAGCACATGATCCTACACATGTACCTTCTACCAACACACAGTCCCACCTCCCAGGAGTGTTACTGTCCTGCACCTACAAGATCAGGATCACTGATTAACCAGGGTTACTACCTGCTCCAGCATCTAATCAGCACCAAGCTCACCCTGATGCTTGTCCCCTCCTCAGAGAGGGCATATGTGGTTGCATGGTAGCAAAGACCCTGTTTTCATGGTTTTAGAAACAGACTTTCCTTGACCAGCAGGACAGATGGATAGGAAGGACAGACATGCATCCAGGTGACTGCCATAAGCCTTAAGAAGCCAGGATGAAATCAAAACATTTGATTCTATTCATGAGAAGCAAATTTTGGGTTTTGCATCAACCATATGAGTCCAATTTCTCAGCTTCTCCATGTTAAATATCTCCACAATAATACACCATTAAAACAGTATTTTTCATCTCGTACATTTTACTATGAATGCCGAGACACCGACTTCAACAAATGGAGCATCTTCAAAGGCAGAGATGCATGATTCTGCTGTAAATGAACTGTGAAAATCAGTATGCTTGCAAGCTAAACAAAATTTATCATTTACTGACCCGCTCTGGATTGGATTAGACAGGATTGCTCCTTATGTAGTCAAGTAGCGCAATACACTAAAAATGATTGTCCTGACCTCAGTACAAGCGAAAAAGGGATGCTGGCCATGCTTTACATTAAGTCAGATTGTGAAAAACCAGTTGATTTTCCTCACCAATTTACTTTGAAGAGAGGTTTACAGCCAAACAGCTGTTATTTATTATATTTTAAAATTCATAAAGGACCTAAATATGTTGAGCGGTAATACTCTTCAGAATTGCCAGGGCCTGTTGAACCAAAACACACTCCCCAAATTACAAGCATGGCTCTGATTTCAGCAATGCTAGAGAAATAGTATGATTTTTTTTTTAAAGTGAGTCAGTACACAAAAACCTGGGATAGGGAGAAGAATATTTTTTAAAACAATTAATGCCAGGGTGTCCCATAACTGCCTGGATTAAAATAAAGATGACAAAGTAACCTGGATTTAACCATGAATTTTCCATGAAGCCCAAACCACTGTTTTAAAACTACAGAAAATTCAAGATTTCTCACTTCTCCATTAAAATTGAATGTACAAGTCCATCTTTCTTCAATCATACATCTCAAAACCAAAGAAACAGTATCTAGGAATAGATCTACAGCACTAGATACAAAACATGCCCATACCCGCTGCCTCACTCAAGCAGAGCAGGTCTCAAATCCACAGCTTCNGCTGGTAAAAAAAAAAAAAAAAAATCAGCTTTATTTTGTTTTCTTCATTTTAACACAGTATGAATTAACTTGTAACAGCTGGACCAGTTGAATCATTCTGAACCTGCTGCAAATAAGCTGAAATCAGAGAAGTAGAGACACCTGCCACCACCAGACACACACCTGGGTTGAAGTTCAGCCAAGGAGTCTTGCTTCATCCTTATAGGTTGGAATTGCAACACATGAAGCAGCACATGGGCCCCCAGGATGAAAGGGAGGTTGGTGGCACTGTCTTCTAAGTCACATTTTCCTCGCACAAAGATTTTATAGACTCCTTGTCATCAAAATATGTGTTTCCCCTTCAAACTACAGGTCAGAAAACTAAATAACATGTATTGTACAACAGAAACCCTCAGGCTTGCCCTCTGTCCATCACAGCAAGACACCAGAAGGAATGAGCCTTTAAATGAAAGCAACTTCCATTCTATCTTTGCATTGTTGCTTCACCCACCTGGACACATACACAGGTTAAGTCATATTAGCAGTGCTCAGTAAGTGATCTGATGTTGAGGGACCATTTTGGGGTTGGTTATTTTGGGTTTTGGTAGATTGGTGTTCATATTTGGGGTTAATTTTTGGCTTTTGTTGGTTCAAGGGGATTTTTTTTGCAGTGTTTGGGTTCAGCTACAAGACTTTGAGATAGAAGAAATAAAGCAGATTAACAGCTCAGAAAAAAAGACAATTCAGTCAACTGTTGAATTTCAAAAGCATGCTCTTTATAACCATAAATGTCAGCCTGACTGCCTGGAATTAGTCTCTCTTGACAACAACTTGCTTATTTCCAATATTTAAAGAAAAAAAAAAAAAGAAAAGGTCTAACCTATTGATGTGAAAGTACCTTAGAGCAAAGCAGTTAGAAGAAATACTTGCCCAAGTTTGGTGCATGGGACTGCAAGTGAGCAGTAAAACTCTCACAGGGAAAAATCCCTGAGGTTTATTCTTGTATTTTCCAGCACCCCATAACTGACTGATCAATAAGAACCTCCCAGACAAGCCTGGTCATCTCAGGTTTTCTCTTCCCATTAATCTGAAGCACTTGCTCAGAAGCCTTTTAAGCCCACGTTGTTGTGTCTCAATTTCTGGGGACCCACCATCCCAGGAGCTCTGCAGTATTTATTTTAAACACTTCAAGATTCACAGTCAATTTGCACATAGAAAGTCTCTCCTGTGTGTGATCAGGGTTAACAAAATACTAAAATCCACATCCTGGTTTCAAACACTGTCCATTCTCACTAGGTAGGTTTCTCCAGGAGAGCTCATGGAGGCTGCAGATGTGATTGTTGAGGGCTGAGCACAGCTTCAGTCCCTCCAACTGCTGTTTGGCTCAGCTGGAAACACAGCAACTTTGCCAGTTAATTATTCTTTATATTGATCAACAGATATTTTTCAAAACAAAAATACTTAAAAGTTATAGTTTGGGAAAAAAACCCACACACATCAGCTTGCAAAATGAAATTACCATTGATTTTAAGGAATAATATTCTACTTTATTGCATTTTAAAAGTGAAACTTTAAGAGTATAAAAACCAACTGCTCTTTCAAATAAAGCCAACACTATATAGATTATGAGCTGTATTTTAATTGATCTTTCCTCAGACCAAATTTCATCAGGCATATTTTAGCCTGACACAAAAAAAGACCAACTATTTGCATTATTTCACCAGCTGCCTACCCCCTTCTCTCTTCAACCAAGTATGAGACTGAGACTCCATAAGATTTTATTTTTTTTCTTAAATTTCTGCCACTTCCCTTCATTCTGTATTAGCTCCTCTTTTCTTTCTATTGAGATAGTCCACACAGAAAACCCCAGCAAAACCTATGCATAGTAAATTTAAGTTGACTGCACTCAAAGCTTTATTTCTCCCCTCTCATTTTTGTGCCCTCCTGGATACACTTTCCTTGAAAGGCCACCAACTTTGATCTGTTTTTCATCTGTCTCGATGGACACAAGACCAATGTGGCCTTTCGAGTACTGAATCAATATCTGCAAAAAGGAAAGTACTTCTCAGTTTATGCAAACTTGCAGCCTTTCCTTGATCTTCTCCTATGTTAAGGCATTTTACAAGGTATCACGGATGGTTCTTTCATTTTTTCATATAATGCATTCTCCTGCACCATGTGCTATAAAACATGGTTATTCAAATCTACACTGTTAAATTGGGACTATGGCTTTAAATAGCTTCACTAAACCAAAGGTGGAGATGTCAACACAGACATGACTGCAGCTCTATCAACTTCATGTCTCTGCATTTAGATTTTTTTAATTGGGATAATCACTGTTTGACATTTCTGTGGTTTGGCTGAAAGAGGCTGCCTCTAAGGGAAACTTAAGCTCCAAAACAAAAATAATAGAAGACCTGGAAAAGGACTTAGTGTCACTGCAGACATATTTTTGTTAAGGATACCAGCAACAGAGCAACCTTGTCAGAGCATGAGCATCAAGGCAAGTCCTCTCCTCCATTTCCATAGTTAGTTTCTGTGGTACATTCAGTTTTGAAGAATCAAAACAGTAAGTTCCTAAACTTCTTTAAACAAAAGTAGACTTCAAAGTACCCTGTCATTTAATCTATCTTGACATCACCAATGTACAACATGAGTTTAAGCAATGCATCCATCACAGAAGTCCCTTGAGGAAGTCATTTCCCATCACTTGTAACTTCAGTAGCATTCAACTTTAACGCATGCATGCACCTCAGGAGACTATAATCTAGAGTTCACTGGTTTCCAAATGTGAACCAGGAGGTTACATGTTTGATACCAGAATAAGACAGATGCAGCTGCCAAAGTCAGCACCAAGAAGGATGAGAACTAATACACACAAAAAGTAACTTCATAGATGAACAGACTTGCCATTTTCCTTGCATTTTCTAGTAAATCAAGACCCATCTTGTTATGCCTCAAGTCATCCAAAGTCTTCTTTATACTCTGGAGGGATACTCACCACTGGCTATAATCATGCCTCATCACTAAGAGCTTCTTCTCTCTCTCTCTAGGCTTACTGGCTCCTCACAGCAGCACCACAGCATCAGGCCCTTCATCATTTAAAACACAGTTAACCTGGGTTTTCTAGTATGAAAACAAACCCTGAGAAGCGCCAACATTCATATAAAACCACTGGCTCATGTCACTGTAAGACTCTTATCTCTTTTTGGAAGAAGAGTAAGTAGTCTGAACCTATTTGCAGGTATTTCCCATTACAATACCACAAGAAAGACCTAGCACAAAACAATGAGTCTTGCACAAAAAAATCAAACCAAACCTATTCCCCCTGCACAAGTGGTTGGAAATGTTTATTTCTCGGGGAAAACTCCAAAACAAACATTATAGAAAAGTTACACGAAAACATGAAATTGCTACATAGCTACAGTGACTCGCTCTTTAAGAATTTAAAGAACAAGTTGTTTTGGTAGGTCTGTAACTCACACATCCCTAAGTCCCCAAGCCCAGGGATTTGCAAAGCGTGCAGCCAACTGGATAAACACCATGGATTTCTGTGCAAGACCCTAACTAAGGTCACCAGCATTGGAGCTGAGCAATTGCCAGGGCTACAGGAGCTCTGTGCAGGGCCAGAGCTGGTTACAACTCTGCAGCAGCTCCAAACCCTGCAGGCTCTCTCAGAGTCTATTTAGTAGACTAAGAGTATTATTACTTCCCTTAATATAAAAGATACGAAGTTGCAGACTAATTAAACAACCCCTACCTGATGTTCTATTCATTAAGGAATCATCCACAAAACCAATCTTGGAAAAATCCTGTAACAAGCGCCAGTGCCAACTTGCAGATCAACGGCAGGGACCCGAGCGGCACCTTCTACAGCTTTACACAGAGAACACCAACGCTTTCAGCTCAGAGCCTGCAGCTCATTCTCAGTGCAAGGCAACACTATGGGTAACACAGAAATATACTATAAAGCCTTTAAGAGCCCTGATGAGCTAGGGAAGTGCCTGCATAGCCAGACAGAGAGCTCACAGCACAGGGAAGAACCACAGGGCATCAACATGCCATTAAACTGCAGCCCCAACATCAAGCCAGTAGCAATTTTAGTCAGAATTGGACATCATTTTCCTCTAATTCTTTCACAAACTCACTTACCAGATTAGTATGGAAAGTCTCTTGCATAATAAAAAACTTTCTGTAATAATTCCAGATGGAGCAGCAATACACTTTCAATATTTAAAAGTTACTTCAGCATTTCCATTATTAATTTTCATCATTTGTTCATAACTTCCCATATACATTAAAAATTATCACTGAACTTGGCATGCAGTTTAATCTATAGCTCAAGTTTCTCTTGTAAAATACTGCAGTCAATAGTTTGAAGAGTTTGCTTGTCCTTCAGCACGTCCTGATTCTCATTTTTGCACTCATCATAAAAAACCACTTATGTTATTTCCCCTCATGTAAAACAAGCACTTTGAGGACAAGCTTGAAATCAGTATGCCAGTGATTTTGCATGTGTCAATGTCATCAGCAAGGTAATCATGACTAACCAGTTAGCACCCAAGGCTATTGCTGGATCATTTCACATCAGAAACGCACTGATCTCCCTCCGATGGGTACAACAAAATGGTGCTCGGATTTAGGTTAATCACAGCCAGGCACCAACAATTAATTGGCAACAAGGTCACACAGTCATACTGGTGACATCAGCAGCTCATCCCCACCGAGATCTGAATCATAAAGGAAAATCAAAAAGTTTCAAAAGAGAAGGCAAATCACTAAAGAACGAAGAGCAGAGCAAACCTGCAGAGAGGCTCCTGCAGAGAGCTACAGAAGGAAAACGGAGCCCTTAGCTGTGCCGACTACAGCGAGACACCACTGAAACTTCATCTCTGGCTCCATCCTTTCCCCCATGTCTCATGGGAAAGTTCTCGTTTGCTCAGAACGTAGTCGAAACCGAACCATCCCAAATGACACACAGAAAGAGCAAAATGATTATTCGAGAGGAAAAGGGAAAAGCTTTTCAAAAAGCCTTCACCGGAGTGATGTGGGGTTTGGTTTTTTAAATGCCAGCGTTCCCACCGACATCTGAGGAGAAAAAGCTCCTCCACTCATGTTCCTGAATTTGAAACAATTATGAATACTTAATTAAAAGCAAAGCCAGAGAAGCAGAGCTTCAGAACTTAACTCCAGACTCACTCAAAAGATTTTTCGGGGATGAAAAGAAAAAAAAAGGCATGCAAACATGGAGATTTTCGGTAGTTTTTAAGGCATCAGCTCAGCCCCGGCCAGGCCAGACGCCAGCAGCGCCCAGCCCCGCAGCCCTCGGGCGTTTCCAACCCCCTCGGAAAGCGACTCGGGAACCAAGGAGCGTTTTGCGGAGCGGCTGCAACCGAGCGGGATCTGCCCGGGGAGGGAGCAGCGCGGAGAGAGGAGCCCCGCTAATGCGATTAGCGGAAATCAATCGGGCGAAGAGCGGCGAGGGGCTCACACCGGTGCTGCAGGAGCACGTAGCGAGTGTTCGCGCTGCTCCTCACCTCCAAAGAGCCTCCTTTTCCGCGCTCGGCTGCAGATGCGCTCAGCGAGTCGCGCACTAAACCCCCGCGATTTCCCCCCAGACCACCTCCCGCCGCGCTTCAAACAAACCCCGCCGGCTGTGGTCCCAGCCGAAGCCGCTTCCCCGGCGCGGTGCCCGTGGTGCAGCCCCGCTCCCTCGGCCCCGCCGCCGCCAACTTGGGCACCAACGGGGCGGCCCCGCGGTTCCTTCCCTCCCTCCTTCCCGCGGAGAGCGGCTCTTCCCCCAGCCCCAGGAACAGTGAGACCGCTGGGGGTGGCCGCCACCAGCAGGCACGCAGCCCAACTTTGTTCCCCGAAGTTGCCCACCTCAAACCACGCCGCTCCCCGGAGCCGTTCTCCGCGGATCCACCAGCTGTAATCCTGCGGCTCCCGCCGCCTCTTCTGGAGCAACGAGCCGCGCTTGAGGCGGGGCGAGGCGGGCCCGGCCTCCCGCCCACCCGCTCCCACACCGCCCAGGGGCCGGGCCCAGCCCGGCCCAGCCCAGCCCGCCTGGCCCCGGGCAGGTACCGGCGCCCGGTGGCGGCAGGGAGCGAAGCGGGAAGGCGGCGGTTTCCCTGGGGGAAGCTCCACCAGAATTTCCCCGGAGCGGCCCGAACTCCTGCAGCGAGAGGGAGCCGTGGGGGGCGGCCCCTTCCCGCCGAGGCTGAGCGAGCTTTGGAGAAAGTTGACACGTAAGAGCTTAAATAAAAACTCCATCTAATTTCTGGGCTGGAAGCCCAGGAAGAGAAGCGAGGTTCATGCAGGTCTCTGTGCAGGAGCCGGATGGAGGTTTTATTGAATCTGGCTCCAGCTGATCGCAGTATTATGGCTGTGTGGCTGTAATTAAGGCTGAGCAGAATTCCTCTAAGTCCCTTTCTTTAGCAGGTTACATAATAAATAGCAATAAGTTTCCTGAAACCTCTATTATCTTTCAGGATCCCAAAGCACAGAGAAATGCACATTATAATAAAGTGCACATTAAGTCTGCTCTGCCTGGGTGGAACTCAGGAATTGTACCAGGGATGGGTTTGGCTTTGCAGCCACATGGAAGCTGTTGATGCCAGAGATGGGAAGGACTTTGGTGACTGTCCTCTGCTGCCCAGAGGACTCTTGGACAGGGGTAGTGATGCATTGCTCTCTGAGTACAGGGAGGAAGGACGAGAAGAAAACAGTTTTCTTCTTCAGCAAGTAAGATTTAAGTTGCTGCCATCTCCGTTTCCCTTTCTGTCTGTTTTTGTGGTGAATTATTGAAACATGCTGGCTGGGAAACGGTGGCATCTCCTCTGGGAACTAGTAGAATCACAACGTAGCATCTGTTGACCCAGACTTAGTGTAGGAGTCCTGACCAGAAGAGACATCTTTACTTCTCTGTGCGTATGCGAGGCTGTAATTAAGGAATGTCCACCACTGAAATGTAGTCACTTCTGTAATCAAATATGGCACTGCTCTGAGGAAGGGATGTCAAAAAAAAAATTATCTCAGAAAAAGAAGATGAATTTTTAATTAGCAGAGCATGATCACATAGGACTCATACAGGTGATAGACTAACTGTGATTTAGTGAGTTACCATTCATGAGATGAGCACTGAGATTCATACTGATACAATTCATCTCAGCTTTGGCATGGAGCAGGAGCGTGCACTCAGGAGCAGGAGCCTGTTACTGTAGCTCAGCTGATATATTGCAATAGGGTAACTCCACTGCATCTCTAAAACCACTTTGGGCTTTTGCCTAGAAGATAGCATTAACTTTCTGCTATTATTACACAAAGTCTTATGGTAGGACTAGCATTAAGCCTTAGTTTTACAGCAGACTCTAGCACAGGTAGGAGCATGGTGGCGGTGGACACCTCTGCGGGGCATAGACTGAGCACGGACTCAGGAGCAAAGCCCAAAAGGCAGATATGGCTTCCTCAGAGGTCTGCTGTTCACGTATTCACAACACCTGATTCACTTGGGCTTATGAGAGCTGACAAGGTCATGCACCTATGGCATAGTTCTCCACTTGGAAATATTAGCTTTAGCTGTGCAAGACCAGCATAAGAAGGATAGCCTGTATTTTTATGCTTCACCGACCACAAGAACTGTTAAAATTTTGAAAATGCACTCTGCAGTTTGCCTTCCCTGATGTCCTTTGTCACCTCCAGCCCAGCCCCACATTTTGGCTACTTTGGCCAACTCATACATTTTTGCAGTTTCAGTTAAGTCAAGGACTTCAAATTCCTATCATAGGGATCAAGTTACACCATGTAAAAGATGCTATTTTTTGTTTTAAGTTTGTCAGACAGGCACTTTATGAGATTGTGAGGTCAAAAAGATGACTCTAATCTTTGAGCTGACAAGTAAAAAGGGACAAAAAGCATTCCTTCGCTCTCTTATTTTATAGCAACCCAGGCATGTAGAAATAGTGGTTCTCTAAGTGCTTTTCCTGTACTCATTTCAGAAAACACAGCAGACGTGCAGTATCACCATATACTTACTGAAGATAATCAATTTGTGGACGGTAAATTCTCTGAGGCTAGATGGCGAGTTCTCACACGGTACCTGATACTATGATGCCCTCTTGCCAACTGCAGCTTCTGGACTGATGGTAAGATACATGTTCAATAATAACAACATAATTGCAAGTCTCACGCTACTTCCAGCTTAATGATTTTTATCATTTCCACTTGTCACTCAAACATCACTGTCAACATGTCTCAGAAATTATATGAGAAGAACGGGGATGCTTCTACTCTAGTGGTGTCTAATTAATGATTCATAAGGATTAAAGTGGTAAAAACCCTCCACTTTAATTTATGAGCATGGGTGTAAGCAGGTAAATGAATATGATATTTAAACTTCCCAATTAGTTGGGTATAATTTGGTTGGAAAACTCAGCTTAACCCTGTCTATCCTGATGCCAGCTGGTGTAGAACTAAACTATCAACTGAGCGCCTGCTGCCATTAAATACACCCCCCTCACTGCTGTCTGCCAACTGCCATAGTTGCTATGTCTACTTTCAAATAATATTTCTCTTGCCATGTTCACGTTTTCAGCACATCGGTTCCCTAATATAACTGTTTTGTGCACTGCTGATGCCCACTGTCTGCTTTGACAAACCTTGTTTTTTCAAATTTTACATGTGAATTTAGCCACCAGTAACAAGTAGACTCAGATCCACCATAATCTCCTTCAGAAAAATCAATCCTCACTTGTCTCCTAGATGCTTTGGCTTTTGAAGACTTTCTCTTACCACTGGCAGAAATATCAACTAACTCACCTCAAGCTTAAATTGAACTAGTTTTTCAAAAGACCTCCAGGACATTGTCAAAATGGGATGTAGTCAATGGGACTCAATGGCCTGTTAGTCTGGTCTTGCCACTGATAATCACTCCTATCAGTTTCTTTCAATGAATTCAAACTGAAGCAGCCACTAGACAGTAGAATATTAAAAATAATACTAAAAAACAGTTGAAACCTTAGTTTTCTGTCTTTTTATGCATAAAGGTTATAGTTGCCCAACTTTTCCAATCATGCTTTCAGGCATAATAATGTCAATGGTGAAAATATATGGACAAAATATATGATGCTTTGGATGCAGTTAAATGAGTAGAAAATCTCTTTTTCTCAGTAATACTTGTGGGAATCTTATTTAAAAATAAGCTTTTAATATAAATTTAATCTTTCTAATTTTTAAGACATGCTTCTCTCCTTAAGCCAACATTGATATCAACTTGAGGCCTTGATCTGCAGGCACCGTTAATAGATTATGCATTTTTTCCGAGGCTGAGATCAACTGTGGTAACTAGATGGTATTTTGAAGATGTGTATCACAAGATAGCCACCCAGTTCTCCAGAGCACAGGGAGACCTCCTGTTGTGGTGGTGTCAGGGGATCAGCTGCATCACTCTTGTGCTTGGTCCACAGTCATCTCACATTGCTGATATTCCCAACACTGACACTAGTATCAGACAAGCTGCTCATGCCCATGGCCATCTGTATTTTGTCCCCATTTGTATAATCCTGCTCTCTGTGGGCCTAGGAGGCATTATGTTAAAAAGGGTAGTGTTTTTCAGAGCATCCAACAACGGCCTAGTTCACTGAAGTCAATGGTAAGACTTCTCTTGGCATCAAAAGCGATCAATAAAATCACCAGCATCTTAAAATTTCCATTTCATTGTCTCCATGAGCTCCTGCTCGTGCTAATAAATGGAGAGTGTAACTGGTGTTTGGAGCAGCAGGAGGGAAGGACTGGGGGGGAGGCTAATAAGAAGCCCTGTCTGTATTAAGGAAATTAATTATGTGACTGGATTAAACTGCAGTACCGAAAGCCTCACTTTGCTCTGACACAGACTATATGCATTAAAGGTTTACGCTGCCATAATAACCACAGTGGTGATGTTATATGGATGCAAATTTCCTTAATGCAGGCAGGACCTAGATCAGACCACAGTGACTAATACAAAACCAATAAAAGAAAGTGAATTAGGTGCAATTGTACTGGAGAGTATGATACCGAAAGAAAATGATAATAGGAAGGTTAAGTGCCCAGTGAGTGCAAACTGATATACAATATCTTGAAATCACAGAGAGAGAAAATTAAAATGGTGAAATGATTTCACATATAGGTAGATGAAGGCATAAAAGCAATCTATGAACTATGGGAGGGAGAGCAGAGTGAGAGTGCGATATTTTCAGATGTACAGCCTTTTGCCTATTAGAAATGAAAAAGTGATTGAAGGCTAATTCTAATAAACAGGCAATTTTAGTTTTGTTTTTATTTCGGGTTTTTGTTCGGCTCTGCTTTTGTGTGTCATTGAAATATTTGTGTATTAATAGATACTCATTTAATAGCATTACAGTAATCTGAACATCTGCAGCTACTAGGCATTAAAATACGATTACTTCCCTATATATCAAGTTATTTTCGCAGTACTTCTGCCTGATTTTGTCATATCTATTAAAATGCAATGGATCAGTTCTTATCATTACCTATTAACTGACAACCTTGAGCTGAAGTGTTAAGCAGAAACAAGCCTGATGCCTGGAGGCCTGGCTAGCAATTCAGCAGAAGGCAAGGACATTTCATGGCTGTCCTGAAAACTAAATGATGGGCTCTGTAACTTTCCTAATCAGACAGCATTAAATACAAAATTGTATTCCCACCACCCCTGCCATCCTTTGCTCAAACAAATTGCCTGTAAACTGTTCAGCAGTTTACTAAATATAGAACATTTTCTAGATTAGGGGTTTTAATTCTACCAAAACCACAGCTTAGTTTATTAGAGAAATGAGGTATTTTGTTTAGAGGACCAAGGAGCTCTCACATGGTATGAGGAGAAATAACTCCTCCCCTGGGCTCAAACTGACTTTTGAAGGGGTGAACACCCAGAGGATAAATGCATCCAAAGCAAGACTGTGAGTTTGCTGTTAGGGGTTAGAAGACAGAAACCACAGCATAGGCAGCCATTGTCAGGAGAGATGTGCTTAGTACAGTTTTGACCAGCACAGAAATACTCCTTTAAAAGCACTGTGAGATGTCATCACTGTCATGATCATGCTAAGGGAGAGTGGAGGAAACAGCAGGCTGCTCCTCCTCCCCTTCTTAGTGTGACAGTGATTTTTCATTCTACTCAGAAGAACTTAAAAGAATCCATATTTCTAAAGTTATTTCTGTAATGGTACACTATTTGTTTCCAAACGTGATGCTGAATTTTAGTCATCTCCAAAGTTCTCAGTTCTACCTGGGAAATTCATGACAGTCATGACACACAAATATTAGGAACTGTCTTCGTCATACCAGCCATCAGGTGGTATTTCTTAGGCAGCACGCTCCATGCATTCATGAAGTGGTACTCCAGCAACGTAGTTCTGTAGGTAGACCTTTAAAAATCATCTGGCATTTTAAATTTTAATATGATGAAGTGGATTCAGGTTTTAATATCATGCGGTTTCATTCCTGAGTTAGCTCAGGCATCCCAAACATGTCTGAGGGGAAAAAAAAGGGTAAGTGCATTTCATCCTAAACTTTGTCAGCAGGATCAGATGCAGCCAGATAAAACAATGAGCATAAATAACACTGACCTCGGAAGACACAAAATGAAAACCCGCATACCTGAAAGATAAACAAGGCCAAAAAAAGCCCCAAGAGCTTCAATTTGGTGAAATATTTCAGCTAGTATTTATGTTTGTCTCTGTACAAACGTGCTTTAATTCCTGTCTAGGTTAAGAATACTTTCCTAGATCAAGTACTAATAATTCTGAGATCTATAAATACCCTGTTGGGAAAACTCTGCATCTGTAACGAATACAAATGACCCTGTGCAAATGTGCTTTGAGCAGAAACAATAAGGAAACCACCATGTCAGTGACCTCCAACCAGGACATTATTGCATCACAACATGAGGGCAGTTGTGGGCCTTAACATGTTGAAAGCAAATTGTGAAATCTTCATAGAATTCTAAAATAAAAAGGAAGGGTCTGAGAGCATTCAAGTTGCTAGCGTTATTGACTACCAATGTCTCCACTCCAAATTGTGGGAATTGTGTTGGAATTCCTTAAGGATGGCATTGCCATCCAACAAACACCCCTGCAAATACAAATGGAAGTCACACTTTAATCACCACACAATCATATCTTTTTTTTTTTTTTCCAAATTGTTGGTTGCTTTTCCTTCAATGCTTTACAATGTTATTAATTTCAAATGAAAACTTCCATAATGTGAATTTTAAGGAATAGTAAAAAGGGCTGTGATTTGGATGTAAACCATGATGTTTGTTTGAGGAGAAAGTCCTGCCACTCCTGCAGGGCACGTAGGATTTTATGGCTTGAATCTGGATGAATGATTCTTATGAAATTGGACAAGATCCTCTCTGTAAGCAGAGAACTGCTTTCAGATATAGGGAGACCATTCCCATAGTCTGTGACTCCCTGTTTCTTGACTGTTCCTTCCTCTTCCCAGCTGGTCCCCATTTCCCAGGGTCTATAAGGAGCTGGTAGAGGAGGATGCTCTGCTGATCCCGAGGGGCTGGAGGACTCTGACTAACCCACTGCTTAATATCACTGTACTGATATTAAGCATTTCCAGGAGGAAAGAGATGCCCAGGTGGTTGTTCCTTACTCTTTTCAAGCTAAAGTCATTGTAGCTCTATCTCGTAAAGACATCTGAAGATTGAAGGAGTTTGAAGATGTTGGAAGTCGCATTTATTAGGGCTGCTGTTGCTGACTCTAACTTACCCTGCTGCTCAATTAGCTACACAGAGTATCGTCAGAGTAACTACATGCACCAGGAAATCTGCTCTTCATCTGCAGCACATCAGCAAAAACAAGCGACAAGACAAAAAGTATTGGTTTTAAATTGTGAAGGGAAAAAAATTCACAAATGCAAAAATAACTCGGAAAAGTTTGCACATCCCCTGCTAAGGCTAGCTCTTTACCAGTGTGTGCATTACTCACTCTCCATCTATGCATTATTCTTATTATCCCTTCTAAGCTCACTGCAGAGCCAAGGGTCTCTGGCTCAGTTCCTGGCATCAGGCTGAATGATTCAGCCAGAACCTTCCTTAGGATGGTTTGGTGGGGTCTTGATACTTTCAGCTGTATTGATCCTTCTCGTGACCTTATCACAAACAATGGCTTTGTCCGTGGCTGGCAGTTTTCCTCATTCTTCGATAATTTTGCCAAAGTTTTTTTGACAGCAATGGGCTGGTTTCCTAGAAGATGACATTTCTAACTTCAGGGTTAGAATAAATCCAATACTAGGTTTTCTACTCACAGAAATCTTGCACATAACTATTTTCAAAAATTCACAGACGTTGATCAGAAAGTGGAAGAAAATAAGTTACTATTTCTTCTGTATTTTATTAAGCTTTGTGGATACTCATTTCTGTTAATTAATTTCTCCTTTACAATTTCAGATAAGCTATAAATCTATTGAATCGAGGATTTTTTACCCCATGATTTAATTTCCCATTGCAGTTTTTTTTACATAAAGTTTACCAAGTTTATCTATAAAATTTGAATTAAAAATTCCCTGAACCTTCCAATCCCTATTATTTAAAAGCAGTGGAATCATGTTTTTTGGATTTTACATTAATATTGCATTACCATCTCTTTACCTTTTGATCCTTTAGTCCCATTGCCCAAAATATTGCTTTCTGAGAGTGAACTCTGCAGAAACACTGAGACACTCTGGCAGTCCTGGAATGCAAAATCATTTAAACAGCCTTTTCTTTGTTATTAGTCATTCCTGGATAATGCAGTCAAATTCCACAAGATGTTCATTATTAGAAATAGATGTATATTATTTTTTTCCTATGAATTTTTAATTTGTATGTGTATGGAATGAATGTGATTTAAGCAGTTGTGCCCTCTACTGGCATGAAGGAAATAATGAAGAAAGAGAAAGAAATACCTTTCCAGATGTTGTATCAAAACAGAGTGACAAAAACAACTTTTTGGTGGTTTGGGTTTTTTTCCCTAATAATTCTTCAGTCACATTTGAAGGCTAGAATATGTTCAACATTAAGTCTTAGCACATTCATTGTTTACAGATTATTTTTTTTTAATAAAAAAGACCATTTACACAGTTAAAGCAGTATAAAATGGCCTTGCCATCCATGGAGTGCATGGTATGTTAACAGAGTTAAGAATAACTTTATTTGTGTCAGATTTTTAAGGAGCTATACTATCAGCTAGAGGGTATGAGAACAAAGCTGTATGACAGAATTTCTTCCAAAGTTCATAGAAACTTTGGAGCATTCAGCCATTTAAAAGCAAGTCTGTAGGAGTTGATGCATAATGTGAAGTAGAATATAGAATTTCATATAATACAGGAGAATTAAGGTCTCACCCTCTGCTGAAATGCTTCTAGCCAATCCTTCACCTTCTGCTAAAAAGAAAACTTATAATTTTCTGTCCTATCCTCTGCTATTGAAGTTGTCAATCGGCATTACCCCTGAATAACGAAGAAACAAAAACATACCCTTTGGTAAGAAACTTGCATAGTGCAACTTCTCAGCGTGGGCAGGATTAGTCACGGATGCTAATTGAAATACTAATTGACATATTTATACCATCATATAAAACCCATTCAACACAGTGGCAATAATGTTCTTATCTAAAATAACTGTAGCATCCACGTGGAGAATAGTGATAGACGGAAAGTCAGCTCCACACTTTTCTTTCAGCCTACTAGGAACATTTCAGGTTCCTGATTTTTCACCTTTCATAAAATGAGGTAGCTACGGACTACAGATTAAATGGATGCCGGACTACATTGATCAGAGAAGAAGAAAAATAATTACCTTCCAGAAAACTTAATCATCAGCAAATGAAGAGGCCAACAAACTCTTGCCCCTTTACTTGGCTCCAACGTTGTCCCTCTGTAGTGAAAAGGGACTTTATTTACCAGTGAAGCAAAATCATTAATCACAGAATTAAGTTGTAATGTACTCTATAACTGGCTTTATTCGTAAGTAACTGCATCTGGAAATGAGGTAGGTACAAATAGCATGGGGTCAGCCTTTCAAAAATCTCAGTCCACTATTAAGTGCTTCATTGCCAGAGAAAACTACACTACCAAAATAGCTGTAATCATACAGGAAAGCAGAGGAGAGACTCTTGTGCTTAGAACACAATTCTTTCTGCTAACCTCTCTGTGCAGAACTGTGTTATAATAAAAGCAAATATTAGTATCTCAGGCATGACTATTGCTTTGAATTGGTACGTGTTACAAACATATTTAGCTTTATGGCAAAATCTTTCTTTTTATGGACCTAAAAACCCCCCTCCTTTCATATTCAAGGTTAAAAATCTTTGCTGAATCAGTGGAAAGCAGAACAGTTTTTTATTTATCACATGGTTATCTCAGAGACAAAACCCAGTTCCATTGCCATGGAGTTCAAATGTGCTCAAAGGGAAAGATGCAGCAGTATGGGTGGGTAAAGCAAAGGAGAATGGCCCAGAGGAGAAAACAGGAGAACTAGGCAGAAGGAAACAAAGCTAAAGAGGCAGATAAAGGTATTTTAAATGATAGGGGGATAAAAAAGGGAAAACTGCAACATGTCACTGGTACCCACAAGCTCTGCTGCAAAACTCCTGCAAGATGGATAGAAATGCTGCAGATGGACAATTTATTATGTTTTGTGTGAAACTACAGGGAATGTTTTAACTGAAGTCAAAAAAAAAGGAGAAGGGAATAAACCAGGAACAGGAGGCACAGAAAACCACTGTGGCTGTGCAGTTAACAACCCAGCAAGCCCACGTTCAGGAAAGGTGGAGGGGAGGGAGAGCTGGTGAAAAGGGACGTCTGTTCAGATGCCACAAGTAATTGGCAGCTGCCAGATCTAATGTGCTCTGTGCTGCCCGCAGAGCAGCAGCTTGGACCACCAGCCATCTCCTGGGCACTCACAGCGAACGCTGCTGCGACACATGCATTAAACACGAGAAAAGTGAATTAGACTCTGGGAACCAGGGTCTATCATTGCTGAGACTGCTGCCTAAAACAATCAGGAACAAGAGCAATGCCAGCCAAGCCCTGGGCACCAGGGAAGCCCTGATTGCCCTAGCATGGGTTTCTCCTAAACTATGGAGAGCAGAGGATGATACCAGCCTGCCTGTGACCTTCTCTACCCCTGAGCCTGGGAACCCTGAACGCTCCCCATCTCCAGGAAGCTTTTGCAGACAAGATCACTCCTTGCTCTTGTAAAAGTGCTGCATGGGACAGTATGGACTTAGTGGACTCCAAAACATAATTTCTTACAACAATTAGCCAGGATACCTCAGTCTTTCAGCACCTTGGTTATGTCTGTGAACCAGTTAAAGTCTCATACATATTCATGACACTTCAACCACACACCAAGAGCTGCTTCCCCAGCCTTCTGCCCAGCTCCTTCATGCTGACGCACACCCAGCCCACTGTGAACTGCAAGGGGAAAGAAGTTTCCTTTCCTCTCCTTGAAATAAAGCATTTGCTGTGGCCATGATTCGTGCAGTGGAAAGGCAGAAAAAGCACATCTGAGAAGGAAATGCTAAACTGGCCTGGCCAAATTTTGCTCATGCTCTAGGAGGTAGAGAAAGACCACGCTGGATCCTTCTCTGCAGTCACCTGACTCAGTAAATGAACCACAGTGCTTTGCTCAGCCAGCTTGACCACAGAAACATCTCACTTCCAGCAACAGACTCACCCCAAAGGGCCACCTATGAGATGACTCCTCTTTTTTTATCTCCTTAATAATATATCTGTGATGTTATCTTGCACTGTGGTGAAGCTGTCATTGCACAACCTTCAATGTGAGCCACACTCACACGGTCAGTGAGAGCAGTGCTGGGCTATGACAGAGGTGCTGGGTTGGTTCCTCAGAGCACATACCCCTCAAGGGAGCTCAGATGAGCCTAAAACCTAGAAGCAAACCCAGACGCTGTTTTGTGACCACCCGAAACCCAATGGATGAACCTAGAAACCAGTGAGCAGCCTGTTGCGTTGACCTGGTGCTATAAGTGAGCTTCAGAGTGCCTGGGGCAGCTACCTGGGACCCCACCGCAAGAGCCTGCAGTGTGTCACGTCATCTAGCACGCTGCAATCTATCTGGTAAAACTTGATCTCCCAACAACTTAATTCAGCTAGTCAGCTATCTGCAGCTTGCTTTCTTCCTCTTTTGTCTGGTTCTTGTTTTTTGGTTTTTTTTTTTCCTTTCTGTTGGTGCAATTCTGCCTGTTACAGGAACTTTGCAGAAGAGAAAAATAAACATATCAGTGTTTGATGTTGTGCTTTCTGTTTAGAAGTTTGTTTTCCTTTCTTCTTCCATTGCATCAATATTAACATGTTGATTCATAAGCAAAATAAATAAAGTCTATAAATACATTCTTTCTTTTTTTAAATTGCGAAACCTCAAAGTTGTGGTTCCCACAGCAACTGCACAATGTGCACATACATTAAAGGCAGGGATATTACCACCCAAGGCAGCAATCAAATATGCATGAGGGACTTGCATTACTGGCACTTGGAGGACTGTGTGAGTTTGAAATCCCCGAGCCATGAAACACCTCAGTTCTGTCTGTATCGGTATGTCTGGAAGAAAAGATGCTGGAGATGTCAGTCGTTATGGGCCTGGTGGAACTGGACCTCATCATATGCAGAAGTGCTTATGGGGTAGTAGGATGGTGGTACCTTTACTGTTGAACCAACTGGCCTCAAAGATGTGAAGTCACTCCAGAGCTAAAGATGCACTGACTGGAATAATTACTGTTAATTAGCTGAATGCACAGCCAGAAGGTGTCATAACAACCAAGGCATCATGAACAGAAATTAGTGTTCTCAGTCCTGATGATCCTTGGATGCTATGAATGAATATCTCGCAGTTTGATTGAACAGGAATGAAGAGACCTCTGTATGTTGTTGAGAAAGTTCACGCCATATATTCACTGCTACCTTTTACTATCCATGAAATGATTTCGTTGAATAATAGGATGCTCAGTTTCCTGATTTCTGGATCTCCACCAACTACTGGCTAATCAAAGTTTTTCTAGGTCATGAATTCAGCATCTCAGCACCTAACCATCCCTGGCACTGTCAGCTGGGATCTAAGCTTGTGCTGTTGACTTCTCCCTTCTAACTGACGTTCTCTTCTCTGAGCCTTGCAATTTTAACTATCAAACAGAAATTTTCAAGTTTTCAAACAGTGTACACAGTGCTGTTATTGTATCCTGAGCCAAGAATTCTGGCAACTCCCTTAGCAAGTCTGATGTTGCTTGGTACTCACACACATACCTCTTGCCATCTAATGAAAAACAGCCCCGAGACCCCAGTTCTCTGTGAGGTGCCCTGAGAGAAGAATAGTGAATTCAGATTTAAAAATTTAACAGTATAGATTTTTTTTCTTTTGCATGGTCTATTATCAAAGTAGAAACTGTAGGCATCAAGTTTCAGTGATAAAAAGAGAAGCAGCATGCCATCAAGTGACTTAATGTCTTGGCACTATTAATCTCTTATAATCTAGTAATTAAAAGGAACTGGAGGATTCCAGAATTTGAAAAGAAGAGCCATTAACATGTTTAATTATAAGCAGCTGGGTATTTTATTGAAAAAAATGGGTAAATGTCAAGATGGGACTTTAAATACTTTTAAGCATATGTACCCCAGGTATCTCCTTGAACAGGTACCAGGCTGGTTACAGTGCAATTCCTTTGTGATATCATTGAAAATTTAGGAGGTGAAAATGAAGGCATCATATATACACTGAATTTTAGCCAATCTCATCTTTTCATTACTTGAATGACTTTGGGATTTGGCTGTTCTCTTTGTGTGGTCAACAAATATCAACTTCTAAATCTGAAAAATGTTCATTTGGGGTTTTTTCTATATTTTAGAATGAGGAAATAAATAAATAAAGGAAATAAATTCACATTGGGTTGAAAATTAAGGACAATTAGTTTGTCTTTTTGCTGTAGCTTCCACTGTAAATAACGTGCAATTGAGATTTTTCCTCTATGTCAGTTTGGAAATGACAATCTAGAAGATTTGATAAGGGCTATGCCTTTGTCTTTGAGACTTGCAGTGAAGTTTTTCGTCTTTAGATGGAATATGGAAAATGATGCAGTGGAAAACAAATAGCTACACAGAAATAACTGTTACAAATTTGCCATGTACACACACAAACACATTTTATCCTCATGGACAGCAAGAGAGAAGAGCACATAGAGTAATTCAATATCTCTTTTTACAGTTTCATGGTTGATTTTTTGTATTATTAGTGTTTAGGCACCATGTGTGCATCTGCAGACTATCTCAACAGCAGTATTCCTACTCTGTCAGTATTCCTCCAGAACACATACTTAAGAGAGAATTTACGATCCAAAGGAGAGAGCTATCTTGAATTTCACCTTGAACTTGCACATAAGAATGGGGTTTTGCATTATTATCCATATCCCTTATGTTTAGCATCAACATGTGCAACGTTTCGTGAGAATGCAGGAGCCTATGGTGTGTTTCTGTAGAAAATGTATCAGATCAGTTTTGTTATAAATAAGTGTGATTAGCATAAATTTACCTTCACAGCAGTAACAAAATTTGAAAGTAATTGTATCAAAGCACCATCATTTCTGTGGAGCAAGTTTTAGCTGCACTGTGAAATATGCCTTTTAAAACACTTTTTTTTTCTCTCCGAAAAGCAGCAGGTATTGCCAGCCAGATAATTTTTCAAAAGTGTTCCAGGATTTCTTACGGATATTAATTTCTGTTTAAGCCTCTCCAAACTTTGGCAGAAAGACAAGTTTCATTTTTCTTTAACAAGTCCTTTAGTTGTGCAGATGTTGTAGCCAGATTGGCAATAAATTTTGCTGTAGCGGTGAATGCAACTTAGGGAAAGATGCTTTTATTTAATGTTCTGATTCTGTGTCACCTTTTGAACATTAATTTATAGGTGATGTATTTTATAGTTAGCATTCCATAGAAGTCTGAAAATCCTATTAGATTATTATGTTCTCTGCCAATGAAAGTCTGGTATTTGTTCTAAATAATTATTTTCAGAAGTGTGAACACTAAACATTGTGTAAAGTAAAAAGTCCATGTTATGTCCCATTTCCAAACGGATACATACATTTTGATCACACCTCTCTAATTTCCATCAGTCTATTTTTGTCTCACCTTTATTGGCCTGATTAATAGTCTACTGAAATGAGTGGAAAATGAAAACTCTCATTGACTTAAGTGGCTTTGAAGCAGTTTTCAAATAGTTACTTCACATTGGTTCCTTTGTACACTTGAGAAAAGCTGCATTTTTTTCCCCAATTTCCATTTTGCCTTCTCACCAGTATTTTGCCTAAGGACCAGGAATCTATCTTTACACTTTCACAACCCTGAGTGTCTGTGCTAGTTAACAGCCCATGAACTGCAACAGTTCATTTGCAGTTCACAAAAAGACCTTCTGACTCCTCAAAATACATTTGATATTCCTATGGAATGGAGCGTGGCCTTTACCCTGGGCAATACGTGTCCCTAACATCAGTGTTGGCTGTATTGGGAGCCATGCACTGGAGTTGTCTTTTTCTCTCCTCCACCCCTTCAGCAGATAATCTAGGTCAGTGATTTTCATCGTCTGTTCCACTGACTGTTGGGGGTTTGCGTGTGACTTCTCAAAGCAGTGAAGGAAACCAAACCTGCTCCCAGTTAGTCAACATTCACAGTACAGGGCTCAGCACCATTGGTGGGATGCATTCCAGAGATCTGCATATCCCTAAAGTGCTGTCCTGGCTGTATCCTTCCTGCTTCCTCCAGTCCTGGCGTCTGCTGGAGGCTGATGCACAGTTAATGAAGTTCTGATATTTCAGCTGCCAGTTTTGGCAGCTGTCTTCTGTAATTCAAAGACAGGCTTTGAATTTGGGGTTTCAGATATTTGACCAGCAGTAATATAAACTGACAAGCGATCAGTATAATTATATTGTAACACTCATGACAACTAACATTTTCAAAGAGCACATCAGAACCTTCGCATCTGAAGGAGCTCATGGGCATCAGAGTTGCAAAGCAGGCTTAGTCTGGATAGCTGCTTTTACTGCAGCAGCCAGACTTACCATGATCTCAGGGAATTTTGTTTTACTTCAGCACTTCAGTAAGTACAGAATCCACCCCAAACACAGGAAAATAACATTCTGGCTGCAGACAATGCAATCGTATTGAAAGCAGATATTTCCATTCCAAACCCAAGCCGTTCTGCCAGAGGAAAACCCTGGGAGGTTTTCTGTCGTATGAACGATGCAGGATGAGAACTGTGCTGGAGGCAGTCTGGTTACATACAACCAGGTGTTACAATCCCAGGCAGTCCCTGACTGACCAGCCCTGCGAGACCTCTCCCTGCCTCTGGTGCTTGCTTTCCTGGGTGGGTACCTCATTTTATCTGGGCAAGTGCCTTCCTCTCCCCTTCCTTCTCCCACACAGGCTTGGAACTGCAGCAGCTCAGGTTGGTGCTCCCCAGCTCTTCCACAGAGGAGGAAGACTCCCCAGTTGGCAGAGGAAGACTCCCCAATACGCCAGTCATTGGATACTAGCATTTGTCTATTCTATGGCATCTCTTTTTACTGCACCTCTGATCCTTCTACCAGGCTGCCAGGCATTCCAGGTGACCATACCATCCCAAGGCACAACGGGCAGTGGAAGTTCAGCCAATGTCAGTGCCAGATTTTTCCTGTAAATCAGGTGCATCCAATGTTCACAATATTAAGACTGTGAGAATTCTTGGGAAGAACATGGTTAAAAGTGGACTTGGAAGTTTATATTCAGCTATTTCTATCAGAGTTACCAGCAAAAACTTGCTCAAGGGAAAGCAGCACACACCAATAAGTGTGTAAACAAATAAACTTGCAGTCCTTAGAAACTATGAGAAAAAGAGAGCTATGGAGCTGCCGCAGTCCCCAGCCTACCTACAATTTTCTGAGACTCAGAAAACAGCAGCTTCTTGCCTTAAACACTTGTTCTTGCAGGGATTTAGGGAAGCTGCCATAAGGATTCTGGATTGGACCCACTATTCATCCTTGCAAATTTTGGAAAGTCCTTTTAGAAAGCCAAGGCGAGAGGAAAATAGCTGAAGGTTTCTCACGTGGCAGAGAGCTTTCTGTTGCACTGCAGTAAAATGCTTGGCACTCACTGGAGCTAAATTAATAAACTTCTTTATGATGGCTTGAAGTTACGGCTGCTGTATTGTGGAGTAGACAGATAATTGGAGTGGTCAGAGTTGGATCTGCAGAGCTGTGAAATTGATGTAATAATTCTGGGCCAGAAATTATCCAAATTTAGGAGAAAACATGAGCATATGCATAATATATATTCCGGAATTCTGCTGCGACCTCTAGGGAATTGGATTGTGAGTTAATAAACTGTTAATTAAAATTCGCATGACAAGAAAATAAATAGATTCATTAACTAGGTGTATTGACAGCTTCCATGATAAGGTAAACAACAGTCTATAATCATTAACAGATCGTGCAGAGACCTGCATGGGTTTGTTTATATGAGTTCTAACAGAGCCATTGAAAAGGAATTACAAGTACAGTCAAAAAGGACATAGTTCTCATATTTTATAGTGCTGATTTGTATTTTGATTCCTTTTGCAGTGAAGGTTGCCAAGAGTTATGGCTGTCTGAGGGTCAACAAATTTCAGAAGGAGCTAGCCCTCTCCACCGGCCTAAAAAAACCCCAGAACCTTGAGCATTGAAACTCGTGACACCCCTACAGAAAAGTGTCATTTGCTGTGATTTATTCTGACAGTTACATTATTGGGTGCATGTTAACCAGGACAAATAGCTGTACAGGAGAGGAGTACAAGGAGCTCCAAATTACTCTTTTAGAAACTTTCCTCTGTATGGTATGCTGGTAACAGAGAGCAGGCAATGGATTTTCAGAGGGTAAGATCTCATCAGCAAACTTAAACCAATCATTCCTGGCTATACCAGCAGTATTTAGGCGGACCGTACCAAACTCCCACTGCCAGACCTTTGCCCCAGGCTGTTCCATTGGGCTCCTAAAAGCTTTAACTACACAAGTTTGAATGCACGGAGAGTAGAACTAGCAAATATTAATGTGATGTCACCGTAGTCTCCTCTCTTCCATTACTTGCTAAGTGTGTAATCTGGCACAACGCAATACATTGCTTTATATCTCCTCTGTATGAAACTTCCCTTTATGTCAAATTTGGTTTGCAGACTTACAGTCTTACAGCAATTCCTCTCTCCCAGAGAAGCAGTGAGAGAGTGTGAGGTTGTTGGCACATCTTCAATGCCATTGTTAACAATTATGACATGACTGTCAAACCTTATTATCAGCTTTTAGGAATCTCTGTGAGATCCTGTAAGCACAGCTGTTTGGCTTTTCTCTGAAACACTGCTTTTGGAAGGCAAGATAAAGAGGGAACATGCTTTCCCTTTAGAAGGAATCACTGAGTGCTTGCACAAAGCCACAGCAATCAGTTTCTGAGGGGGTCCACTCTACTTCTGGTTGTGTTGAGTTCCCATAGCTTTGTCCCCAGCCTCTCAACATTTCAACTGCTCTTTGGCTCCCTATGAGAGATATTTTGTCAACTGACCTATAGCAGCAAGCCAAGGACAGATGCAGCCCCAAACTGAAATTCCTAAATCGGAAAGAAGAGGAGAGCAGAAGAGGAGGAGAGGGTTGGGAAAAGGCTGTGCAGTATTAGGGTAACCTGCATTCCTTGGTTTGAGTTGACCACCTTTGTGCTTTCCACCTTGTAAGTCGGTACCTACCTTCTGTGCTGACCAAAGTGAATCCCACCTTGCTCCCCATATCACACCTCATTTCACATTGTGGAGCACTCTCACATTGCATGGATTGGTTCTGCTCAGATGAAAATAAACTGGAAAATGTCCCCACAGGAGCACACCTAATGAGCACTATCAGGAAATACTCAGCCCATGGGACGAGACTGGCCTTGTTTTGCAGTAAAAAGCTCCAGAAACATCCCCCATACCAGCTCTGGACCTGCTCTTGTTCATCTTCTCTATCTGCTGGTGTAGACACAGCCCCATGGACCAACACCCGTAGCATTTAGCACAACAAAAGACAGACCAACATAGTGAAAGAATAAGAAAATAGCGATCCTTGAGTCAAATGGTGGTTTCAGAACATAAGCAAACTTACCCATTGTCCTATTTTCTGTCACATTAGGTCCAAAGGGAAACTTGACAAGAGGTTTGAAAGGCTGCAGTGAAGCAGCGTTGAGGTTACCTGCTGAGCAGAGAGGTAGATGTCTGCAGACATCGCTGGTAGATGGAGAGTGATTATCACATGCATGCGTAAGCTCTGCTTATTTGCTTTGTATCACCACTGCTAGTCTGCCACAGGAGAGGTATTCTGGAGTCTTAAGATAAGATGTTCAGCAGGCCTCTGCGTCACACCCTAATGGCACAAAAAATAATAGGTATTACGTTTCACATGCTGTTTCTTCGAGTCTGGAACATCCTTCTCCTGCTGGCCTTATCAAAACTCCCATTGTAATTGACAAGTTTTCATTTCAGTGAGAATCTTGGGGGGGAGGTCATTGATTTCTCACAACCGATTCAATCTTTTTACATGCCTGACTGCCCTAAATCACTACAAGTAGGAAACTATTTTCAAAATTTCTCAAGAGCCCTGGATGTATTGATTGAGTATAACTTGGACTTCAGACATTAAATTCTTTCTTTTCCTTGTAAAAAACAACCCCAACCTTCTATGAGGCTACTTGGTTTTAGTTGGTGATCCCTTCATGCTTCATTTATTTATGCTCTTCTCAATAGTATTCAGATTAAACCTTTGATAGCTTATTCGAAATTTCCTTATTATCTTTTTCACATTTGCCAATGAAAGTGAATTTTATTTGGATTTTCCCTCTTTGTGCTGGTTAAATTACTAGTCCAAAATAGTTGTTGTTGTATTTTGTGCTAAATAGTAACATATTGCCTGTGTAGTCATGTTTATAATTATTTCTCCTAGATTCCACTATCCCCAATTAAACTGCAAGAACTTTGAAACTTAGAAGTTAGTTAATGGGGAAAAAACCCTTCACTGTTGGATAAATCTTTTTGGTAATATCCTCCCTTGCCTTTATAAATATATCCTGAGAGTTAATGCAGTTAGCATGAGGATAAGTGATAATGTTTTACCTCATTTCCCCCAATCTATTACAGTGAGCAGCTTTAATAGAATTGTAGATGTGGTCCATCACGTGAAAGACCTCCAGTTTGGATTTTAATTCAAGCAAGTGCTCAGCACACAGAAGCACATCTGGGGTCTACAGCGTTCCAGAGCCGGAAGCCTTACAGGCTCAGACCTATATATTTTGAAAAGCAGATTAACTACATGGAGCTTGCCTGGTGTACAAGGAATAATTTACAACAGAGTAAAATGGCAGCAAAATATAGAGGAAAATTAATTCTTTCTTTGAATTAGACCAGAGAACCCAATCCTGTTGCAACATCTTTGTCACTCAGAATGTTGAAAATTCTTCTCCAAGCCATTATCTCAGTAGTTATTTGGGGAAAAAAGGGAATGCCTGTTGCAAATGGTACAAGGAACAGACATTGAAGAAAGCCTTCCATGCAGAATAGAGAGCCTTAAGTTGGTCTCATTAGTGGTTTTTTAGTGTCTGCTCTTTTCAGTGGAATTAAGCCAAATTACGATTATCAGCTTTATATGCAATTTTTAAAAAGTAGATGCATTAAAAAAAGATTATTTGCTTCTTTTTAACAGAAAATAGAAAACATTGGATAGTGAAAGGCTTCTTGCAATATGAAAAATTGTAAGATGGAAGATTTGTACAAAATAATATGAAAATCTGAGGAAATACCAAGCTCTTTCAACAGGTAGCTCTGGTAATTTTTGTGGTCCTAACTGGACTACCTGGTATATAGCAAAATAATCCTCATCAGGGACAAAGGGCAACAACGCACATTGCTACAGGTTCCTTCATAAGCAGAGCTCTTCCTCCTGTGGCTTCTCTTTATTCCATGTACCCAAACCAGCCATAAAATGTAAGTGTAGCATTTCTTCTGCCAGCAGCTAGTTAAACCTACTCGGAGAAAACACACGCTTTCCCCTTGCCTGTGTGCACGCCTTGGTGCCACACTCCTCCCATCCAGCACCAGTCAAGTCTGTGACATCTCTTCGCATCGCCGAGACCAGGGACCACCACGGTGGCATTATAAACAGCTGTGATATTTGAGCAGGAGAACAATGTTGTCTTCTAGATGACAGCTTCTCCATGTTTCGTTTTGGGGATGTCACTCCTCCTTCCTGGTACCGAGGCTTTTGTGACAGTTAATAATCAGATCTCAAAATGCAATAAAGCTGTCTTGTGAATAATGCTAGCAAGTGGCCAGCTGAAATCCAAGGCAGCAATTACAGCTCTAGCAAGCTGTACTTTCTGCTCCTGCATCTGCAGCTGGAAACAAAGGAGATCTCTCACCGTGTTTTGCTCTAACTTTGATAAGCTAGGAGCACACACACAAAAACTAAAGCTGTCAGAGATGTGATAGCAACTTTTTAATGATGGTTATTGTAGAAAACTCTGTGGAACTTGGACATTGAGTAGGAGTTGCTGAAGAGGAAGGAAGAAGCAGAACAGTGGTTTAGTTTTCTTCCTTTTCCCTTCATAATAACTTTTTTATTATTATTAGTTTGGATTAAGTGTCATGTGAATAATGTGATTTCTTTACCGCTTTTGTTTTGGTTTCATGTTCCTTTGGGGTTTTTTTCAAGATAGAATTATTAGGATGCGAGGTTTCATCAGGAAGGAAGAAAACCACAAGGGCTGCAGCATCGTCCAGGGACTCAGAAAACATACATTTTAGTGTCTGCTGTGATCACTGGCAAATCTCTTAAACTCATATCCATTTGTATCCATGTAAACAGGAAAGAAACAGACCCTAGTGGTGAGTACTCACTGAACTTGTAGCTTCAGAAGGTGAAGCAACTCTCATCACTCAGGCAATTCTTTCCAGCATCACATCATGCTATTTGTAGGAATCATAGAATGTTTTGGGTTGGAAGGGACCTCCAAAAATCATCTAGTCCAGTCCACCTACAATAAGCAGGGACATCTCTAAGTAAGTCGTTGCTCAGAACCCCATCAAGCCTGACTTTGAATGTCTTCAGGGATGGAACCACCTCTCTGGGCAACCTGTTCCATAAGGTTTCACATTGCATCACTTAGTCCTCATAATGAGGAGCTAGAGAGGACAGAGTGTATTTTATGGCATTGGACAAACAGTGAATTGTATCTAAATCACTTCCATCTCCACAGAACCAGATTTTGGAGGACATTCCTCCTGTATGCCATGTGTAGGAGGCTCTGGCCATTGTTTAGGTGTAGTCCCAAAGGCTTGTGGGTGCCTTTACATGCAAATAAAAGCTAGGAGCACACGCTGCAGTTTGCAGCACTCATTTTATGTCAATCTTGGAACAAACAGGCACCTTTTCCCAGTGGGAAGCTTTCCCTGTGAGCACTGAGTACCATGACATCACTGAATGGAGCTGCAATCTAAAATTATTCTGGTAACTTTGATGCAGGAACATAAAGCCTGTAGGAAACTGAACTTCATAACAACATGTGATTACGCACACAAACTGTAATTTCCTATGGAAGTTAATCTTTTCTATTCCTCTTATTATATTTGTAAATGGAATGCTGATTTGAATTATGGCCCAGTATGGTACTTCTTTTATGCTTCAGTAGTCACTGCTTTGGTATTTCAAGTATTTATTGTAGAATCTTGTCAACTCTCATTCATCATACACCTGCATACCAGTCCTGCACTAGGATAGTTCGGAACCACGGCAAACTTACTGTCAGTATATTGCAAGTCAGCATTTCTCTTGCTTCTCTGCAATAAATTAATTACTAAAAAAGAACCAGCAAGTACTTAAGCATGCATTTGAGTCAGTGGCATTTCTTATGTGCTTAAATGTAAGTACTGTTTATGCTACAAGCTGCATCCTGTCATAGTCCTAAAATATACTATACAAAACTGGATTTTGCCTTACATGTATGATAACACGAATGCTATTTTTACGATGGATCATCTGCATGAAAATGCAGCTTCCTTTTCATGCAGAGAGCTTTTTATTCTATGGGTGCTGTGGAGAATCTTTAAAAGATTCCTGCTAGCTGTCAGTAACTGGTAGCAATCGATGCAATCTGCATTACAATACTTGCATCATGACTTTGAAGAGGGACTGAACTTCTTTGGCTGCCTGTGCATCCCGAATCACTTTAAAGATACCATTTCTGACATTCAGGGTTATCTTTGGCTTTGTTCCAATTCATTTCATCGTAAACTGAATTCAGAGGCAGGAAGAGTAGCGAGCCAGCGACATCCCCACTGACACCTTCAGTTCATATTACACAAAATGCACAGTAGCACAAACCATGTCCTTGCACTGGGCTTACAATCTAGCTACATTACCTTTGGAGGAAGGCAGAAAGGGTTAGAACAAAACTACTTATGGTATTGCTTAGGTGCCTAAAGGCTTGCTGACCCTGTATGAAAAATCCTGCTTTCAATAGGAAAGTGCTCCAATTTATCATCCGTTGGTTTTTAGAGGCTGAGGGTGAACTGTTCTCTGTAGTAACAGAAGACAATATTGTCACGTATTACTAATATTAATATCCTCCCCAAACCCTGGAAAAATGTGGAAATGTACTTTCATGCACATTCTGTAGTTGAGACCATCCAAGCACAAATGAAATTATGTGTGCAATGTTATACTGAAGCAAAGCTAGGAGAAAAAGCAATCTTTCCTCTCTGAGTTCCAGCAAGCTAACCATATCATCATCTTTTCTGCCCTGTAAGCTGGCATACCCCCTACAAGATTCTCTGGCATACTTGAAGGTCCTCCAAAGGCAACACCTCTAGAGATCTTTTTCCGTAAGCTGGATTGTTGTGTTTCTGCTCTTTTATCCAGCCTCTGCAACATTCACGGGACGTCCTAGCAAGTAATTTTTCCAGTTTTCCTGCTCGATGATCTACATGAGGAGAATTCTTCCCTCAAAACAGGCAGGGTTGAGTGCCACATGAATGAAGGCAATGAGACAGCAACAGTCAGAAGGAACCAAATGTGTGCAAGCCATTCTCTCCCCAGAAAATCCTCTGTTTTAGGAAATCTCCTTTTGAGAGCTTCAGGTTTCCCTTGGCAACGCTTTATTGATTCTGTATAAATAGATTATTCTTTTCTTCAAACACTTATTAACCTAATATCTCAGCAGCTTTAAGAGTCAACACATAAAAAGAAAACCCATTGGCCAAAGTTAAGATTGGTTTCTATGTTGGAAATTTCAAAGTGCAGGGAAACAAGCCATCAGCCACAGTTTTGGAAGTGTGGATTGTACTCCTAGCAGCTTATGCATATGACTTCACATGAATTAATGCAGTAGTGAAATATTTTAGTGAACTAGAACATGGTAAGGGAAGCTGTCCCTGCAGAACAAAGCAAATGATCAGATTTCTTTGGTGAATAAACCAAACTTGTCCTTTTTAACACAGGCCACACTGCTATTACTTTTGTGAAGACAATGGGATAGAATAAGTTTTTATGAACTCTTTACATATATTAAAGTGGATTTACTGAGGCTGAAAAGCTTCTATTGTCTTGTCACGGACAAGTCAGATGTATTAAAATGGTAATTCTTTCCCATATTTTTAATCCTCTCAACATGTTTCCTTCACATATACAGTATGAACCAAAGATAGCAGGACTTAAGAGAACATTTGCAAATTTTATTTTGGCGTATTGCATAATGCAAGTTCAAGGTAATGGAATAAATTACAGATCCCTGAAGGAAAGAGAACACTGTCATTTCTGAAACTCAGCTGTTATAATTGGGCATCCCAATGATGTATAATCCTGTATGAATTAGTAACTACAATGGTTCCACTGAATAGGTCAAAACTATTGCAAAGATGCAGACTTCTGCTTGGCATTAATTTATCACTGCTTTTAATGAAACTGCTCTGAATAAATCAGGTCCATTATTTATGAAGTTACCTACCTAGCCATTCATTTCTTTTAATCATAAATTTCAAATCATTCTGTCATCACATCTTTTTCTCTACCACTTATGTGGCAACCTTTTCCATATGTCAAAATTACTCATTCATATTTTTTGATGTTTAGATTTACCATCCTTGCTGATGCTCCCACTTTACAGGTTCTTTCTCTTCAAAACAGCAAATTAGTGCATTTTGTCCAACACAATAAAATTTTGGTACAGATGTAGGACAATACCTGTTCCTAAAGTACTGTAAAGTTTTTATTATTCAGTGAAAGACTACAGAAGATAGCACACTTTAACTCTACACAAAGTCTTTGGCAACCCTCTTCCTCTTGAATAATTGATGTTTTCTTTGGTTTGATTCTATATCAAGCTGTCTGCAATGATGCCGTACGGACAGTTTTTTTAAAAGTGTTCTCAGAACTTTATGTGCTAACGTAAGGCTCATTGTTTTAAAACCCAAAATTCACTTCTTGAATAGCATTTTTATTTGCAAATTTACTGGTTGTAACATTCAGCCTTTTTGTAGGGGCTATGATTTCATTACTTTAACAGTGTAGAACAGCCTGGCTTAATTAGGAAAGCATAGTTCACATTCCTGGTAGGAAGGGAAAGAGATTAAATATTTTTCAGTGGATTCTCAGACTAAGGCTAAATTATATAGGAATGTCCTTGCCAATGACTGGATTGCAAGAGTTATGGGTATTTGTAACTTTTGCTAAATTTAAGAATCCAAGATGCTGGCCCATATGACTTACAGGACTCAGACTGATGCTAGAAGTCTGGATTCTCTGTCTCCCATGGTAGATGCTAAAAACTGCTGCCATCCCATACCCTAAAGTGTTTTCTGTTACTTGGCACAATGATACTGCCAATAACACAAGCAAATGCTCGTTAAGAGTGTTTCCTCCAAAGCTGACTCCTTTCAACATATTTTTGTGTGGTAGCCCTACCCTACCTTCTGCACCTCTATAGATTCACTTGGTGCTTCTGAATTCATGAGGATGAAAATGCCCTAAGCTGTTCTAATCATGTTTTATTCATGTTTTCAACCTCTCATTTTATTTACCTGATGCACTGCCTGCCAGAAGTAGTTTTTGGCAGACAGCAGATAATTCATTTTGTGGACATCTGCTCAAAATGCTTTGTGAATAATTAGAGAAGTCTATAGGGTCTATTCAGTGGGATTGAGCACTGACAATATCAAGGGATTTCTGATCCTCTACTTCTCTTCTTAATAAAATAAAGATCTTCTTTAAAAAAGAAAGTTTCTTCAGTGTTTAAGTGATATTGCTATAGCGGAGCAAAAGAACTTACATTAGGACCTGGTGGGCTCCAGTTATCTTTTTGACATATTTCATTGCCTCCACTCTGATGGTGAAAGGGAATATTCAAAGCTATATATGAAAGAACAGCTTCATCAAAAAGGAGATGGAAGGAAAAAGCTGGCTGCTGTGTGAAAATGAGATGCTGCATTTTAATAAAAGAAATGCTAACTTTAAGGTGTGTGCACACTCTTGTTTCATTAATGTGTTTTACTTGCCAAAATAAGCAAATTGAAGTGAAGTTTTTCAAAGTATGTTTGCGGTTACCTATCAGCACAGTTATTCATGCTCATTAGGATGGGGTTATCCAGAAACATCTGGTGCAGTTTAGGTATTTGCACTGGTTTTGCTCCAATCCAAATCTATCTGGAAAATCACCATTTGCTACTGGTGGTTCGTTTCCATTTCAATGGCCTTTGTTTTAAGGGGAGCTCAGAATAACTATCTTCCACAGTATTTTAACCTACCTAAAAGCATCCAGTCTCTGAATAGTTTTCAGATATAGCATATTGAAAACATATTTTCAAAATCTTGTTGATGCTTTCATTTTGAAGAATTTTTTGGCATGTTTTTAGAATATGCAGAGAAATAACCAAAATTAGGAATTTAATAAGTCTTTCCTCTTTTTCTTAGCTCCTTGGCAGACTAAATATTTTAGATTGTCCTCTTTGTTTATATTTTTCTAGCAAAATATTCTCATTAAAAAGTGGTAACAGCATTTAAATGTTACAGAATTTCATCCAATGTGCCAGTGACTCCAGATACCTCCTTTTCTTTTTTCCTGAGCTTAAGTTGCCAACAGTGCACATCATCCACGAGGCTAGTTTTGAAGACGGGTCAGGTTTTGTAAATGCCATCCCTCTTGCCAACGCAGCAAATCAAAGTTACATTTTTGGACCTGGCAGCCAGTCCACTTCCAGCCTGGGGGTTGTGATGGTTGTGTGCACTGCACAAATATCCTCATCACTGTGGAAATACACACAACTATCACAAGCCACTAATTGAGCCTACAGATGAAATTATGTTATGATTTTCTCCTCTATCAGGCTTTCAAATTGTCTTTTGAGGTTTGGTTCACAGCAAAAGGCACAAAATGAGCCTTCAGACAGTTAGCAATAGTATTGTTAACTAGACTTTTATCTCATTGCAAAGCAATGTTCATACAATAATCCAACCATTAGTTTGTCCTCATCAGGATATTTCTTGGCTTGCCTGGGCTTAAATAAGCTATTCTGTAGCCATTAATTGGGGTTTTGTTTTGTTATTTTAATGGACCTCAATTAAACAAAACAGAAGTTCAGGGACAACTTCACTTATTTCAGACTTGTTTTCTTCCAAAAAAAAAAAAAAAGACACCACCTTTTGATATTTTTCTGTCCAGTTCTAGCTTGTTCACAACAGGACAGAGTATATTCCAGCACAGGGCAGCTGTGCCACCACCTCTAGACATCACAAGCAATCTTTGGATAAATTTTTAATTCTATGGAAGCATTAGTGTGTTGTGAATATGAGGATAATCTAAGAATTAAAGAAATACAAATAAATGCTATTTCAATTGCTTGGACAGAGACAGTTGACCCTAATTCCTCACCCTGAACTGCTTTGCCATATGTCCCGAGGTGTGATGCTTGTTTTGAGCTCTGCTGTTGAGACCACAAGTTAAGAACTTCCTTCAGGGGTAATCAGGTTGCTAAATCGGTTACCAGTGGTTTTATCTGAGCTGCCTCCTATTCCTTCTTCCCCTTCTGCTTTTCAATTTTCTCTTGTTTGTTTGTTTTGTTGTTTTGCATCTTACTACATGTTTCTTTCATATATATTTACTTGTTTATTTTTACAAATGCTATAAAAGTGGGAAGCAAATATCTGGCCTAGAAAGAGGAGTTGACAGTTTGCTCTGAATGTCACTAGATATCTTGCTTTTACAGGCATTTCAGTGCCTGCAAATCTTCAATATTTACACCCACTGTTAATATTTAAGAACCAAGATCCATTGCAAGGTAAATAGGGAAGAGAACACTGAAAATGTCATACCCGTTATTAGAATAATATATGTGGTCCTCCTTTTTGGACTACTAAATTTCTTATCTGAGTGAATGGGGTGAGTGTTTTTTTTGTTTTTAAGGTGTAAACCGAGGGGAGAAAAGTCACTTCAACCCCAGTAAATTACATGTGCCTGAAGCTTTAAACACCAAAGTGCATGTATTGCTAGACACAGTCCACTAATAGAGGAGATTTGCAACAAATTTTAAGCATAAATGAGGCTTGCATATACAATATAGTTAATAGGATTGTAATTAATCACATCTCAGCTAGCTTTAATCAAAGAAGATGGGCCTGAATCTTTCTGTAGCTAAAGGAGAAAGACCCTCTATTGAGAGCAACTCACATGGGGAAAGTGGCTGGAGAAGCACAATGGGGAGGTGACTGTGTTTTACAGCAGAAATCTCCATGGTTAGGCTACAGATAGAGCCTTCAGATGGGCAAAGGTATCCAGGGGCACAGTGTGATGATACATAGCTGTATTTACTTTCCTGATAATTATCTTCTGTTTAAGAAGGACTCCAAGTGATGACAGCACAAACAAAGTTAAGCACATATCAAGTGTCTTGAGCAGATTGTTGCGAGTGTTGTTGGCTCATGCTAATTACAGAAAGGAAGAGTATACAAGAGAGTTTACATGGGAGGATTCCTCCCCCATACCCAGTGAGCATTACAGGCATGCAAGGGAAAGAAAGTTGGAATAAAACACTACTGCTTAGGGTTTACCATAATGTCAAAAGAACTTCAATTACAGCTGGCTCCAGGACTCTGTCCTTGTAATTGTGCATTGGAGCTTTTCAGCAACTTCATCATCAACACATTCCACAAGAAATAGATGTTGTATCTTACTTTTCTCTGTCATGTAATGAGTTATTCGGAGCTGGTGGGAAGCATTTACTGGACTGCTTCATGGAAAGTTCAGGATAAAAGGGAAAAATATATCTTTCCTTCGGGCTGTCTGGGACCTTTCAGCTATGTATTGCTTTTGCAGCAAAGTTCACATTCGTGTTAAGCGTATTCACTTGGAATATTAAAATGCAGAGGTGGAGACAGCATAAAAGCAAGCAAGCTGATTGCAGTTTCAGGCCTTCTGAGGTCATTTTGCACCACTGAAATAGCAGGAATCTGGAACAGCTTTTCAGTAGAAGTAATGGGAGCAATACAACCGACCATGGCTTAGGATGAGACAGCATAATTTTATAAGCTATGGTTGCCAACATATCAGGCCACACAATTTAGTTTAATGCACAAGGTTCCTTCCAGGCCATGTATCTAAAGGCGCTTGATGCCAAGAAGAAATTAAAAAAATATCTCAGCCATTTCCTGGGGTGGAACTGTCAGAGATCAGGTCACTTTGTGGAGGCAGAGGTGACCTCCCTGATTGAGGAAGAGGAGCAGCTGCTGGGACCCAGACGGGGCAGCAGCAGGAGCAGAGCTGGCTGGAGGCAGCTTCCATCAGGCAGTTGAGGAGCCACTTCAACTGCTGATGGCACTGAAGCAGCCTGGACATCTCTTGTCCAGCCCCTGCATCAGGGACTGAAATGCAACTACCTGGAAGATAAACTGCAGTTACTGTCTAAAAACACGCAGATGGTTTAGTACAAGAAAGTGAAGAAGAGTCCAGTCAATACCAAACTGAAAATTGACATGTGAATTTTAAATAGACAGAATGCAATTACCCAAATAGGAGCTTGGCTTGAGCTCCAAGCAATCGAGGATTTTATATCTGTATTTTGGAAGTTTTATGGGTTTACATAGCCGTGCCATGTAAATATCTGAAACGAAATAATAGCTGTACTAAGAGAGCTGCTCAGACTGTGCTTTTGGGTAGCGACAGTGATGAAATCTCCCTAGTTTAAAAATGTGCTGCCATAACATAGAGACTGAACCATCCAATGTGCTGCTTGCTGATTTAAAAAACTAACAAACAAAACCAAAACAACAACAAAAAAACAAACCCAATGCAACAACTGAGTGCACTGACAGTTCACTTCATCAAGACGTGAGGTATCAAACTAATACTAAAAAACTGATCTGTAACTGCAGACCCTTAGCACAGTCCTTGTTAAAGATCAGTGCACGTATCTGGGGGACATATTATGTGTTCTTTATAAATCCAGAGCAACTTAGGCTGTATCACCACCTTCTGCAGAGCCTCAAGGTTCAGCTGCCCTGGGGAGCTCTCAGCTTTCCCCAGTGCTGCTTTGAGCAGGGTCACCTGAGAATGCTGACAGGAGAAATACCTACACGTGATGAAAGGTGCTTAGTCCTCTCCTGCATCACTTGATGGTGAATGGTCAATTTGGGCACGCCTACTGAATCAGTAATTTTGTTCCTACTTAAAAAAAAAAGAAAAGAAAAGAAAGAAATCCCTTAGAGATCTCCTCATGAAAAAATAGAACCACACTGGTGTGGTTCAAGCATACTTTGTTTTTAAGCGCAGACAAGTATAAATATACTCTCTAGCATTATAAAGTGTTGCATTTCATCTTTATAGTTTCATTTCTTGCCCTTTCAGTGCCTTCATAGCATCCCTGTCAGTCTAGCATCCTGTGAGGGATGCATTTCAAAGTAGGATCAGCAATGTGGTGCTGTCAGATTTTGGCACCCAAGCAGAATGATTTAACTAAACTCCTCCCATGCAGACAGCTAAGAACTCACACAATTCCCAAGCTTATCTGATGGAGTTGTCTGAATTATTAGCTCCTGGTTTCTGTCTTTATTTAGAGAAAAATGCACCCAAAAAAAGTAATTATTTATATTGTGGTCTCCCTGATTACCTTCAGCAACTTTGTTGCTTCACCAGCCTACAATTTTAAGCCAGTAAGTATGTAACTGAGTTTTCATTACACAATTTATTACTCATTTCAGATATTTAATCCTAATAATTTTAAGTAAGCCTACAGACAGATCCATTTCTCACATAAGATCTGCCTCAGACACTAATCCCAGTTCTGAAAAAAGTTAAGCACTGTCTCTCTTCTGCCTTTCTTCTTTTTTTTTTGTCCCCCCCCCTCCCCTTTTCCTCTGTTCCCCCATTAGGGTTTTTCCCCTTCTTAGAATCATACAATGGTTTGGGTTCAAAGGGATCTTAAAGATCATCTAGTTCCAATCCCCCTGCCATGGCAGGAACACCTCCCACTAGACCAGGTTGCTCAAGACCCCATCCAACCTGGCCTTGAACACCTCCAAGGATGGAACATCCACCACTTCCCTGGGCAACTTGTGCATATGTCTCACCACCCTCAAGAGTGAAGAACTCCTTCCTTATATCTAATCTAAATCTATCCTCTTTCACTTTGAACCTGTTACCCCTTGTCCTGTCACTATGAGCCCTTATAAAAAGTCCCTCCCAGCTTTCTTGTAGGCCCCCTTCAGATACTGGAAGGCTGCAATAAGGTCTTCCCAGAGCCTTCTCTTCTCCAGGTTGAACACCCCCAACTTTCTTTTTCCTTAAGGGGGTTTAAGTACAGGAGGGCTGGACAGGTTGAAGTCTTTGGATAATAACCTTTGAAAGTACCCTGAAGACACGACCAAATTCTGAAGGGAATACTTAGCTTTTTTTTTCTATCCTATTCTATGATTTTAGCCTATGTTCTCTCTCTAGCCATACTCAAGTCCCATTGCCCCCCTGTAATCCCAGATTATAAGGGTAATGTTCCGCAACATGCTTTCCAAAGTAATATAAGCCAAAACAAGTAAACCCATATTGGATATACATCTAAGGACATAAGTTGCAAAACAAATATTAGTAGAAATTCAGCAGTGCCATTTGCTACTTTACTGCATGGTACAGAGCTGAAGCTCTTTTCAAGCTGTGGGTTGCTTTAGAGGTGCAGTGTTCTTGACTTCAAGGTTGGTACTTGGAAGCTGTGCCTGGGAAACCACTCATAGTTACTAAGCAACTCTGGGGTCCATGGTTAGTTGAAATTTCAGCAGCTTTCTTACCTGCGATAGAAACTGTACAACTCTGTAAGACCAGCTTACAGAAAGGGGCCCTGAAGGGTTCTCCTAAATATAGAAAAGCATGTGTAAAGCATTGCTCAACCCAGCTGACAAATCAGGGGGGTGTTTGTTGTGTTTATATGTAATTTGTAAATTCTATGAAGAGCTGAAAGCAAGCTAAATGTCATAAATCTTGAAAGATGCTAGTACTGCTTATAACTTATATCATGAGAGGTTATTGAGTAGTGACACTGAGCTTTAAGAAGCTGAAAAGAAAGGGAAGCAGCCTGGAGCCTAAAACCAGAGATGGACTAAATAAATGGGGGGATAGATGTTTCTTCATGAGCAGAGAGTGTTTGTGGACTATCACAAGGTGCCCAAGTCAGATGGGATGAGCAGGGTAAGAGACAGAGAGCAGATGAACAAGGATGAGACATGTCAATCTGGGCAACTTGAGGACCCCATCACACTGGCCCCTCAAACACAGGGTACAGGAAGGAGCTCTAAGATCAAGCTCAGTAAGCCCAGGCAAGTTTTATAGGCTTGAGTACTAGCTCAAGAGGGTCCCTGATGCAGTTTTGCTTTGTATAACATTGTTCTTTACCACAAATCCATGGTTTAAGCAAATATATTCCTTCATCCTTATGTTCTCCCTAGTGATACCATTATTTCATTACTTTGTTTTTCTATCAAATATACACAAGTGGTTAACAAATCTGTTATTCAAAGGTGAATGGCAAACACGTGAGGAACCTGCCATCTTATGAGCCTTGGATTCCCAAAAGTGCTCAGGATAATAACGATTATAGATGAGTGACATAAACTGCCAATTTTGGAGACATCTTTTTTGACAAACAGAAAACCTGTAGCGGAAGAGTGTGAGACTGGATGACCTACAAGATAACCTAATGCATGTACTTATAAGCAAGTGCTAGTCCCAATTCTGTGCCAAAAAAGAAATACTAAAAGTCCTCTAGAAACCTCTGATGGAACAGGAAGGGAGGAAAAATTTAAAAAAGAAATCTCACCAATGAAATCTACTCCATGCAAGTCATTGTGATCTGGAATGATAGCAAATGTTCTGCTTCCTGGAGATCATAAGTATTTTGGCAAGTTTCAAGCTGCGTAGTCATAAAAGTCTGTAATTTTAGGTAGTTACTAGATGATGCTACAGCAGTGGGAAAAGTAGGAGACAAAGACTTAAAAAATTAAATACAATCTGATTATTTTTGATACATCAGAATTAACAGATATTAGTGCACCTTAGAGAAGTCCAACATCAGCTGTTTCTGTATCAGACATAATCAAAAGTATGTATCTAAGTGTAAGACATGATTTACTCCCCAGTATTTCAGTATGCAAGCATAGGCGTTGGTCAAAGCGAGCATCAAGAATAAAGTCATTTAGGTTGGGAAGGACCTCTAGGATCATCAAAACCAATCTTTAAGAAGAAAACATCTGTTACGAGTGTATCTCTATAAAGACTGTAAAGATAAAATCTTGCTTCTTTCTAAATTAATTTTGTAATAAGAAATCTATTTGAACTTTCAGAAGGTTCCTCTCAAAATAACCAAAGTGTAGCCAGGGTTCCCCACACTAATTAATAAATTATTAGTAAAATAAAGTTCACCACTAATCCTTCTGTATTGATACTTAAAGATCAAGATTTGTTTGCATATAATAAGATAGTGGTTCCTTACCAAGGATTCAGATTTATAAGGCAGTAGCATCAAAACTCTGCAAGTCCCAGGACTGAATCAGTCCTTACCAACATGAGTTGAAGACAAAACAAAATGGGGAAAAAAACCCCAAAAGCCAAGTTGAACATCTGTTGACTGTGTAGAGATTCAAAATTTATATCAAAATGGAGGCAGTGATCCCTCTTTAAAATATCACAAACCTAAACCTAAGCCTGGTGGGTGTCAGAACACACCATCTGTTAAATTAATACAGTTTAATTAATCAAAGTTAAATGTTCTTACATTTTTTCACTTCTGTATCTGAATAAACATTAATTCTGCAGAATAGCGTGTATCCTGCAACCAGATCTGGGAAGATTTCAGGATGATTAATGTGTTTACAGTGAACATCCAGCCAATGGAAATGTTGAATTGGGAGATATATTGGGAAATTTGTAAAAACTGCCAAATATACTGCAGTAAATATTTAATGTACCATGTAAGGTAATGGAGAAGAATAAGTCCTGGGTGTGACACCTGCCATCCAGGTGACCAGCATATCCACTCATCTCATCCATATTCCTTGAACAATCTGCTGGGAAGGATTTTTCCCTGTGTAGAACCTGTATCCCTGTAGTATAGCCAGGTAATATGACCCATAACGGTCTTCAACCCTACGTAATGTTTCCTGGTTTTGGGTAAAGAAAATATTTCCTATCAGTGACTTTGAAATAAGTACAACTGGGGAGAAGATCTGCACTGCATTAGATACCATACAGATCTAGTAACATAGGTACAGCTGGCCTTGATTTCTCAATCCAATACTTGTGTTATTTGCCTTGTACCTCATCTTGAAGGGCCTCATGATGTGACATCTATAATATGGATGCCTATCCTCTTTGTCCCATCCTCAAATCAAAGGTTTTCCAGATAACTTCATAAATGGTTCATAATGTTTTGATTTTATCCATCACTGTACTTACTCACATTGCCACTCAAGCAAAATACCTATCACAGAATCACGGGGTTTGGAAGGAACCTCTGGAGATCATCTAGTACAACCCCCCTGCTAAAGCAGGGTCACCCAGAGCAGGGTGCCCATGATCATGTCCAGGCAAGTTTGGAATCTCTCCAGAGAAGGAGACACCACAACCTCTCTGGGCAGCCTCTTCTGGGGCTCTGTCAACCTTACAGCAAAGAAGTTTTGTCTCCTGTTCAGATGGAACCTCCTGGGTCCCAGTTTGTATCCATTGCCCCCTGTCCTAACCTATGCTACAAGTTATCATAGAAAATTATCCAATGGACTTACTAGTAGTTCATACAAAATAGTCACTGTGTTTAGAACAAATATACATACAGAAATTAGATTGTAAGTGGAGGGTTTTTGCATAGTACAGAAATCTGGATGATATTTTTGAAATCAAACACAATGTTAGATTGAAGCAGAGGATTAATCTTGTCAATTAAACCAGATGTTGATGTTTCCTGGCTACACCTCTGGTAGTGCACAGGGCTACTGAACTGGAGAGCTGTGCTGGACATCCCTGCACTGGAAACATGCTGTTTATCCAGGAGATGATGATGTGAACAAAGCTTTTTCTCTTCATTGCAAACTATGCTGAAAGATTACTCCAGGGGACAGAAACAGATTAAATAAAAGAAGGAAACAGCCATAATCATGTTAGTAATAAGCAGAAATAGGAGCCGAGGTTGAAAGTCAAATTTTAAAAGAAAGCAGGTTAGAGCCCTAGAGGATCACAACAGAGAACTCCTGGATTTGTAGTTCAAAGCAAACGCAGACACCAGACACAACCCTGAGCCAGGGTTTATCTCAGGTCTTCACAGCTCCTTGTGTGAGCTCAGTCACCCCCCACCACTGAACTTGGAAATCACTGGGTGGGGGCCTTCTGCTCAAGCAAAAGGGAATTCAGGAGAGAACAGAAAGTGAAGAGAAGACAGAGAGGAAAAAGAGAAAGGGAACAGTGCAGCTCTGCATGTGTAGATGCCTCACTCAGGTCCCTCAAGTATTGCAACCCATTTCTAGGGGGCAAAGAGCTTGCAGGCTTCCTGCTGTCATGCTGCCTGTAATGGCTGCAGTGGCAGTGTAAGAACTCCAGGTTTTTTAAGTGTGCATGATGCATAAAAACAGGTAAGGTGACAGAATTTACTGAGTAGCTGACTATCACAGAACTAGACTTTTGAAAATATGTTTTGGGTTTTTTTTAACATAAGATAATGCAACTTAGGCTATTTTTCAGGAGACAATTAGCTCTCTTCCCCAGTGACACCTTCCAGGGGACACATGGGAAGCGTTCCCAGAACCTGCACAGCTCTACTTTCTGTGACCAGTCCTTCCTACCCCACCATGACACAGCAAAGCAGGGCTTATCTTTCTCTTACCAGAGAGCTGGGAAAAAACACCCAATACTAAACAACTGATTTTTGCTTTGCTGTGTCTCTCTTACATCTTGTGCTCGTAAGATCAGAGTTCACTGTCACCATAGAGAGATCTCAGTGTGATTCAACAGACAGATTTACATAGAGAGCACCAGAAATATCAAAAAGAAATGCTGATTAAAATTCTCCTCAGCTCGGCAAAAGTCATCCACCTGTGCTTCTGGAAGCCCTCTGTGTGCTATCATTGCTCAATACCTTTCACTGTGGTCAAGGGGGGCATAAAGGTGATGCAAAATGAAAAGGCATAATAGTATAAGAGCTATAAGACAAAATCAAAAGCAAGGTATTGAACACTGTTAGCTCCCACCTCTGTGTGACCCAGCTGCAGCTCACAGCTGCCCAGATGTTTCCTTCTCCAAGTGCTCTCAGACAGCCCACACACAGCCCTGCCGAGCATGTTGCCTTTAACACACACGAGGCTGGGCTTGCATTTACACCAATTACATTAGCAGAGATTTAATCTGGTTGCAAATTGTTCCTGAGATCAATGGAGCACACAGTGCAGTTAGTTATTGAAACAAGGCCAAAAGTACAAAAAAAAAAAACCAAACAAGAGAACCAAGCTGCTGCAGACTCATGGTTTCAGAACTTGCTCCATTTTTTTTCTGAACATGAGACCTTATACAAGTGCATCTGTGACCACTTCTTCAAAGGCAGAACAGGTAAATCAGGCTCTTTAACCCAGTGCCTTGTTCTGTCTCAACAATTTACATATCAAGAAACTGAAGGACACTGTTCATTTACCACAGGGCTCAGTAATGTCATCACTCACCTTAAAAACAGTCATCTCCAACCCTCAGTTCAGTTCTTCTTCTCATTTCCACCTTATCACTTCTGAGTTCTTCTGAATCCTAGGGCATTTGGGCAAACCTATGCCAGCTCCTGCTGCCTGTGGTCTCCATCCAAATGCACACAGCCTCTCTGTTGAGCCAAGGTATTACTTTAAAAGAGTGAGGATAGAGAGAAGGTGAGCAGGAGTGGAATAAGGAAGGTGGACTAGGAGCATTGTCAATAAAAAAGAGAAATTACAGATGATCCCATTGAAGAATGTGGTGGTGGAGCAGCAGCCCACTTAGATACAATTTAAAAAAAAAAAACAAAAAACCAACCAAATGTCCTCTCTTGCCCAGCAATAAGGCAATAACAATGTACAAGTGCCTACTAGGCTGATGGTCAGACCCCTCTCTCTCCATTCCTCTTAAGTACAACTGGCTTCCCCAGCAAGAGTGAAACATCTGGTTCTTATTGCCATTGTGGCCTACATTTGCCTAATCATCAAGAGTAGGACCAGAGCAGGGAGCACTGGAGACACACTGATGATGGTGATTAGGACAATCTTTTCAGAGAGGAAATTGGGTTTAAATTGCTTCAGAGGGGAAAAGAAAATTTACTTCTCTTTATTTCTGAATAAGCAACTACTGAACTGTTGTTTAAGTAGAGACACAGGAGAGGAAAAAAGATTGTTCCTGGAGCAGGACCGTGAATGTTATCCCTCCAAAGCATGAGTCTTTCATGTTGATGAGAAAGAGTGAAGAAAAAAAAAATCAGTCTGACCTGTTCTATTTTTTTCTCTCCTTTGTGTTTTAGTTCACCTTACAAAGCAATTTAGGTAATAAAGTCAAGCAGAAAACAAATATTCCCTTCATTGTGTTCCAGCAAGCAGCAGCAGCAGCAGCTTCAGCTGCTCATGCAGCCCCTGCTTTGCACCTTGTATAATCATTTGCTCCTGTGAAAACTGTGTTTAATAATACACCTGCCTCAGAAGGGCAGCATTTTGCACGTCCTGAGCACGGGCACAAAGGACAACCCACTGCTCGGGGCAGCAAGGTATTCACTTCTCCATCTGTTTTTCTCTGTGTGTGAAGAGGCTAATTCAGAATACCCTTGACATGGTCACAAAGATCACTTGGCCAACTACACGTCAGAGGCGATTAGTGAAAAAGGGAAGAAGGCTTTTCTCCTGGGGAGCTCTGAAGGCAAGCAGAGGACAGGCATTAGCTGAACAGTGCGAGTCGGGGGGAGCTTGTTCTATCTCTGAGTCACAGCTCGGCTTCTTTAGCCATGAAGTTATCAAAAATACTATGTTGAGTTTTGTTTGGGTTAATGGTTCATTCCCAAATGCTTCAGTGATTTATGACCCTAAGACTGGAAAAAAAAAAAATTTGCTTTGTCTTCCTGATAAAACTGTGTCCTTCTGAGTCAGAGGGAAAAATAGGTTGTTGGTTAGGATTCAGGTCTGGGACCAGAAAGATCTTGTTTCTCCTTTTGTTCCATCATAAACTTCCCATGTGACTTTAGAAAATTATTTTCACTCACATCTCCAGTGCTATTGAGGTAACTAGTTTACATTCAGAAGCTAACTAGTCTCGGAAAAAATGTAGAAAAGCATTTCTCTCATTTGCTGGGGCATCATGAGAAAGAATCTATGGGGTTTTGAGTAGCTCAGCTATCAGAATAAGAGGCTGATCAATAACTAGACCACATTCAAGCTGTCTGTTGATGGATGGCATGAAGGGATATATCAACGGAGTTGGGCAAAAGCTTAATGAAGCTTTTGCACAGCAGGAACTAACAGCTATTATCACCTCGCTACTTTACACATTCATCAGTTGATTCTTGAGGTGTGGGGAGGAAGAGGAAAAAAACAGATTTATTTTTTTTTCTGTTTAAAGCTGATATCCTGATTAAATAACTAATTTGATTGTAATTAAATTGCTGAAATTGTGTGCACAGCATTGCCAACTGCTTGTCACAGTGTGCTAGATCACATCACTGAAGGATCAGAGCAGGTTTCCAAAAGCAGACTGTGGTCCCTGAGATTTACAGACCCTCTTGGAGCTCTCATCCCAGGAGGGAAGAATGTTTGTTTTACCAGATTTGAGCAGGCTGAGCTAGAAAGCTCTGGAAGTTACTGGTAGCTGAACTCCCAGGAGAACAAGGCAATTTTACCCTGCTGATGGCTGAGCAGGTTGTCAAAGGGTAAGGTTCCTTGTTCCCTTCTTACCAGAGATGGTGATGCTCCTGTTACTCAGTTTTCTTTATTACTGTTCATATGCACTGTGCTAGAAAGTGGAAAACCATTCAAAACAGGTGGGCACAGGGATGGATTCAGACAAATTTACCAAGGAAGCATGAGACTGTAATGGTCAGCATGAAAAGTAGCAGAAGGAAATGGCCATTTTCACTTTGATTCACTTTAATTACCAGCAGTGAATAGCCTAAATTGCAAAAAAGTTTGCATTGGAAGATCTGCAGCAAAGCCTACGATGCACTGCAGAATTGGATGCTGCTATCAGTACATCCTGGGAGCTACTATATTTCAGACACTCCTGTGCTAAGGAAAGACTGAGATTCCCAATTTCAGCATCCTCCTATTTCACCCTGGCTGCTCCTTCCCTGGGGTTAAATATTAGGGATATTTTTTCACTTCCCAAAATACCAATACCATTTCCCAGGCAATTGTTTACACATCTATGGAATCAGAGATTGCTGAAGGTTACATCAAGATGATTATTAACACAGAAGCCCCTGTGTACATCCACTTGAGCCTTGCTCTGCAAGGCCTCTGATGCCAGTTGGATTTGGAAACCAATTCTGCTAATTTTTCCAGCTTTGCTAATGTCTTTCTTGATACTACGTCATGGCATTGGATAATTATCTCCCTGGTGCCTCTTTCTCCTGATTTCTCATTTTCTCTGACCAGATAAATCCATAAGTAGCATGAAAATTGTTAAAATCCATGGGCTTTCACTTTGCAGAGGATTGTTGCCAACTCTGCAGAAGTTCAGGATGTATGTATAAGTAATCATAATTAGATATGCATGGATGCATCTGGGACACATGAGCGATGTATATGCACACATATATATATGTGAATACACATGTCCCTTTGAAAGAAAGTTTGCTTCCGTTTGCTAATGTGTACAGTGTTCGTATTCTCATAAATTTTCCTTTAACTGTATTTTTATAAGAACCAGAGCAAGTTGTCTAGCATAATAGTTTTTATCAGCAAAAATAAATTCACAGGTGTAATTTCCTTTCAAATCACAGAATCACAGAATCACAGAATGTCAGGGATTGGANACCTGGGGTTGTTCCTGCCCAGATGCAGGACTCTGCACTTTCCCTTGTTATACTTCATTAAATTTTTCCCCGCCCAACTCTCCAGCCTGTCCAGGTCTCGCTGGATGGCAGCACAGCCCTCTGGTGTGTCAGCCACTCCTCCCAGCTTGGTGTCGTCAGCAAATTTGCTGATAGTACACTCAACTCCCTCATCTAAGTCACTGATGAATATATTGAATAATACTGGCCCCAGTACTGACCCTTGGGGCACTCCACTAGTTACAGGCCTCCAACTGGACTCTGCCCCATTGACCATGACTCTCTGGCTTCTTTCCTTCAGCCAGTTGGTAGTCCACCTCACTACCCGTTCGTCCAGTCCACACTTCCTCAGTTTAGCTGTGAGGATGCTGTGGGAGACCTTGTCAAAGGCTTTCAAATCCTGGATTAGTTTCTTTCTGGGTAATGTTTATTCCAGATTTTTCTCTTGGTGACATTTAATTTCAGAATAACTCATTGCTGCAATGCACTGACTTTGGAGATAATTTTGTAAACTACTTACGAGAAAATGGACACAAGATTTTCTGTACCAATCTTTACTAATGATGAACCTGAAATTCCCATATAGATAACACTGCCTGTCCTAGCTGTAGATGACAGTAACTATTGATAGAACAGAAATAATTAAATTTACAGTTGAGATGATTATTCTTAATTTGTGAATGACACAAACCCCCATGTTTAGATTAGTGCACCTAGTTCTAATTTTTCTTTGTTTTTCACTACTGTAGGTAAAGGCAACTATGCAGAGTAGGGGAGAAAATAAATATCCAGGTTTTAGCCTTTTAACCAGTGCTTTGAAAGTATAGCTCTAATTGGACACATATAGTTCAAAGGAAGAAAAGTTTTGATTTGGTGTTAAGGCTTTAATGTTCGCATGACAATTCCCATGGCTGGGTGACACCAAGTACTGATCTGGTGTATAATACAGACCATCACTTCAGGCTTGCTTAGCAAATGTTTAGGGTTGACTTCATAGTGAAGAGCTGGTGACATCAGGCATCATTTTCCCCTAGCCAGCCAAGAAAAAGCACCATAGACTCAATCCTCTGTGCCATGGTTCTTTGGTTTGTGCACCTCTGCCTATGGGGCAGATCCAGATCTAGAGGTTGTAAACTCCAGGTGCCTGATTCTCTTAGTTCCTCATGCCCATCACAGCAGCAGAATAAGTCTTCTCCAATAAACCACTGTTTAAGCACATATAAGTTTTTCAAATTTTTTTTCAGAGTGCATTTGAATCTCTGTGAATTCCACTGTAATCAATAGGCTCTGGATGCTTAACACGTTTACTGCTTTAGCTAATATTAAATCCACTTGTACCCGTCATGTAAGGGAAAAGGGATGTAAGGGATGTATTCAGGCTTGCCTGCTTTGTAGGCTTTGGAGTTGTTCTGAATCTTAGCTACAGTTCTCTCTGACACACGCTCCTTGATTACAAAGTCACCATTAAAATTACATTATAGGATGTGAACGGGGTCAACAATACTAGTAAACAGGAGGTAAAAGCAACCATTAAAAGGCATTTGCTGGCGGGTAATCTTTGTAGTCTTAGAGGAGGCCAGGTAGGTCACCGAATGTGAAATGGTGAGATCAAGAAACGTGATCAATTATTAATTGTCATAATTTATTATTTATTTCCTCTGCGCTACAGTTTACCTAGAGCTTTATCAGCAAACAAAAGGATCGGGGTATTCAAATCAAGCTTATGTTCTGACATTTTAGTTTTGTATCTTTTATAGCCATTGTTGTATCCTAAATTTCAGGCGGCGTTCAAAGGACACTCAAGTCGATGGCGAATCTCCCTCATAATTAAGATAGTAGCCAATTGAGGTTCTCTGATCAGCTTTATTCCTACCATCCCAGCACATGACTACAAACCAGATTAACCTCCTGACTTCCAAACTGTCTTACAGTCCTGTACTGAGCAGTATTTCTGAAGGATATGTTGTATACAGAGGATTTCACTTTATTTTTTTACTTTCAAAACATTGCCTGGAAAACTTGTTCCCCATTTCCACTAGGGACAGTGTGGGTGGGCAAGTGCTAGCACTGCAATATCCCCAGTTGTTTGGATTGAGATAGTGAGAAATTAAAAGTAAGTCTTGGATAAAACTTTGAGTTATTTGATCCCACACATTTAGTCTTACATTCATATAGATATAGGCCAAATTAGCAATTACTTTGGTCTTAAAAAATCTTGTTCACATGAGGAGTTTTAATCATAAAAGTAATGATCTGCAGATCTAGATCTTGTGTCCCCTTGGTTTAGGCTGATATCTTGAAGATGGACACACACACATTGAGATGAGTGTGTGTCTCAAAGGAAGTGAAGGGAATTTTCTTTTTGATGGAGACAAGCATTTCATTCCTGGTGAAAAAAAAAAAAAATCATTATATAAAGCTAGGAAAGGACAAATTTTTTGCAGGATTGAAGCAAATGGAAAATGGAAAATCATATAATCATAGAATTGTCAGGGTTGGAAGGGACCTTGCTCTATGTTGCAAGCTGAATTATAGAGGCTTAGCTGTATGTTTTCGGTGAATTCTGAGGAAAAGGAATTTTGTTAAGCTTTGCCTTCTGTAGCTGATGACTAACCTATCCTTCTATTAACATCAAGAACAAAGTATGTTGAATGACAAAGACTAGAAATCTACCATGCACTGACTTTGCTCCTTATTCATCCAAACCCAACATTTCACCTCATGTATTACAGCAAATGAAGGATGAATTCGTTTGTTCAGCCACAGTCTAGACTAACATAAGTTGGTGGTCTATTAAGAGAGGAGAGCTCAGTGGTCTCACATCAGCAGAGAAAGCATGTTGTTTTTAAACACGAGATGCTGACAGAAAGCTGACAGCCCCAGCTATGAGAGGTAAAATGCCGCAGCAGTAGACGTGTATGTTATTTATCTGTTTAATTAAAGAGCAAATTAATTCCTGCTTGCAGGGCAGGGAACATTTGGCATCCCCAGAATCTATTGCCTAAACCCTTTGGGGGATAAAACTCATCCAGATACAGAAAATGAAAGCCAAGTGCTAGGCTTTGTCAGAGCATCTGAGGATCCAGAAGCTGGAGGAAGGTGCTGTAAAGAGTGTGTAGTGCCTAACATCCTAGTTCTGTAATCCAGAATTAGGGCATTAAGTCATACAAAGTGGATGGCTGAACATTAAAATGTGTGGCATGGCAAATAGAGAAGGAGCCAATAATTTCATTTCTACACATTAGTATGGAAAAAAAAACAGTCCAATATTCTTTAGTTATTAATGAGACCTTTGCTTGTTTTTATGAGTCCCCCTGCACTTCAGAAGAGTGTGCTGGTGATGGAGCACACACCGGGTATTTACAAGCAGGGAGAAATGAATAGCCTGTCTGATTCTGACAAATTATCCTTGGAGAGGAAAATAACTCCATAAGAAATATAGTTGGTGTTAAACTTAATAAAAACAGACCCTGATGGACTCCCCTTGGAATTGTGGCAGACCTTTCCCATGCACTCTATCCCCGCTCCTGTCAGAGAGTCTCCGTGAACTTATAATACGTATGGAAAAAATATTCTTTTCGGCCATTAAAACATAATTACTTTTTTATTTCCCCCCAGAAAAAAACAAAAAGAGAGAAACTTGCAGGTAAGACCCTATCTGGCTGCTGGTGTAACTGCTGGATGAAGAACTTACAATTCTGGCTAAAATATGAGGAGCTTAAGAAACTACCAACTTTTTTTTCCAGAGACTCAGCAAGATATGTTAAGAAGAATTTGCTTCTCTACTGGGAAATCCGTAGAATTTGCTTACCACAAGGAAAAGCCATGCATCCTGTCCAGCTCCATGCAAAAGCATTTGAAAGGGTCATACAGAGGTACTCCCTGCATTAAACTTCTTGGAAATATGCATAGGCAGGAGACATTGAACGTTAATCTCTGCCATAAAGAAGATGCATCTCCTTTCATCCGTTTTGGTGAGCACTTGTCAAGATTTTGACTATTTTTGCAAGCAGCTGGCGTGTGCTGGGACTCTGAGAGCCATTACTCGTCCTTAGGAAATGAATTGCCTTTCCAGAGAGATGCAGGGAAGGATGGAAAAATGAAAGTTGCTGCAATACACAGAGAGATGCGGGGGTGGCAGTGAGAGATCTAATCAAGGCATCCCGGGTTTGAAAGCCGCATGTTGTGTTAAAAATGTGCTGGCTGGAAGGACCATCAGAAAGTAGCCAGGTCTTTCAGCTGGTCTGTCAGGACCTCGCTGTAAATAAGCAGCGTGATTCAAACTTGGACATATCTGCAGTTTCTGATTGCAGAGTTCTGGGGTCACTTTGTGGCAGCAGTTGTTGTTCTGCAGTGGTGGTTTGGGGGCTTCTTCTTCATCATTGCCCACATGGCATACAGGAGGATGCAGGGTCCCGTTCCTGTGCAGCCCAGGCACAGCAGTGCCTGTCTGCTACAAGAGCTGACTTATTTTGTGGTTATAGCCACCATCATCCATAGATTATATTAAGCCCTGTTAAAACTGTAAATTTAACAGCCAGTGTGTAGTGGTAGAAGCCTCTTTTGCATGGTTTATGGAGTTCTGGAAGGATTTATTTCTTCCACCCAGAAATTTTTTTCACTAACCCTCCAAGATTTACAATCCCCCATATCGGGAGAAAGTCTACTCCCAGCTTTATTTGAATATCTGTTGATGGATCAACAGATCTTTCTGCTATGAGATCCTCCCTTTGCCACTTCCTTGCTTGTCTGAAATGTGGACTATGTGGGCTCAAAACTACCTTATTCCTATAGCTGATATCTTTAGGGATAAGAAAAAGAAAGAGAGAAAGAAGAAAAAAAAAAAAGCAGTTCATTACTTTCTGTATAGGGCATATTCCAAACGTTGAATATTGCATTGTGTCCACAGCAAGGATTCCAAGCTTAAGCTGTCTAATATTAACAGACTAATGGCATGTTATGGAATTGATTTTCCATCAGCCTTTTCAGGGATATCACTCTTCCTTTGTTCTTCTAATAGATAACATCACCTTCTATAACCTCTCCTCTCTGCTTCTATTAACTGACAGGTGTATTCTTCTCCTTCACTTTTTCCATATGCTCTAACTTGATATGAATCTAGTTTTTCAAATATCTTAATAATAAAGAGAGAGGTGAGATCCAGATATGAGCATTTTTCACAAAGGAGAAAAATGGCTGGGCTGAGGCTGATGCTTTCATGATGCAGGACGAATACTGGGTGCAGTGCACTATAACTACCAGCCTTGGGTTTGATAGAAAATTACAGCTTACAGTTAAGAATCTGATTTAAGAGAGTGCCTCAATCCAGGGTTTGAAATTATATCTGAACTATTAATTCCTATTAGTTTCTCTCAAAAGCCTTTGCACTATAATTAAAATATGCATATTAATAATATAATTTTAAAAATACATCCTGGAAGATTTCTGTGGCCTTTAGGTTAAGCTCTAATTGATTTATAACGGTAAAATACTTAATATATTTTAAATCATATAAAGAGAGGATTTTTCTGGGATATGTGAATCCTGGCAAATAAAGAAGCAGCTAAGAAATGGTGGAAAATTTTGAAATGTGTTATTAATATATATTACAGAAAGGGGAGAAACAAACTCCGAATATTTTCTGGGAGATTTTTGGCTACATTTTTGATTGCCTCTCCAAACATTTCAGAACTTCCAAGTGTTGCCCTTATCCCTGAAGTAAACATACACCTATATACATGAGGAAATATTTTATGTTGAAATTAGGAAGTTGTTGAATTGATATTACCTGGTCTGTCTTTAATGTATTCTCCTCTGTTTGCAATCTGTAATGCCATCCAGAGTTATGCAAAGCTGACTGAAGGTTGTGCCAAGTTCAAATGAAGTGTCTATTTATCAATTGTAGGTTTCCTGCTGGAGCCTGAGATGTTAATATTGAATATGCCTAATAGCATTTTTCAAACTCAAACAGTCCTGGCTTATTGCTGAGCATTTTGAAACAGAAATCTCCACAGATATGGGCACCCTGCATTAGAAAGTATCTACCCAGCTTTCTGCAGTTGTGGGTTTTCATAATATACAGTTCTCTCCCTAAGACTAACCAGAGAAAGGAACAAAGAAGTCCAGATTTTCCACAAAATTGGCATCAGAGTTTAGTTTTGTACAACCCAAAGAGTACTTGCTAACTATAGAATATCTACACACAATACTTACTAGAGACTATTAATTATTTACTTTGCTTATACCTGTCTTAGGAGAGAAGTGTAAGCTACTGATACAGTAATGAAAATAGCTCTTTTCTTCATGTATGCCTTTACCATCCTAATGCACCTTGAAATTGGACAAGAATTTAAAAGCTATAATCCTGTTTGCCCAAAGCCTATTGAATCTACCTCCTCTTTCTGTCCTCTCCTCCTTCATAAAGCTTTTGAGCTCCATGACCAATTTGAACCAATTTTCAGTGATTGTATATCCATCTCAAAAATAAGATATTTCTCCAAGTTCCACAAAAATAGAAACGAAAAGTGTGCTTTAGGAACACACACTGCTTTTGTATTGAAAATGGGGAAAAGAAGAGATGCAAAATACCTTCGTTTGTCCTGTCCCTGTCCTCCTATACAGGAAGGAGATGTTATGAATGCCTCCTTTGTGTGAAAAACTTCTGATGGAGTTTTCACTTTATTAGGCACCAGAGAATCCAACTAAGAGAGACAAAACCATAAGAAAGCAGGCTTCATTAGTTTCATTGCTCACGGAAGTGCTTGTTAATACAGACACTCCATTTTTAAAATGTGTTTCTCAGAGCACAGAGACTGTCTAGTGGAATTAAAGCTACGTAGATGATGGGCCCCTTGCCAGTTCAAAGGAACACAACTTAAGGCTCTGATGTTGGTAGCATTTATGCGCGCGCTTAATTTTACAAACCAGTGGGAGTAGTCGTAGATCTGAACTTGAACATATTTGTAAGTGTTTGCAGACTGGGGACCATGGAAATAATAAACATCATTTTGCGATATTATATATTTGTACTATGTAAGCTGAGCACAGCACTTGGGGATGCACACTTGGAGTTAAACTGGAAGCAGGTGTTTAAGGATTTTTCTGATGAGTTGATGCATTCAGGTTTAGCAGTTACAAACTCTATACAAGCTGCTATTGTCTTTAGAAAAACTCATTGGTTGTTCTGGAGAGCAATTAATGGATGCCGAGTTGGTTATAGTTCAGCAACAGCAACCCTAGACTCACTATAAAAGGGAGAAAAAAACAATAAAGGGGAAAAAACAAGGGCATGTACCTGCAAGATCTGCCCAAATGCAGACAATTTATTTTCAGTGTTTTCCTCCATGCTTTTTCCTTCTCTTGCAGTCCCATGCTGCATTCCAAAGTGCAGGCTTTGAGATCCTGCTCAAGAAAGGAGTTTAAGGGAGTACCCAATCTGTGTAAGGGAAAGGATGCTTTCCCCATCCTCAGGAAACAAGAAAAAATGAGCCATCAATTTAAAAGTAGGCAAAGACAACCAAGAACAAGAGATTTGAGAAGGGTGCAGGGGAGGCTCATCAGAGCAGACAAGGTAGCAGCAGAGGTGCAAAAAGGGCAGCTGAGACAGTGGCAGAAGCAGCAAGAGCACAGCTTCCAATGCCCAATTTTGAATAGTCTCTGCCAGTCCAATGGCAATTGCACAATCTGAGGACTCGTTTAGGCTGGTTCCCTTGGGCTAGCAGGACCATGCCCCACCGCAGATGCAGTAGGTGAGGTGTAACAGGCCATGAATGCCAAACTGTTCTGTGTATTAATGCAGTCAGGGGCTGCAGCCCTGCGACCATACCAGGCTCTTGTTCTTCCTATGTCAAACTCAAATGCCAGGTCTTGAGCTGACACAAATCACAAGAGTTATGTGTGGCCCGACTGATTTATACCAGATGGAGATTTGGCATCGTAAGTTCTCTTTAGTTTCAGACTGTGTTACTCCAAAACCTCAACCCTTTCTTCAGGAGCACCTAAGTGGATATCAAAATTCCCATTCAAAGGTTTAGACAAAATTTATTTGAAGGCTTAATCCAACCTCCTGTAAAAACACATGCCCTGGAAGGGGTGTAGACTCATCAGGAATTCGGTGTAGATGGGCTCCGATCATACCTCAAATGAATCAGAAAGACGCTGCATGTTCCTCCCCATTTAGGACTCCAGGATGTTATAATTTAAGTCTAAATATTGCAGCACACACATTTGTCTGTGACATTGAACTACTGCATATTGTTTGAAAATAGAAGGGGACTATTTTTCAAACCCTGAAAAGATGAACAGGTAAGTAAGGCTTCCTAGGAATGTTTTATCACAAAAGCTCTGCTTCCAAGCACAATTAATGAAAATGTATATCATAGTTGTAGGGACAATTTACTGAAAAAACCCCCAGACCTTTAGCCTGATTCTCCTCTCATTTACATTAATAGATTGGGAATGCCTCCCTCTGAATCCCAAGGTAAATTGTCAGCTGATTTTGGTTAACTCAGTGAGGTAAAACTAATGGAGCAAGAATTAGACCCTTTCTATTAACTGCTGTATGTTCTTTCACATTTGAAATTAAGATTATACCTTACTGTGAAGGTAATAAAAAATGACATCCATTCTGCTGAGTTATTTCACTGACCTTAGTTTTTCTATTAAAAATGATCACCACCAACATCATCATGTCGCATACTTTCCATTTTGAGTAATTTTTATATATGTCTTTCCTGTGGATGCCAGCAAACTTGCCAGGACTTCCTTAACACTCTCAGAAAATGGATACTGAATGAAAAACCACAAAAATTCCAACACCAGGCATACTTGTTTTTCTGAATAAATTCAGCATTATCCAAAAAGAGGAAGAAGAGCAAGCTGGGTTAGGAGGAGGAGGGAGAAGAAGCTGTAAATCCAGGTGTCATTTTTTCTTGATTAAGAATTCCTTTAGGACCAAAGAACAGAACATTTTGAGAAAAGCCCTGCAAAATTCAATCTTAGAGGGCTGAGGAAAAAGCTACTGACATTCTCCCCATTTGCTGGGTGAGAAGAAATTTCCCTTGCTCTATTTTTCATAGACTGCCATTATTATGTTTATATGCTTGTTTTCCTCCGCTGTGTATTTTGGAAAACAACCTCAATCTTTTCAATGGCATCTGCAGAAGGATGCAGGACTCTCCGTGCACACATTTTGTAGCTGTTAGCCTAGTTTGTAGTCCGGAGGATTTTCTGTAAGTTTGAACTGTTCATTGTGTTGAAGTACCTGGTTTCTATTAAAGTCTGATTAGATTTTAATGCCGAACTTTCCTCAGCTTCTTAGGAAATCCCAGCTATCAGGTATAAATAATTTCCCAACTACTTCAAACAGCCATGACTTGCAATTAAACAGAGCTATACTCAGGATAGGAAAGAACTGTTAAATCCTAATCTAAAATGAAGGTGACACAAACTTCAGAGGAATTTCAGTGGAAGCTGAAAGTTCGATTAGTTCAACTGTTGACAGCCTGTCTTCCAGCTACGGACTTAATAGAGGATTTTAAATACACACTCCAGACAGTAATATGTCTAACATCTGCATAGCACGTACACACAAAAGTCTTGCAGATATTAAATATCTGGTGGTTAAAACCATATATTTGGATCTGAAAATGAGTTATAACCTAACATTGCATTCCCTTTGCATTTTGTACCTGAAAAGACACCCAGTGAATACTAAAAAGAAAGAGATGGAAAGTGATGTTTCTGTCTGGGGACATTAGGAGCAGTAGAGACAGATCCCAGAAGGGAGCACCGGCTGGTTGACCACTATGTCTCCGAGCAACCTTGATTATTACAGAACTTCTTTACCTCCCCCAGGTATTTCCACCAGTTTGTAGAGGAAAAAAAAAAAAGAAGCTTAAACACCAACTACATGTCAGTGCTGGAGGATGGTGCTTATTCTGACTGGAGGAAACATAAGATGATTTCTGTCATGTGTTTTGGACCTCAAAATAATCTTCCCTTGAAAATGAGAGATGATGCAGTAGAAGGAAAAGAAAACCCAGAGCCAGACCAGTGACATGAGTTGCATGTATAATGCTGCCAGCAAGCCTAGGGAACAAAAAAAATTCAATGTGCAAGTTAAAGCAGACGGTAAGTTTTAACTTAGGGGCTAGAATCAGACAGAGAGCAGATTACTCAGTCCTACTCACACAATCCCGACACTATATTACAACGTCTATGTATTTTATACTGCTGGACTGTTCTTTTTGAAAGATATCTCTGAGGTATTAGGCACTGGCAGCAACAGGCAAGCAAGAGCTATCTTTTGGGGGTTTTTTTAGCTGTAATCACCATCATTATGGTTACCTGCACCAAAATCCTACTTTACCTTCTGTTCTCTCCTCTTTCTTGTTATTACAACTTCTTAGGGGGAGCAGGGCAATGGTACCTTTCCTATCTTACAGCTTATTTTAGGGATCTTACTGCAGCGCTACTGCAGCAATAAATAATATTTATAAACCATAAAAGCAACAAAAATTATTATAAACTTTGATCCTGCTTCCAGTGAAATCAGTGGTAAAACTGTCATTGATTTCCAGCCAGCAGGAGCCGGAGAGTTTTTCTTCATCCTTTTTTACAAAGTAAAGCCAGTGGACTTATCCTTCAATATTAATGATGAAATGCAAAACTGAGTTCGGCAACAAAACATTCAAGACTTTTCAGGCATGAAACGACAGTAAAATTTAGAATCATTAAAACCAGCAAAATATTCTCTTGTGCTATTGGGCTAACTATTAGTGTTTCTTTTCCATTTTCTTTTTGTATTTTTCTTCCATTCTCCTTCCCAGGAGAAAGCTTCCATCATTTCTCTTACTTAGATCACCATTTTCTTCTTAACTGTTGTGCATGTTCTCTCCAGATACTGAAAATGGGATAAAAACAGTTCTTATTCTCTCCTTAACATTTTCAGCACAGGAATAATCAGTTGCTGCTTATTCAGAACACAATATTTTAACATCTCCAAAGCTAATTTCTTAGCTCTGGAATATACAAGAAAATAATAAACCCTCCTGATTTTTAGATCAAACCACCACAATCACCGTCTGTCACATTTGATAACGTGGGCTGAACAGCCTTACTCTGTAATTTGTTCATCAAGCCCATACTCTTTGGCTGTACTTTCTTAAAGTCGTCTGCTTTTGATTCAAGGGTATTGCGGAGCAGAAAGACCATTTAATTCCAAGATAAGTTATTTTAATGGCTGGAAATGTTCATTTCAAAGTTGGAATTAGCCTCACTTCAGCAAAATCTTTTTAATATCTTTTTTTCCTGCTAGATCAAAGACTTGTTTACCATCACAATTTCCTCGTTTATCACTGAAAGAGAGCCTGCTCTTAGACAGGCATGAGAAATGTGAGCCTGTAAGACAGCATAAGAAGCTCCTACAGACACAGAACCAATATTTACGGTGGAGCTATGATAATATGCCCCAATAGCAAATCTGTCCTGGGATATGGATATTATTTAATGGTTCATTATGTCATTCTTGCAGGCATGTGGAAAGAAAGACAAAATTGAAAGGATCCATGTTGACTCATCATCTTTATTAATTACAGGTCTTTGGGAACTCTGCAATTACTCGGATGGAGTCTGCAGCCCTTAGTCACTGCATCTGTTGTCATCAGGAGTCCATCTCTCCACATTTAATCCCCTTGGTCTTTTAACTCCAGTAGAGCACTTCTTTATGTGGTAAAAAAGAGCTGTCCAAATGCAGGAGAGGGGACAGAAGGTGCTCCTCTTGTCACACCATCCCATATTCACCTTGCTGTTGAGTCCCACCTGCAAAGCTCTGAGGGAAATAGCTCCCACTGGGGACCATAAATAACAGACCCAAATGCTGCCTTTTGTGATTTACATTCTTTCTTCAAGTACTATGAATTTCCTTCCATAACAACTGGCATCTGTCTTATCATACAGGACCCAAGCAAACAGCTGGGAGAAGCCAATCACAGAACTTTGGGTCAAACCTGCAATGTTTTGCTCACAAATCTAGATTTCATTGGATGTGATTCATTGGTCATGAGGGATAGTGCAGAAAAGCTCTGCACTATCTTTCCTGGTGAGGGTCTCCAAACACTTCTCTACATCAGCCTACCATCTGTCTCAGGATTTATGGTGGCTTTGCTATTGTTCAAGCTGAGGCAACTATAATACTGTTTTTCAAATAAAATCCTAAATTAAAATAAAATGTTTTTGTCTGCCACTGCAGAGAAGTAATATGAGTCTTATAGCGTGAAGTCTTACCCTGCAAGGCATGGAGGGGAGGAGCGGAGGTGGTGCTGCAGAAGTCACAGTCAGGGTGAGCAGGGATCAGTGGTCCAACTGACCTCACTGGCTTGCTCATCCAGCTGGGACATTGTTTGTGTTCCAAAGCCAAAAAGGAGAGGAAATAAAAGCAGCTATAAAGAAAAACACCACCTCTTTTTTTTTTTTTTTCTTCTCCAGCAGCACAGACAAAAAATTGTGTGCTTGAAATTTCAGGGGCTGCATTTCAGTGCATTTTAGAAAGGAAAGAAAACGGCTTCCTTTTTCTTTTAGATGGGTGAGACTAGAGAAATGAAGGTGGAACTTTAAGTCAAAGACATGCTACTAAGTACTGTGCTGGGCCAGGGTCCCAGCCTGCAGGTGTTTTGAGGACTGTTTCTGTGAAGAATTCACATGCAGTTATTTTCAGGGAAGGGAATTCTGTTGTGTCTTCGCCATTATCAGCTCTGTCTTCTGGTCGGTTGACAGGCAATCTCAAACCCTGGGGAAGGGAATGTGGATAGAACATTTTCTTATTTTGACATACAAAATATTGCACTGTACCACTATCTAGTAATGGAAAAAGAAAAGAAAAAAAGATTGTTGTGCTATATATGTGAATACATCAGCATTCTGCGTCATCTCTTTGCAAACGCACTAACTTTGAGTGACATGGAGACACCCATTTTGCTCAAGTGTTTGCCTCAGACTACTCTCAACCTTGCTTAAGCAGTACTTAAAAGAAATAATGGGTATTAATTTAGACACTTATATGTACTCTTTAAAACTAGAGCAAGAAAAGTGACTGTGGATTCGTACTGGAGAATTTTAAGATGTCAGCATTTGAGATAAAGATGAGAGGTGAATTTTTAAAATAGCACCTTCTCTTCTATGCCTGTACTAATTGCAAAAGCATTTTATATTTGGAATAATTGTCCTACACTTTTTTTCTGCTATGCACAAGTCTGTAGACAAAGTAGAATAAATGGAGGTTTCTAAGAACTAAGCTAAATGTCAAAATACAATTTATAGATATTTTCATGAATGAAACTCAGTTCATAGACAAGAATTCATTTTATTCTTTCTTTTCCATGTGGCACCTTTTTCCTCTTATGCTGCAGCCATCCTTATGTGCTTCATATGCAAAACAGTCTGGCTGAACTATGAAGCGACATAGAACCAAACCCTGATCAAGGAATACATTCATTTAGCAGGATTCCACTTTGACAATGCTCTCTTACTATGCCTCAAATGTTGTATCTGATGTAATTAGGACTTTGACTCTAAATTTTGCAATGCAAAATTGTCCTTTTTAAAGAAATTCATGGCAATGCACTGCCTAGAACTCTGGCTTCACAGTGACGTACCTGATTTAACGTGTCATGTTTTAATAGGCAAGCCATTTAGGTGTTTCAATATGAACTCTGTCTACCATGTAATGTATTTATTTTAGCATAGTCTAAGGTGTCTCTTGCCCAGGATATATGTTTCAATTACATTTCAGTACAAAACGCTTCTGCTGCAAGGATCTTCATACCCCAGGATCTTGAGTAATGAAACATTTTAAGTGCTGGAGAGCCCACTACTTTTATTCAGGCAATCTCCACAAAGGCAACCATTTCTCTCAGCAACTTTGATCAATATCCCAATATGCCAAACCAAAAAGCTTTAACAGGAACATGGATTCCTTCTGTTCCTATCAATAAATTATGTAATTAATTGAAAATTGAAAACTTGATTAATTTGGGTTTGATTTTTGAGGGGATTTTTTGTTTGTTTGAATTCTATCAGCCATATTTTCAGATAAGTATGGATCTGGCCCTCATCTGGCATGAAGCAGGGAAGCCCTAGTAAGCCGTACAAAATCAGATTGATCTAGAAGGCAGAAACGGTTGGAAAATGAAATTGCTCATGTGTACTGGCTGGTGAATATACTTTCTATATACCCAGTACCTCTGGTACAAGTACTAGGTTAGCATGATAATTAAATCAGAGGCCTCTAACCCAAGTGAAAAAGTGATGGTACCACGCAGCCATGGCTTCCTTGGACATTGAGGACTAGTGACGTCTCTCCATGGCAGGAGCCATCCAAAGTAGTCCCAAGTCTATCCTAGAACTGCTCCCAAAGGCCAGGAGGAACCAAGGAAATGCAAAAACGGAGTCTGGACAGAAAACACACCCTGACTTTTTGCCCTCCTACAGCAGTTTTATGCCAATGTAAATCCGTGGATGGCTCTACAATAGCAAAAGCTGTGGGGGGAAAAAAGCATGAAAAAGACTTAAGGATTCAAAAACTTGTACTGCCTCGTGTCCCGAGCTGACTTTAGAGACTCAAGTTGAAACAAGGTGCTGCATTAATGTCAGGAAGAAACCCTTTATCACCATAACCTATTAGTGAAGTTGATAAATCTATAGCCTCTAAAAATTGAGACTAAACGTGTGTTTTAATCTGATTTTTTTCATGCGTCTGCAATTAATCTGGAGGCCTTTTAAAGTAACTATTTAACAGAATTCCGAATTGTGGTGCTGCATTCTTGGTGTGGCCATTGGGTTCTTGCTCACAGAAGTTGTTTCCTACTAAAGTTCAATCCTAAACCAAGAGAAAATAATCTAGTAAAGATGGTTGATAGATACAGATATATGAAATGCATATGCTTCCCACATTAACAGAGCTTCTCTTATAAATCCCTGTTAATCAGGCATTCCATCAATATAAAGTTTTCCATTAAATTGAAAGAGGAGCTCTAGCGAGTGTAATCATAGAGCTTGTTTAATACAGTGCAATGATGCCAACATTTCCATCTCATCTATCTAGCTGCAGAGCTTTTTTCCTACTGAGCTCGTCAATGGAGTAGCTGAACAGCTCAGTGACAGAGTGGAAAATTTTCCTGAATATCTACAGGGAAAAAAAAAATTCCTCCTCTCTGACTTTCACCAGTTTTAAAGCAAAGCCAGCGATAGCAGAATGGTGAATTACAAGTTTCAGTACAGATGTTTACAGTTTTTCTGGGCTCACAGCTCACCAGTTTTTAAAAAAATACCTCAAATTTAGCTGTACAGCTTCCTCTTAATACTTTTGATTTTTCAGGTGACATCTGGACACTTCACAAGAGCAGAAGTGAAAAGCTGCAGTGCCCAGGGTGAGGCACAAATGGAAAAAGCTGGGGTTTTAAAGTATTTGTATGCTTTGTTTGTTTTTTTATTGTCCAGTATCAATACAGGAGAAGAGGGAAGAGGCTAAAACAAGCAAAAGAGACAAAAGGAAGGGGTTGAGTGGTTCAGATCTCGTAAGGAAGTGCTGTGGAAGAAAACAACATTTTTTAAAGGGAACATTGTACAGTCTTGTTAAAATCAAATAGTAGATATTGAGTTAGATTAGACATGAGAGAGAAGAAAATGAAATGGAACAGTGTAGGAAAGTTTAACTCACCCGGATTCATTGGCAAGAAGTCAATGAGAAGGAGAAAGGCTCCTCAGGGATCATTAGGCTCCTGGAGAGTTTCTGTTCCCTTGAATATAGAGGGATGTTAAGCAAGATGTGGAAGTGGGATGGAAGTTTCCCCGTCTCAGGGGACTTCTGAGGCTGGCAACTTCTACAAGGATTCAAGGATTCCCATCACAATGTTTTTTTCCAAAAAACAACACTGGCATTTTTCACTTCTTTAACATCTCAAACCATTTTGTTGCTGTCTCCCTGGTGGAGCTTTGCCCTGTTCAATCTTTGTCTCAGAGCAAAAGATCCAGGGCTTGACTCTCTCCTCTGCCTTGGCATCTTCAGCTTCCTGTGACAAAGGGCATTTCTAAAGAAGCTGGATTTGTTGTTATTTCATCTCAGAAAGAAATGAAAGTAAACAGTGAATCATTGCATCTTTGAAAAATGAAACAATAGCTTGTGTTCTAGTTGTGCTCTCTCTTCAGTGAGATTTATAGTGCATTTTCAGTATCACTAATATTACAGCACAGTCCAGCAAGGCTCTTTTAGACTACATATATTCCTGGTATAGCTGGTGCCCTAACCCAGTAGACGGCCCAGGTTGCAAGTATGTTACCAGTCATCAACACCTCTCATGTCAGCCCATCACACTTTGGATTGTGCCACCTCCCTTTTTCACTTTTGCTTCCCAGCCCTGCATCACCAGCTTCCCCACTTGGACTGATGACAGTGACACAGGCCAGAAAACTTAACAGAAAGTGCAGACTTTGCAGGTGAAGCGGAGAACAAAAGCCCCCTGGGGATTTCCTGGGGTTGGAGGAACATCTGAGGCAGCTGATGAGTTTCCTTACGGGTGACCATATTTTTACACAATCCAGAGCTCGAGGCCTGTTGCACGGTCCCAGAGAGGTGAACATCTCCATTGTTAGATGAAATATAAGCAGTTAGATAGATGAAGTGGAAAATACAGCAGACACAGTGGAAGGTTCAGAATCAATTTATTTTCCACTGCCGAAGATGATCACATATGCCTGGCTCATCTTGGTGCCCTGCTCCACCACTCATGAGTTGCATGCTCACCCTTCAGGAGTGAAAGCTATTTATTTGGGCCACACTGAGTTTATGCATTCTGCCTGTGTAGAAGTGTGGACAGACAAGAAGAGCTACTGGGAGACACATAAACCATTATATATCCTCACTGTTACTGTTTTAGCATGGCCAATCTCGTCCGTCTGATCTAATACCACTGTTTTCCCCATCAGACATAACTGCAGTAACACAAATGGATTTTGAGAGAAAGGATATCCAGGAGGAGACAGGGTTGAATAGCAAAGGAAGAGTCTAGCATTTTCATACAAAGGCAGAATAAAATATTTACCCTTTCCTTACATTTATCTCTTTCTTCTGTGCCAGTTCCATGTCTTTCTGCAGACTGACGTGCAGACAATGAGGTTTCTTTTCAGGAAAGTATAATATTTCTCCCCAAGAATGACTCCTGTGCTTCAAGTTAAATATGTTCTTAAAGGCATCCTTGACTTATGACCCACAATATCATTTGTCAATGAAAATCTCTCTCCTATTTCTCTTTCGGAGCTAATAAGGCTGTGCATTTACACAGCAAATTCAATACATCTCTAAAATCCAGTTCTACAAGTGGTACATTATTCCCTGTCTTTCAAAGGCTTTTTAGGCTAGAATATAATAGATTGTCCTTTAACAAGTACTCCCCAAAAGTAAGAAAAGTCAGTATAGTGTAGGCTTTGCTATCAACATGTTAAGCAACTGAGCTGAAACCCAAGTTCCTCTCACAAGCTGTATTTTCAGCGGGGAAAAGGTGTATTCTTAAATCATGAGGCAATGAACAGAAAGTTAAATCACAGTGACAGCAAAATGTAGTTTAATTCAAAGTTAGCAGGTCAAGAAGGGCTATGAAGGATCCTCACACTTAGCTCAAGCCATTAATTCAGATAAAAACTACTAGCTGCTTCAGTCCTCAAGGATTTTATTTTTCATGTTTCTGCTTGTTAGCTCACACAAATGAAGAAAGGAATTTTTTTCTGTAAGACATAAGTTTCAATTGACTTGTCTAACTTAATGGCTTGGACTACATTACTTAGAAAATGTCTGTGTTGGAGCATGCAGCCAGAAGACTAGAAAAAATCCTCAGTTGATACATACATATGTATCTCCCATTCCCTCTTTTTCTCCCCATACATCTTTCTGTTCCTGCACAAGCAGTGCAAGTTGTGCCTGGCTGCATCTCCATAGCTTCCACCCTACAGATATTGCAAACCCTCCGTGACACGTTGCCTTCAGCAGCCATGAAGATACATAGCAGCTGCCAGCATCTGTCCCTTGAGTTCCCCAGAGAACAATGAAGCAAATAATTTCTTTAATTATTTATCAAGGGCTGCTTCCTCAGTCAATAAATTTGTTTGGCTGTCTCCTGGAGGCCTGGATTTCTACTTTATTAGGTTCTTCTTCCACATGCATTTGAAAAATGTTTTATTATTCATATTAATATCTACTGCAGAACTCCTTTCTTTTTCTACTTTTCATCATCAATTTTGTGCTATTCTTTTATTTTATTCTGTAAGCTTTTTGTAGCCTTTTGTTTCTGTGCCTGATGTTTTATGAGACACGACTTGACCTTTAATTAACCTTTTAACCACTCTCTCCGTTTGCTTCCTTCCCCTCGTCTTTACATTGGAAAAAAACCTTTGCATATGTATTATTTTAATTGACCACTGAGTCATTTAATTCCCTATCTATTGTCAGGATTTGACTTGGGGGAGAACTGAGCTATTCTTGTGAGCAAAACTCCTCCAAATAAGCACATTTGCAGTTTTGTAATGAACTATTTTAATCAACAGCTGTGAAATGGCCAATAAAACAAATTTGTATTCAGGGTTTATGCAGTGGGAGAGGAGATTCATGAATTAAAAAAACCCCAAACAAATAAAAATCCTTCTTGCCTTACTGAAGTGGTGCCTGGTTTTGGCTAAACTCTCCAGCTTCCAGTAGGCAAAATGACCTTTGATTTTTTTCCCCCTCCGTTTTGGCAGCCACACCAAAAAAAGAATCAAGCCAGCCCCAAGCAAACGCCTTGCAAATTGCTTGGCTGCTTTGAAAAGTCCAGAGGGGTTAATTATTCTTGTTAACAATTAGGAAAAGAATTGAGGCAGGAGTCAGGAGTGGGAGGACAAAGGTGTAAAGGGGAAGAGAGCAGGAAGGAGCAGAAGGTGCTTAAGTCATTGCTGCTTTTCCCCCATCCACAATCTGGTCCAAAATGCTCACTAATCACTTTGCGTTCTTCATATAAAGGCTCGTTATTTGGAGGTGCAGTGATATGATCTTGTGCTCAAGCATATTTAAGTGGGAAAGAAGCCTCAAGTGTGTCGCACATCTCCCCATCCCTCCATCCAACGTTCCAGTGCTTGCCACAGGTTTCACCCCAGCGGAGTCTGCCTTTCTAATCAAAGGGATGGAGCGATAATTCAGCAGGGCTTGTTCTCTGCAAACAGCCTGCTTATTTTTTATCACTGCCTCCATATGCAGTTTATAGGCTTTCTTCGCCTCAAAATTGTACACTGAAATATGGAAACAGCCCAATCCAAGAAAAACAGACGCAAGAGAAAAATGAAATTAAGTAAATCTTACAGAGAGAATACAGCCTTCTTTTTTATGCCTCTACAAAAGTAGTGAAATATTAATTGACTCTTGAAAAATAATGCCATCTACTCTAATACAGATGATGGTTTCAATCATATTGATGTCAGATACTGTTAATAGGATTTTGACATTTCTCAGTGTAATTCTGTCTTTCATACCCAATATCTTGCTAGGAGTGTCACATACCTATGCTAGCATCCATGGTCATTTAAGATAAAACAGTAAGTCTTTTTAATCTATAATTATGTAAAAAGGATGTATTAGTATAGGGTAGTTTACATATTCAAAGAGGTTAATACACTGACTTGTCTAACTAGAATTCCATCCAAAAACATTATCAGCGGGATAGACTATATGAAGTATTTCCTTGAAAATCTTCATCTCTGTTTGGTTTTAGCCATAGGTATATTATTATTGGGTAAGGTATGGACTCAGTGCACTATTGAAGTAATCACCACTTCCTTTCATAAATTTTAGAAAAAGTTTGCCCATCCTAAAAGGGCAAAAAAATAGAAACAAGCCACGTCCATCCTGCTACCCAGATAATTCACCCACTTTTTCACTTAAAAGCAAACAAAAACATTTCAAAGATTTTGACTTTCCTAAGGGAATTCTCAGAAGAAAAGAACAAGCAACCATTTTATTTCTCCCTCTGTATTGTACCTATCTGATCAGTAATAATCAAATTTGCTGTAGAAAAAGGGGAGGTGGGATACACTAAGGAAACTAAAAATCAGTTGGTTTAAATATTCATAATTCTTATTTTCAAGTGTAAAGGTGAGAAAGAAAATGAACTGGCTGGGATTCTAAATGGTGAAAAAGTATCACTAAGAAAAGAAAATAAGATAATAAGAGTTTATAGCAGGGCAGACAAGTCATTCTACTCTGGGGGTGCAGAACCTTCATGAAAGCAATTGTGGCCGATTTATTTTTTTTCCATGTTTAATCAAAACCTTTACCTTTAGAGACATAATAAGCTAACGACAGTTTAAGTTCCCCTTTGGTTTGTTTCACAGTGTTATGGGATGTGTCAAAACTCTTTTAATGTTTATTAGCAAATGACTGTGCTGGATTATTTTAAATTATTTATTTTTATTCACTAGATAAACTCTGGCTTAGAAGAGACTGTCTACGAAGAAACTTTGCTAGGCCACAATATTTTCCAGAGCACATCTGTCATTGCCTTTATGGAAAAGCAGGCAAGAATCTCTGCACAATTCTTCCATAGATTCACACACTACCAACATTTAAAGAGTTTGCGTAAACTGTTACACAAGATTCATACTATATGCTTTAAGGCAGTGTATTTGTAACAAGTAGAAAAATAATTTGCTGTTATTTAGAATACTTCAAGACATCATTTAATTTCCCATCCACAGCTGAGACTCACCGACTGATTTGGAAAGAACCACGTCCTGTGTTGCCTTGTTTGCTGCCAAACAAGTCACACATATTCCAAACTTAATACAAATGTTTTATGCAACAGTAAGGGTTCTTTCACACTATTTTGAATCATTACTTCACAATCCTTCTTTTTTTTTTTCCCCTAAAAAATAAGGACTCCACTGTTAATTCATGAGCAAGGACTGGGAAGGAGAGTGGTTGCCAAGGCTTGGTGTTTCCCAGCCAACATCACACAGCTTCTCCAGTAATCTGTGTCAAGCCTGGAAGGATCTGAGTATAAATACCCACAAAATTACACTGAATCTTCCAGAAACTTAATCTTTCCTACACTACCAACACAACTCAAAAGACTGTGGACTTTTGCAACCATTTACTGTGATCCCTCCCTGGTATCTTGGTGCTTCCCTATCTATTTGAAAACATGAGATATTGTAACAGCTGCTCCTCTACTTAGTACATTGATTGCTTATCTTCTTGTTCAAGGCAAAATTTCTCTAATTAGAGTACAAATAAGAAACACCTTGGCACATGATATGTTTTACTTGGTATGAAGGAGCAGAGCTAATTATTTTATGTTAATTTCTAAAAAAAATAATAATAATTAAGCAACAAATAAATACATGGAATTCTTTTGATTTTTGGCAAAAGGTAACACATGAAATATGTCAAGTTCTCAATAGATAAAATGGCCTATTGTTTGCTACCATAATGGACATGTAATTGAACCTTTTTGAAGTATAAAGGATAAAATAGATTTGAAAACAACATTTGAGCCTTTTTTTCTCCCCTAAAATATGTCTCAACTTGGCATGACAACAAATTAGGAACTCTAACTGGCTGCATTTCAAACTCACATCTTGAGCCTTTTCATTCTAGATTGAAAGTTGATGCTGATGGAAAGCCCTTTACTAAATTAAAACATTTTGGATCAGGGAGTGGGTTAGGAATTAAGGTGATCAAAACACTAATCTCAGTATGACTTTACAGCAAATATTTTATCATTAGGTGAAACAACAACGAGAGTTTCCACTCTCACTTCTCATTATGTACCAGCTTCAGATTTTACGATTTTAGCTACATTCTGTATGCTGCATTTCATTATGTCTATGTCTATATTCTCCACCACAAATAATGTTTTTTACATGTCAGAAACTTCATCTTAGTAGCAAACTCAAGTCCAAAACACCATAATTGCTGGAGACACAAGTAGTTCTTAAAAATTGGGCTGAAAATTCAGATGTAAAAACCTTAATTTTTCACTTCATGTTCTTGTGGCATATTTGTTTATAGGGTTAATAGGCAACAGTTATTCATGTAAGTGAAATACACTTAAATATAGTGTATTTCAAAGAGACTCACCAAGATTTTTGTGGAAATTCATTTAACATCCTCAGTTCAGCTAACACTGCTCACTGAGTTCCTGGTCTCTTTATCCCTTTTCATTACCTATAAACAGACCTAAATAACAGAACTGTTTCCCTAATAAGTCTTTCATTTTCCCAATTCCTTCTGAATCATCCCTCAGTGTTCAGCCGAATGGAGAGCAGATACTGTGAGATCAGAAGTTAAAAGCCACCTTGCCACAGCCTTCTCCGAAATCAGAGAGATCTGCGTTTTAACACCCTTCCTGCATTTTAACACCTTTCCTGCACTCCAACATTAGAGGCTAGCAAGTCATATGCTTAAGAATTGATCACTTGGGCACTATCTAGCCCAAGATTTAAAGACTGGTAACAGTTTAAGGAGCACACAGCTTTTTATGTCTGTTAAGCTGCTCACGTGAAACTACCTTGTGCCCAGGAGACGTTTCCAGTAGATTTTCTTCACATATTCTACTGCAACCTTTTGCCCCATCTTACACAAGACCTTAACAGGGATATAATTCTTGAGCATCTCGTGTGAAACTCTTCTTCCCTCAGTACTAGTTGCTTTATTTTCCCATATATTCTACTTTGCTAACGATGCTCAAAATAGGCTCAAATAGCTCCAATTATGCAAAGCACAATGCGATATGTCAGGAGAGCACAGTAAGGGTGAGCATAAGAGTGGCACATAGGAGCAACAGATCAGAGTTTTACAAGATAACCATAAAAAATATTACAGTTACCTCAACATGTAAAAGAACTCTTTTCTGCTATATTCTAGTAACAGACTCCCCAGATTCTCTCAGGGACACATCTTTCCCACCAACTGCTCAACTCAGGTCTTACTCTCTTATTTTATTTGACTTTTTGACTTTATCATCACCATTTTGAAGACTTAATTCTAGACCTTATCTGTCAAAGGATTTGCCTTTTTTTTGCCCTGCCCTTCATAATAACTTTCAGTGTGTGTTTATTTCTAATAGTCTACTAGTACATGAACTGTTCCAGGGGAGCTGGACCAAGATGAGTTTTTTCCCCTTTTCTATTTAGCATTTTATGTGGGCTTTTTAGTTTTAAACAGGGCTATGCACAGTTGATGAAGTGTATGTCAAGTAGTTTGTGGATATTTGGTTTAGAAACCACAGTTAATTCACAGATTGTAAAGCAGTGTGCGCACCAAAATGTTCATTAGCCATCTCTGTTTGAAATTTCATATTTTAAACTTCTCAATAATCCATTAATGACAGTTCTATACTTTCAGGAACTATTCGGTAACTGGAGGCCTTAGTTAACTTTCAGAGCAAACCGCCTGAGTGTCTTGGTCACAATTGCAACAAGATGCAATTTAATGAGACACTAAAGCAATTTGGGTTACTCACCATAACACCCCTTAAACACAAAATGCACAGGGTGAGCTCTTCCAAGCTGTCTTGGCAAAAGGACACGCTGTTCCTACTCCTTAACAAGTGCTGCTGTACCACCCCTTTTCCATGGAGAAAGGTCCTCCCCATCCCGTCCCTTCCGCATGGCTCTTTCCACCAAGGTGTTAGCATAGCAAAGGATGCAGAAGCCATTCATAATCCTGAATTATCTTCAACTGCTTCTTTTGCTTGCATTAAAGTCATAACAAATCGTATTGGCTCCTAAAATATTCTGCAGAACAACATGGATTGAACTAATGACAAAGCAATCATGGTCACCTGCTTCCTTGCAATCAGTCTGAACCGTGGCTGGTTGCTCATCATGTTACGGCATATCGAAGGCCATAACTTTCTCTCCATCTCTTTCCATCAAAGGCAAGCTCTTTTTCCTATTGAGTATCCTTCTGTAAAACCTTTATGCTTTTCAAATGGGAAAGACTCTTGGATTACATTTTTTGACAAGATAGATGAGACTACTTTTCACATGAGACCAAGGAAAGTAATGAGCTGTAATCTTTGAACTGGAAGATATCTATCTTTTTTAATTACAGGTAGATTATTTCTATATTAGCCCCCACGGCAAAAGGCAGGTTTCTCAAAGTGGTGCTGCATCAAGAGGAAGGGATTATCAGAGTTTGGGACCTTGGCAGAAAAAAAAGGATTTTCAAACTTGGGTCTACTTTTAATTTTATAAGTGCATGCTATTTATGTTATTCAGCAAGCAGGTATTTTGACACTGTTATTCACTACAAATAATAAGATATTTTCATCACATCAGTGAGTTGGTTATTAGATGGTCCCTACCGACATTTCCGCCTTAGTCTGACATGTCTCCACTATCCCTGTCAAAGGAAGCTGCAGCTCTCACATGAGTTAGAGCAATTCAAACCCATTTAATCAAAATATGGTTTTGCATACATATTTTAAAATATAGATTCCTTTTACCTTATGCCTGAAGGAAGGAAACGTGGCCTTACATTCTGAATGTTGGGCTATTTAATCATTCCTGGTTTATTCTTCATGTTGGCCTGGAAATAATGCCTTGGCTTGTCATACTTCCTGAGACAGTCCTGTCTTACCTAGATAACTTACACGTGACAAAACAAGGTTTCCTTGTTGAGCTTTGCCTCCTCACGTACAGCTCCCATTTAACCACTTGGACAGCCATGGCTTTGGCAGGGAGAGCTACCACAGTAACTTATGGAAAAAGGATCAGATTGTTCTCCAGCAAGGATTTTAGAAGCTTAAACAAAGGGACGTTATTCACATGGTCCCATTCCGATTTCCTCTCAGAGATTGTGATGCTCCCCAAAGATACATTTTTTAATTTGTAGTAACAATTTTTACTTTTCTGCTTGTGTGTGCCAAAGCCTTGATAAAGTCTTGAAGTGCTGGGGACTGGGCTGTGGGCCCCAACTTGGAGTCGACCTATGGGTGAGTCACAGCCCAGCCAGTGTGTCTTGTTCCTCAAGTGGTTATAGACCCCAGAGACAGAACCTGGCCCAGCTGTGTGAGGCCCTGCCTGCCCCCAGGTGATCATGGTTGGGGTGATGGGTGAGGCCAGGGCTATATCAACCAGGAACTGACCAGTTTGAAAAGATAGTTCCTGTTGGGGCCAGTTGGAAGAGAGGTCCTGTTAGGGGCAGCTTGCTGAGCTCTCTCTTGGTGGTGTGTTCCCCCTTGGCCCTTGTGGTGGCTGATTTGAGACAGAGAAGAGCAAAAAGATGAAGAATATTTAAAAAATGAAGGTACACTGAGAGGACGTTGCTGAGTTTGGTGTTGGCCTGCATAATCTGAGAAGTAGCAGCACAAAGTTGGTGTAGTCAGCAGGGGTGTTTGAAGAAGGTTAGAGCTGGACCCTTAGAGGTAGACTGTCAAAGGTAGGATGGCTTGACCTACTACAGAGATGGGCATGTTGAATTTTTCAACTCCTTGTGACCAGACTAGTGACTTAAAAAGGGGGGTATGACCAAGTGCCTCATCTGCAACCCCCAAGGAAGATGCATCTTCTTGTAGCACTTGATAGTTTTTTTCAGTTCTGCTCCTAAGAGGAGAATTCCATGAGAGACCTACAGTGAGATTCTGACACCACTGATAACCCAGTTGAGCCATAGAGAATAAAACTAGGATCCAGTAAAACTGTAGCTTGAGAGTTATGTGAGAATATGGATATAAAAATACTTATTGCTTGGAGCCAAATTATGTCACAGTTCTGTTAATGGCATTTTTTCTTATAAAGGGAAATGTATGTCCCATGAATCCTACTTGTTTTGTGTGGAAAACCGTTACAAAACATAGAGCTTCCCTGGGAAGCAGCACTGACAGTGAATTTTCACACAGCCCTACTCTTTTCAAAGTTTATGTCTCAACACTCTGTGGAAAACATTTCCAGAACTGAGTCCATACTTAAACCCATTGAACCAAAAGATTATGGCTGCTTGTAAAGGATGAAGAATGACATAGACATGCCTACAGCGTGAGAAAATAGGAAAAGTAAAGATAACACAGAGAGAAGGAAAGTGGAAGACTTCAAACAAGAGTAAAGGGGAATCTGATAAAGAGATGGAGAAGTCTAAAAGAAACTTAAAAATGAATTTAGGAAGGAAGTGCAGGATGGATGACATCTTTGTCATGTCCTCCTCAGTTTTTGAATTGACATTTTTTATTATGTGAGCATTCAAAAATACAGTTGAAAAGCAGAAAGCTGTAACAAAGTAAACTCCTAGCAAAAGAAGCCTTTAACAAGTTTTACTTCCTGTATTGCACCTCACAGGTTATATAACTTTACATTTAATGGATATTCTCAACTGGAGTCCTATTTGTGAACTGGAGGGAATGCTATTACTATGCTAATCAGTTCTGCAGAATAAATCGGTTATAAGAGTGGGGTTCTAGGGAAAGGTACAATAGGGGAACATTTTTTAATTAGCACACTGGGAAGTCTATTCTCCCCTTGATGCCCGTGCACATCCCCTATTGACATTAATTTCAGCTACACAACTTCTGTTGAAATCAAGAGGGATTACACGACTCTGATCCAGCACAATCTGAACCTATTTGCAGGAAAGGGTGATGGCCACTCTCTGATCTGCAGCTATAGAAGTGCTGGCAGGTTCCAAGCATGACTTTTACAGTAGGAAGCGTTGCTTATGCCCCATCAGGCACTCCTGTTTGAAGGGGTGAGGATTCTCACACACAGGATCTTTAGAAAGGAGAATTTAACCTTAGTTTCAGTTGACTGTCAGTTTTTATAGCAAATTCCAGATGGGCTTGGTGCTTATCCTGGACTCAGACTAAATTCACATTTGCTGCAGATGGACATGTAGAATTTATCACTGGTGTTTGAAATACCTGAGAGAATCAGTTTTGCAAAACAATCATACTCTCTGATTTTTTTTTCTTTCATTAAGAAAGTTTCTTAGGTTCACAAGCTTCAAATGAACCTTTAGAAGAGTTGATGGAGAAAATAATTAAAGCACCAAGAAAAATGGTGTTTTGGGAATCATAACATGAATAATGAAAAAAGATGATAATTTGCAGTTTGGTATGTGGATTTTATCACTTGAAACACATTCTTTTAAATTCTTTTCCTTCAATATCAGCCACCCTCAGCAGAAATACAGTGTTTTCAAAGCCATCATGCAGTGCCCAAACTTCCATTTCCTACATAATGTCTGTGACCTTATGCTAGAGCTTTTCTGCTTGATCCCTCAAACTCCTAAATGACATCAAAAGATGGCTTTTTATTCTAATACTTCTACTCTGCTAAATTTTAATTGTAATGTTAATATAAAGTACAATATTAAGTACAATTCTTTCAAGAACCTTGAGGCCTACCTGTTGATGAAAAGTCCTGCTTGACAGGTGGATATCATGTAGCCTTGAGACAAGAGGACACTGTTGAAGGAGAGTCAGCAGCTGTAGGATTTCTGCAAAAATTAGACATCTAACACCTCTGGGAGCTCCAAGGTTTTCTAGATCCCACCCCACTGGATGGGGAGTAAAATACTGCTGAACATAATGAAACTCCTATTTATTAGATTTTCATCCTATGCTTTCATTTATTCATTTTACTATGGAATAATTCAATATAATCTGAGATCATATTCTATGATTCTATGATTTAAGCCCTTGAGAGAAAGTTAAGATGCCTCTATGTTACTCTTGACCAAAGTTTCAAAAGAGCTTCAGCATTGCTGTAAGATCCTCTGGAAAGTCAGATTTAATTTCCTTTCTTGTGCGTAAAGGGTAAGTGACAGTTCTGTTGTATTAATTTCTGAGTAAATTTGTTTCACTGAATTAAAAGGTTTAAACATTATTAGAACACAATATTGTCTAATAAAAAGTTAAAGATCGTTGGGGGTTTCAAGGACCACAGTCTTAATCTCATTGCAATAACCACCTCAAACATATGCCTAAGAATTATTAAAATACTGAAGAAATGTTGTATTAGAACATATGAAATATGAAAGTATCACTTAATTGGTCTACACATCAGGTGTCCTAACAGCTTTAGCTCCTTTATTTCAGGCTCAAGAGATATTTATAAGGAAAACTCACAATTTGGTACCTTTTTTCTATTTCTTTTTTTTTTTTTTTTTAATACAGGCTAATAATTAATCTTTTGGAGGAAATAAGAAGATAGTTACGATGATCTGCAATTGTTTGCTACAGAACCTAAATCTTGGAGATAAAAGAATTCAAAGCTACAGATGAGAACAGTAAATATAAACATAGCAAATACAACCCCAACATCCTGAAACCCCACAGAAGCCAATAAACAGGACACATCACAAATATAGCTTCTCTAATTGGTATGGATTTTCTTCTGTAGCCTGACTTCAGACCCCGATTGAAAGGCTGGAGGGCATTTAAAGTGCTTTGCCTAACACAGACTGTGGGACTCCTCTGAATTAATTCTTGAGAGAACTAGAGCAGATCATCTGGGAAAGCTTGCTGTCTTGAGTTTGACAGAGAATCAGCCACGACCTATTCTCCAACAGTTTGTCACCCCAACTACAAGCACTGATGATATTTCTGGAGTGATTTAAACTCCTAACCACTACTAAACTAGAAGAATGTACTTCTTATATCTACGTGCCCTGCTCACAGTGAGTGATTAAAACTTTAATGATTTCTTGCATGATGGTCCAAACTTTCCCATTTTAAGGACTACATATTTCTTTTCATGGAGCTTCCACTGGCCAAATATGAAGTTAAAATGCTCACAACTCACCCTTCTTATAAGGGCTGGTGTCAACTTGCAGAACAGACTAAGGGATTTACAGCCACACTAAATCATAGACAAAATGGGATTGATGGACATGCTGGATTTTGGCTAACAGTTTAACCCCACTGATTCTGAGATTATAGGTGTTTAATTAAGACAAACTACCACAAATCTTTTAACAGGTTATCCTTGAGGTCCTTTCACTACCATCTGTGAATTCAAGAACTTGGTATCACACTAGTAATTGTGCTTAGGGCAGACCAGCCCCTTAATTCCCATTTCAGTTTTCCTGGTCCATACATCACTGATCTCATAGTAAAAATCTGTCTCTTCTCCCCAGAGTATTAGCTCATACTGTTCTTCCAGCATTCAAGCAATCATGAACTCTGATGCAAGGGCTTCAGTAGAAACATGTAAGCAGGCATGGAGGCAGAGTTCCGGGCTAGATAAGAGCAATTGTACTGTGAAGGTATAGCCCAAGCTGGAGCTCTGCCATGGGTCTGACATTTATTAGCCACTGTGGGATGTAACGTTGGTGGGGTTTGCTAATATATTAATGTAACATTAGTAACATAATGTGTTCATCTATATCAAACTAAAAAAAAAGGTGTATGGAGCATCATCTTACCCATTCCTATGTTGGAAGCTCATGTTCAGCATGGTTTGCCACCATGACCCCTAAGGGCTTTCTTAGAATAACTCTTTCCCAGAGTCAAGCCCAACATCAATGAAGATTCATTGTTCCTAGGTATGATTTTACATGTTTGTAGTAAACCACCTTTTTCTTAATCTGGGTGCAGACAGGTGGTCCATACAGCTTTGCATCAGTGACTCATCCTCCTCTTTTAAACATTCCTCCAAAGCCAGAGTCATTTGCAGACTTGCTCAATGACAACTGTTTTTCCTTTGAAATCATAAATAAAATGCCTAAAATAACAAAGGGATGAGAAATTCATGGAGGCCACCAGAAAACAAAATATATGGCTAGTAAAGATCACTTCTCAGAGGTAGTTTGAGCCCTGTTGGCCAATTTTTAATCCATTTTATGTGAACCGCTTATTTTGTATCTCTCTATTTTTTTGAGTGTCAGGCAGTACCAAGTGAAATGGTTTATAGAAGGTTATTACATGAACGTTATTATGGTTATCAACAAAATTTGTAATCTCATTCACAAAAAAGTAATTTTGACAGGATCTGCTTTCCCTAAGCCCACGTTGACTGGTGTTAATTAGATTTCTACCGTTAATCCTTTATTAATCGAATTCTACATCAGCCATTCCAGGACCAGTATCAATCTGACAAACCTGTAATTACCGAGGTCATCTCATTTTACTCTTTTAAATACTGGAACAACATTTGCTTTTCCCAGCCTCCTGGAACACCCTCACTGTTCCTAAACTCATTTAAAAATGCACAATAGCAGCTAGAGGAGCTCAAGCAGAGCGCACGCTCTTATCAGCCACTGCAAGATTTGGCAAACTTGTAGTAGCACCGGGGTGTTCAGGGCATTGCTTTCAGCTGTCTCACTGGTCACAGGCTCACAGCAGTGTTGCAAAAGATGCAGTCTTGGTTGATAAAGCCGTGGCTTTCATTAAACAGAAGGTTAATAGATAAGAAAGAAGAAATAAGACCGAAAAAAAGGACACATGAAGCAGAGCTGAGAGCAAACCCCATGTTTCTTACTCCATGTGCTGCAGAAGATATCCTCATGAGCTCCTTCTGCAGGTCCCCTCTCTGGGCCAGGTGAGGAGCCATGTGGCCAGGCCAAGGCCTTGGGACAATCCATTCATCCCTTTTTCTCACCCTGTAACTTCCAAATCTTGCTCAAGAAAGATCAAGAGTTTGTCCTCAGCTCTCACCCAGAAATCTTGATAGTCAGGGTCTGGAAGGAAGTCGTTCTATGCAAACCTTCAGTTGACTTCCTTGAAGCTTTTTAAAATATCTTGAGGTTGTTGACATCTTCAAAGTGCCATTCTGGATGGTTCTTTCATGTTAAAGAGGTGAGATAGGACATGAGCACTACTGGCATTTTCCCTCTTCACGCATTATCCTCTGACCAAAGCTCTCCCTCTTATTTTGGGGATGCACTGGGGATTATCACCTGTACTTTCAAAGGCTCCTAAACATGAATCTGTTTTTCTCCAGCTGTGACCATTATGCATCCAGAATAAAAGGCCTACACATTCTGTAAAAATGGAAATACTCAGAGCAGAAAGCTGGATTTGAAGTACTGTTTTCCAGCCAGTGTTTCCTGGTGACCAGCTATGGTTGCTCCAGAGGTGGGCTTAGGTGCCTGCATCTCCCACACACCACAGAAGGCAGCCTAGGGACTGCCTTAGTGTTTGACACCAACCACAGAAGTTTGTGATCTACAAGTTTCCTTTTTAAATGCATCTTTTTTCTTTCAATTCACCTTTCTAATCCTCAGACAAAAGCTTCATGTCTAAGGAAGCTCCAAGGATGCAATGAGTAGAAATGTCAGTATTGCCTTTATATTTCGTCTAATGAGTCCTTGTGTCCAACCCAACAAATTTATTTCATTTTTTTCCAATGTTTTTCTATTTTCCACCAGTTAATATCTTAACTCAGTCTTAGGGTACTCTGGATAGCCCAATTTCTTTGGGCTGATTTTGTCCATCTCATTTTATCTTCTATCAAGCTATACCATTTCAGGAGGCTGGAGGATTTATCACATTTTCAGCCCTTATCCAACAAGCAAGCTCATAGTCTGGATAATTCTGCTAGACAAGAATTTTTTTTTCAAGAAATCCTTTTTGTTTTAATGGCAGAAACTTATCTTAGAATAAGATTAATATTAATCTATAGAAAAGAACAAGATAAAGATAGATTTTGCCTATTAAATTTAAGAATGACAATCAGTAAAGTGTCTACCAAGTATGGCTAAATTAAAATGAAACACCAAGAGAAGTGCATATGACAGGCTATAGTGTATTAAATGGTTTCATTATCCTCTGATATAATGAATAACAAATGGATTTGGAAATTGATGCAATGTTTTGAAAAAAGTATTCCTGTAGAATTACAATAAGATTAGGCTGAATTTATGTTTCCACCATTATGATTTTCACTGCCATCTCACAAAGTTTATAATGTTTGCTGTTGTGCCTTTCTCAAGTAGAATTTGAAATTACTTGACCAGTTATCATGTAAAAACTGCCTAAGAATAAATTCATATTAAATTAGAAAAACTAGGTAAGATAAGAATGTAGCATTTGTAACATCAGTAGGGAAAGAAGTAAGGAGAGAAATATATTTAAACTAGAAATGAACTACTTTAATTAGGTAACAAAGTAGTCAGTATTCACAGAGATTATGCTGCTTCTATACATCCTAAATAAGTTTTCTTGCAGCACAGCCTTGTTATCGCAATTGTTAAACAATTTTCAGCATGTTATACCTGAAAGATCACAATAGATTAAATTTTGTTCAATAGATTTTACTACTGAACCAAAGAATTTAAAATTCTCCATGAAATGTAAAGATGGATTTAAAATTTATGAACAGGAGCACACAATGACATTGGGTAGATTAAAAAAAAAGTGCAATTTAACATAAAGTATTATTAGCAATAACATCGCAATCAATCACCATCCTTATCTACTCATATGTCTTTAGATTATATCTTTTAAAAAGCCTTAGTGAAGACAAATCACACAGTGCTGAGCTGAGCTCTGCAGCTGGGGCTTTCAAAGGACCACCTCCAGCTCCTCGCTGGAGATTCACACACGCTACCCTCCCTGTGTGTAGAAAAATTAAACTAGCTTTTGTTCAAGAAAGAGAAAGAAGAAATTGAAGATTCCTTTCTGAAGAAAAGATTCAGAACCTCTCTGCTCCCTCCCTGCGTGTTAATATAATATTAAAGATTTAAAAAACTGTTAAAACCAAATAAATACTTGAAATCTACAGTGTTACTTTGCAGAGATTTTTAGTCCTCTTCTAATAGGCTGTTAAGAAGAGGTTTTTTTACTCTAGCTATTGCTCTGCCTGCTGAGTAATTCCAAGGTCACAGAAAAGAAATACAAATAGAAAAACTGGGGTGGAAGAAAGGCATTAAGTGGGAATAATGCTGTTCTCCTTTGCAAAGAACACTGGGGGCTGAAGAGGAAGACTAACAGATAAATGTAGCTTCAGCATTTCTCTCTGCTGTTTCCTCTATTGCATTATTCTTTCCAACATGTCAACAAGAAATAAAGAATGTGTCAGAAATTCAGGAAATTAAGGAGGTCACAACAGAAATAACCAGCAAGAGAGACTGAAATCTGAATTATCCAGGGGAAAGACATTTAGAAGTGAAGCGGAGCTGGTGCCAGCGATGTGGAAGAGAGAAGAAAAGCAGCAGAAAGGGAAGAAAGTCTCAGCATATAAACAAACACAGACATTTAGTGTAATTAAGCCAATAACTCTCAGCAGACAGAGTGCAGCCCTGGTCCCTGGCTGCCGCCAGCTCTCCCACTGCTGCCAGCCCACAAGATTTCTGCAGCAAAGGTTGGATGTGTCACCAGCCCCGTGACGGGAGGCAGAGAGTTGTCAGGGAGGTCTTGTTTGCTATGAAAAATAGTCAGAGGTTTACCTTGAAACTGAGTTTTCCAGCCCGCCTAGAGTTGCAGTTTAATCAATACTTCACTTTGATGGCTTTGTTACATTAGGGCTAAAATGAAGTTTACAGTCGGCTCAAAACATCTTAAATCCCAGCGATCACCCCCAAAACATCTCTTGCATTGTTTTTCCCTGGCCAGCTAGGTGTTAATAAGAACCAGGATTAGGGAGGGAGCACTAAACCACCCTTAATCCATGGCAACCCCAGAGGAACCAGAGGCTAGTTGCTATTGTTTGAAAGGGTATGAAAAGCTCAAAATAAATTAGACACTTCGCAATTCTTGATTGCTTTATTTTTCCTCTTGTCTCTGCCATTCTCTTCTGCAAGAGACAGCAAACCATGCTGGGAAGATAATACATTCCAGGCATATGAACACAGAGACACTAATTCATGCACAGACAGTTCTTTTTCCCAAACCATGCTAATATTATGTGGAGAAAGCTGCTGGAGTTAAAGGACAAAATGGTTTAGCTGCATTACTTTCCTACAACTGGCCCAAAGCTCTTTACCTGATAGATTAAATGAATTATTTTTTTTATGTGACTGCATATGTGCAAGGTGTGCAGGCCAAGGTACCTGTCACAGGGTGTTTGAGTGACTAAGAAATGTGTTGCAAGAGCAGAAACAGTGAAACAGTGAAGCTGAGAGAGGTTGGCTCCCGAGCCAGCTCCCTGCGAGGGAAGAGGCTTACACAATTGCAGATATTCTTATTTTCCACTTCCATGTTAAAGCAACACTGTAGGGGCTATAGTCTTGCTGCATACCTGTTGTCTGTGAGAACTGACTTGCAGGTGGATTAACTGGACAGTATTCAACCAAAGGCACAGGGAGATGTCTTCTCCCACGTGAAAGGTATTAAATTAGTTCGTACAGTTGCTATCTTCTTTCAGATTTATCTCCATAAATGTGCCTCCCTGGCTTGAGCACGAGTTCTTTTGATATTTGTGTGATCTCATCTGATCAGCTAATCACTCTTTTTCCTAGAAACTGACTCTGTTAGGTTGAGGTCCTGGTGGGCAAAAGGCTATGCTCTCCTCCCCACCACAGTCCATGAGCAGGGGCAAGGGGATCTCCAAGAGCATCTGCAGCATCAAGCCTTGTCTCTCTTCATGGAAAGATTTCAACACAGCACTGAGAGTACAGTACACATCAAATGAGTGGTATAACCTATTATTTAGGAGACAGAGAGAAAAAATCCAGAGTCTTACTAGAAATTAGTAAAAGGCAACATTGTACTTTCCTTTCCTTTTCTTGTTCCAAACAAGCTTTCTATGTAGTTCTTCCTTCTTATGCTTCAAATTATGCAACATTTTAAAAGATACTACTAGTAGTCCCTATTCCATTTCCTAGCTAGTGTTTTTGATGATAATCACATATAGGGTTATCTCTTGTATGACTTGCATTTAACTTAGACTAGGAGTTTGGGTTGTGCGTTCTGCAGATTCATTGTTGTGAAGCAAATTTAATTGATGGCAATCACCTAAACAGGTACAGGGTCAGCAAATTTCTGCAGCAAAGACAACAGTATAGTGTACATTTATGACACTCTTCTTTATTAGTTTAGAGACCAGAGTCCTTGTAGGTCAGCTAATGTAGTTGCAGGTGAGGCAGGAGGTTGGCCTCTCTGTTGGCATAAACAATCACAGGCAGAGCAGGCTTTGGGAATGGAGATGCAGGAAGGGCCTGAGTCACGTTGGGGTTTGAAGCTCTAGGAAGCCACTCCAAGTGGTTTTCCACACAGCTGTGGATATTCTGGCTTACTGTGCTGAGGTATTTTGCCCTTCCCATGTGCAGTGTGAAGAGTTTGGAGGCACATGTCAGGGCTATGGCTTCCTCCGAGGGTCAAGAACCTAAAACATAAGGGTTGCAGGGCCAAGGCTGGAACTGTCCAAAAGGACCCTTAAAAGTGCAAGACCAGGGGAGAAAGCTGTTAACTCTGAGGGCTATGGAAGATGTCACCACTCTAATGCCAGCAGGAGATCCTCCCAAGCTCACAGCTCCTTCTCACACAGTGCAAAATGAGAAGAGATATGCCTCTTCTCCCCCATTGAAACTCTGGGGATTTCAGATGCCTTACCCTTCTGTGAGGCATTTTCTGGAATTACAGAGTCTGTGAAAGTGCACTCTCCATTTTGTTATTCATTAACCGCCTTCAGCTCTTTAGTATGCCACGGTGTCCTCCTTCTTCTGGATGCCAGGGAGAGAGATGACAGAGCAAAGGGCAGCACAGACAACATCAAGAAGCCAGCAAAGCAAGAAAAGCAGGGAAATATTGTTTCATCCTTTCCTTACAGCCACTTATTTCCATGCTGAAAGGCAGCATGTGGGCTGAGATGCTTTACTTTGCATTTTACACTGAAATTACAGGAACTATTCTCCACTTAACACTGAAGGGGAATGGCCCAGTGCAGTTTTAGTTTGATGGTATTAAACTATGGCCATTAAACCAACCTACCACTGGAAAGTGAGGAGAAGACCTGTTGAAATATTCAGCTTTCAATTATAATGTGTCATCAGTACCTTAGATTATTTATCTGGGAAGGATGGGACTGTAGCTTTCTCCACGTTAGACTAGCTTCTGCTCTTCAAGGATGCTCATCAAGATCATACTTAAGTGACATAAAATACTTGAGAGGATTTTCTCCTTTTCAATTGCTTCCACGATTTATTTTCTTACTGTATAAACTTGAGCTTTGATGGCCTAATCTGTTTTCCCACCTCGCCTTACCTTTTGTCTACTGGTTTGCTGATATACCCAGGAATGACCCATGTGCTCAGAGCCCTTTTGAGCCTTTTTGAGATGCAGTGAGACAAGTGAGGAAAGATTGATGAGTGCCTCAAATATAACGCTGAGATTCAGGGAGGCCAGATTAGACTCTCCTCACCAGGTTTCCTTAAGACCCTTGGGGAATTCCCTTTTCCCCTGCATTTCAATCCCTATTCAGAAAGCATGGGCCACGTTCCTTCTCCTTCAGCTGCATTGTAGTCATGGCATTCAAACACTGTGACTGAAAGGAAATAGCTATATTAGCTTATAATAGACCATCATTACTTATCTTTCTAAAAGTGCCATAATTTTCTTCCTGTAAGAAGTCTTCCTTTAAAATGAATTAATTGAGTATAAACAGCCCTATATTCATTACTCCTTGAGGTCATCTCCCTTGACCCTTCAGAGGGAACTCCTCTTTTGCATGGTCAGAGAGCATCAAGAGCCATGCAGTCACAGCCTGGCACATCCAACTCCATCAGACCTTCAGCCCCAGTGCCATCCCCATGTTAAAATCAGCTACATTTACAGGCCAGGAATTTTCTCAAGGAAGCTCATGTTGCTGTGTAGCTGCTCCATGAAAGAAAGCAAGTGTGACAGAAAGGGTCATGGAGACAAGGAAGCAGCACTTAAAAAAGACTAACTGTGATTAATATATTCCATTTCTACTGCAAGAATTATTATTTAAAAATATGTCTTGCAAACACAAAGTGACAGGTCTAGGAAAGCATACAAGCATGCTCGCCTATATTTAGTTCAGTGTACAAGAAGATTCTGTTTGGAGGCAAGGACTCATTGTACAGATCACATTTGAACAGTTTTAGGAAAATTGTGGCAGCTACTGGTGAAAAACCGCTGTAGCTTGAAAATCACTTGAATGTTTATCCTGTGAATAAACTGCTATTCCTGGGCACTTGGTGAAGCAGAAAGGAGAAACCACTTCACTTCTTACCTCGCTATAAGTTTCATGAGTGTTGGCTGAGAAGTTGTTTGGTATTGCCTAGTTAAGAAACCAGTTTTATGGTGAAGGAACTGGGAGAGCGTTTAACACATTTCAGTTCCTGTCTCCCTACAACACTGAAGAGAAGAAGTCTTTACATTATTAGAGAGTCAAGCATTTTTCACTTCTTCCCCATCATGTGATCACTGCTGTAAACCTCAGTCTCGATTTATGTGCACACCCCACTTTACACACCGAGCAAAATTCCTGGGGTTGAGTGGGATGTGCAGGGTGCAAGAAGTCAGGCATATCTCTGAATCTTAAACAAATCAGTGCCTTGTACTATCTTGGTAGATCACAGAGCCTATAGGTGGGAAGTGCCCCTGGTTGTATATTTATATATTACTTTGCAAAATAGGGGTATTTGGTGTTGGTGTGATTCACAGCAGCCAATTGCTCCACTGGCTACATTATAAAGCAAGTGAATTCAAGTTGTCACTTTTTTATTTTTCATTTTTCAATAGGTGTGGAGATATCAAACAAGCTCCTTTCTTAAGATCAACACACACATAAAAGAAAGCGCATCCGATCTGCAGCAATTATCTATGTGTCATCTCTTAGCAAATCTTCTGGCAAATGAGGTATTTCAAAATAGCTTAGCCATTTGTACAGAAAGATTACATGAACTTCTATTACTCTGTGTTATGGATGGGCTTAGAGCCTGCCCACCAACGCTGCCTGAAGGTAGATGGTACAAGGTAATTTCATTGTGTGCCTGAGCCCTGAGCATGATACCTTAATTACGAGAAGAATCAGAGAACAGCAAATGAGAACTGTTGATTGAAAAACTTACTCAAAAGTTTTAACCAAATTCTACTATAACATGCACCTAGAACAAGTTTAATACTGCAGTTTAGAATTAGTCTTAAAATAAGAATCGATTAGGTTGGAAAAGACCTCTAAGATCATCAAGTCCAACCTTCATAGTCCTGGTACAGAGGAGAAACATCATACTTCCTAGTTAGATAACATCCATGTCTCATAACACCTGTGTTATCCCGAAACAGAAATATCAAGTTTTGATCTGTTCTAGGGTGAAAGAATCTCCCTTTTTGGCCAGTTGTCCATCACTAGTTAAATAGACCTCCAAAGTCTCTTGTACTTGATCCCATCTTTGCCATACCTGCAGGACAAATGCAAGGCAGAACATCTGTATTGAACATGGTACATGTCAAGGCTTTTGTTTTCCTGTGCACCAACGATCTTGGGCTCAAATGGCATATTTCCTTTAAAAATTATCTGTGAGATGGAGACTCTGAACCTGCTCATGATGAGGTAGGATCATGCAAATTTAATGATCACTGAGCTTATGTTTCTGTGTCGCACACATGATTAACAAAGTTTGCAGATTGGTACTTGTCTACCAAGCCTCAGTGATGCCATTTGAAGAGTTTTTTAACAATAAAATTACTATTGAGTAATTGACATTTTCTTCTGCCTAGCAGAATATATACAAGCTGGCTTTTGCAGCTAAATTTCTCTTGAAATTTGTGCAGGCATGTATTTCCTGCTTCCAAACTGAAAATCAGATTACTGTCTTGAGTACTAGCTGGAGTTCTGATGAATGTTTATTTGGCACCATGTTCATACTGTTATGCACAAGTGCATAGAATTAAAATAATAATTTCTACTTGATTTCATGCTTCTCTGGCTTAATGGTTTCTGATGTTTTTAGCAGATCCATTATACATACTTAAATATAGAAAAAACATACTGCAAAGAAAAAAAAAAGAAGAATAAACTGGTGACCAAAGTGAAGTTGGAAAGAAAACTGCAAATATGATTTTTGCTAGGATTTGCTGCTGTGTCTTTCCTGGATAATATGATGCTGAGGTATTCATAATAATAATAATAATTCAGTGGTGTACCCCAACCAATTTTCTGCTTGTCTTTACAAAATACTGACAACTCCTGTTTTTTCCTTTAAGTGCAGTTAAACATAATTAGCAAATTGCTCAAAGCTTGATTAAAATGTCATTTCGTGAATCTATGGTATCTTCATCTCCTTTTCTAAAGCCACTTATCACCTGCTCAGCTTAACCTCATGCCAGTCAAAGATCTTGCTACCAAGTAAAGGGAAATTTTTATTTTACTCTGCAGCTTGACAGCATCCACTGCTTTCCAGCCAGCACAGATGGTGAAGGCCCAGAGTGGCAGGAAGAGATACCAAAAGGCTGCTGAAACTTCCAAGCAGAACAGGGGTTGTCATTTTGGATGCCACTGTCAAAGCCCATGCCTTGGAAAAGCATCCCTTTGGGCAGTGCCACGGAGTGCTGACAGGCTGAGAGTGCTCAGCCAGTCTTATCTGAGCAGGGACTCAGGAGAGATTTCAAGGAAAGAGATGGAAGATAATGTAAATACAAGTGATGGTGTGTAACATGTGCAAGCAAACATTCCCACCCCCGGAGCTACACCACCACTGTTTACTGCTTACAACTCCATCGCCCTTCAGCTCTCAGAGAGTGACTTTAAATATTTGCTGTTTCGTTCAGGCTCAGGTTTAGAAGAGTGAGGTCAAAGCGGCTTCAGTTTCCTTTGGAGTAATTGGGAGCTGCAAAAGCCAAATGCTGCCATTTGCATTCAACAAAGGGACTTTCAGTGGAAAGGCTCAGGTGTCTGCTCTGGAAAGGCTGAAGTGTTCATAATCTCACCATCAACCTCAGCTTCTTCAACTCCTGTCATCACCTAAAGAAAATGTTTGGTTTGGTTTGGGGTTTTGTTTTTGGTTTTGTTTTTTAAATTAACTTCCCTTCCTTCCAACAAACCCCAAGTTATTTTTATCTCAGTTCTGCCTGGGGAGAATGCATTGACATTGCTTAACTTCACAAGACCTATTTATGCCTTATAGCATTATAGGATCTCACACCAGGAGAGCTAATACACTGTGGTTACAGCTCTGTGAAAACAGAACTCGGCTCCTCTCTGCTGCCATACGTGAACAAGCATCTTCACACACTTCCACATGGAAGACATTTCATACCCTTGGTCCTTTTCCTATTGTGCAGCTTCCAAGCTAGCATTGTTCCTTCTGTGTAGATTTTAGTGTTCTTCCAAATTTGGCTACTTTATGCTGGATTCCAGAAATATTGGTGTATTAGCTGGTAAAAATAAATCATGGAAGGAAGTCTAAGCTTTACTCCTCTTAGTACAGCTTGTCATGTCTAGCAGTTTTAATACACCCCACTTTTCCCCCAGTAGAAAAAGGTCCAGAATGTGAACGTTTATTTGGAATTCTCTACCACTTACGTCTTCATTGTCTTAACACAAATCATGCTTTAAATGATGAAATAAATCTTAGCAAAGAGATAGGATTTTCTGCACTGCTGTCTATGAGTGATTTGCATGCAAGTGAAATAGATTTGGTCCTGTCCCTGAAAAAATTAATTTTCTAGGGAGCTGTGAATTTTGCATATTTAATTATTACATAAGCATTTTTGTTTGGCACTGTTCTAGTAAGTCTATATTTTATTAGACCTCTGATGATTTATAATAATACATGTTTGTTCAGCAATAGCTGGTCTCAGATCATTATTCTATCAAACACACTTTATTTATTTATCTGTCCTGCCTCATTTTTAACCCTTGTGTGTTTTGTTTTCTTTCTCCAGTTTCAACATTTTAGTTGGAAAGAAGTCAAGCTCCGTTTGAAAACTCCTTGTAGCATGTTTGTGGACCAGACATTGGGTAGTACTTGACCACAAGATACACCACCTGCAGACTTTGTGGTGTGCTTTTGATGGATACTGACTGCTCTCATAATAAGTACCCTCTGACCTTCCCACAGGGTTGTTAGCCTCTTAAAAAATACACTTATTGCACTGGCAGCAGCCTGGATGCTATTAACTGATATCAGTGGGAGTCCTGCTCTTGATACCATCAAGGAAGAGAAACTACAGAGCGTTAATGTCATCTTCCTTTGAAGTTTTTGGCATCTAACACTCCAATGGAGACGTATGTCTCTAGTATAACAGGGAATGAAATAATCCCCCTCTCGGGTAACTCAGCTGAGGGCTATGGGTTTAGGTCCACAAAATGGATGCTGGCTTGGCTCTGCTTTCCCACCTCTGGAACCAGTCTCTTGGTGGTATTCTCAGGTCCACCATACTTTTTGTGGGATGCCATGGTCATGCGGTTCTGAGTACAAGCCAGGCTGCTTACAACAACACTGTCCGCATCTGGCAGAAGGAAATACTGAGGAGTATGTTATGGCTTCAGTCTTGCTTTTTGGGAGATGATGATCTGGTCCCCTGACTGAAGGGGACCTTATGCCATTCATAACATACAGACCTGAATGTTTTCCTGACCAGATCTAAGCAGAACCAGGAGGGAGAAGGGAGAAATAGAGCCCTTCATTCAGCTGTCCAGGGTTAATCATGGGAATACAAGAGATTTAAGTTCAAATCCATCCTACTTATTTGAAGCAGAGAATTGAACTTGACACCTCTCCTCATCCCAAATCGGAGTGCATTAACCATGAGACCAAAGAGTCAATCCCCCAGTTTTCTTTTACCTTCATTTCAAACACAATTAAAGTTGACATTATTTAAGCACAGAAGTAACTTGAAGGAAATAAAGGAGAGATTGGGTGTATCTCAGATGTCGTAGTGGCCACAGAATTTTTCTGTAAGAACAGCAAGAAGAGCACCAAACCTTAACTCAGATGAAGCAGAAAACAGAAGATATACTGAGACAGATAATGTCTCAAAGTGTGGTTCTAACTCAAAGTTTACTGAAATCATGAGCTGTATTGACCTTGAATCAGCACATGGATATCCAATTTTTAAAATCATTTCCTCACATTTTTAACTGAAAAGAAATGCTGACATAATTAAAGATAACAGAGGGATTGGTACAGCAACTATTGATCAAAAGGCAAAATAAATATTCCACATGAATAAATAACAGGCAAGGCATGACCTTCAGTAAAAGAGTTTTGAACCCTTATTTAATTTGTTGGTTATATAACTCTTTAACAAAAACAGTTTAAGATATGTCCATGTGGAGACCCACCTGTTTCTTAGTATTGCAAAAACTGCAGTCTTACATGACATTCAGTTCCCTATGAGACTAATATTCAAAACAAATCAGAAAATCATTGAACTTAATTTCTTATGGTCAGAGGTCATCGATTTAGAGAGGAAGCGAGCATACTTCAAGACAGAAAAATTCTGAAATGCAAATCTCAAGTAGAAAGAAGAAGGAATTTTATTTTCCCCTTGCTATGATAGGTTTGTTTTTTAAGCTTTGCTTCTCTCCACCATCCTTCACCATATACGGATGTTTTATCATGAGAAATCCCATACAATGGGTGTCAAGTGATGCATCCTTTAGTATCCCAACTTTGATCCCTTCATCATTGTTAGAAGTGCCAAGTTCCTACTAACACTGAGTACGAATCTCTTTTATAAACCTTGAGAAATGCTTAACATGTAATTTATAATATTCAAATTTGTAACTGGTTGAAGCTGGCTTTATGCCCTGTCATTCAGACCCTGTACCTTCCTATAAGAAGTCTAAGAATTAGCGAGTCCTATTACAGTTCATAGTAAGTAAGCAAACTTATTTCTAGAAACTTCTGTTATGTTTTTATTTATCTCTGGACTATTGATTAATGGATCCCTGCTACAAAATATGATCAATATATTTATGTAGTTTTCAGCTGCACTTTTTTTTTTATTTTATCTTAATAAAATTATGGAAATACATGAGGAAAAGAATACAGGTGAAAAGCTTTCTCATTTACCCAGACTTAAGTAACTATGGAATATTTGCACAGTGATCATTGAAGAGAAAACCTTGAAAGTGCCCTGAATTGGCACAGTCATTTGAAATCCTTAATACATGTGCTTTAGTAGCAGTATATTATAAGTAAGTATTGGCTTTAGCTTTGCCAAATATCTAAATATTGGCTTTAGATATTCAGTGATCACTGAGAAGGGAATAACCGTGTATTAACAGTATTTTATCTTCACTATGCTCCTGTGGTTTTCTTGTATTGTCTCATGGGAATAGCACAAACCAGGAATATTTTTAGGTGCTAATAATGTTGAAAAGCAACACTAGGGCTATGGATTTGTCCATCTTCATGTAAATCCACAACAGGCTCTACAAGGTCAAGCTCTAGTTTTCAGGGTCCTGGATGACAAATGCAAACAGACATTCCTGTCAGGTAAAATGCCTACATGTGGATTTTAAGTGAGACTTTTTATGTTTGTGATCTCAGATAGAGCAAGGTTACCAAATCTTGCACTGTTCCTCAGATAGTTAGGAGTTCAGGACTAGGTACTACTTCTTCAAAAAAAGAACCAACTATTTGCAGCAAACATTAAAGCGATGTTCAGTTATTTTCCAAGTGACTGGTCAGTCTCCTCTCTTTTCTTTCATGTCACTCAGTCACAGCCCTCATCCATGAACACAGGCTACGGCAGCTGAGGCAGCAAGAACCTAAATTGATGGCATCATGTTGCTTTGGCTTTTCTTGCCAGGTCTTGTTTTCTTCTTTAATCTCTGCTGGCACCATACTCTCGGCTCTGAGTGCCACCTGCTACAAGGATCCCCACTGAACCACTTCCCAGATATATTGCACGGGTTTCTCTAACAACAGAGAAATCCTCCTTGTGAAGTCTCAGTTATTGCTTTCATACTCCAAGCAGTCCCTAAATCCAATTTATGGTGATACTATTTTGATTCACAATGTCTTGATTTGGTGTATTATATAACTAAACTGTTTGGATGAAGACTCCCAGTATGCTCAGCATTATTGGTATTGGAAGAGCCCTCATATTTCACTGTGCACTTTACAAATACACTGTGACAGTCTCCCTGTAAGATTTTTAGAAGTTAAGAGTAGGGAAAAAACTAAAAGGAAAGGAGAAACTAAGTCTCAAAGTAGAGATCAGTTTTGCAGAGCTTTTAAATGCATCCTCTGGGAATGCTGCTCATCTTTTTCTATAAAAACCTGAAACTGACAGATTGATTGTCAAGTCTTTTATTGGGCTGATGCAACAACAGGCAAAGGTACCCAGATTTTTTTTTACATTTTTTTTGGTGATCACAGTAAGACACATTCTCTTCTCACTAACACATTCTTTAAATGAAGACAAAGTCTGAAGCTGGTTAATGATATTGATACTTGTTGAATTTATGTTTTATTAAAATAAGAGGTGGAGCAGGAGGAAAAAACTAGGAGACCAATCAGGTACACAAAGATATGTTTGTGTAGATCTTAATTTTGCTGGGCCTGAGAAAGAGCAATAAGCAGAAGAATATACAGCAAGTATGGTGAGACTTCTCTAAGCCTGCAACACAATTGAGATGGGTGGTCCTTTGAGAAGCCCCATGACCCAGAAATAGCTTTTGTATGGCCTCAAGGAAGACTACAAGGAGACAAGAAAGAAATACTTATGAGATAAGGTGTGGAGGGGTTTGCTTTGTTTTGTTATGGCTAGATGAGCATCTGCAAGGGAACAGTGTTTCAGGGTTTTTGGTAAGAGAGAAATGTGTCTCATACACATAGTTTGAAACAATAGAGAGAAGAAGCAAAGGTGACTTGTAGATCAAGAATTCAAGTGACATGGAAAAAAAATAAATTAGTAGTAGGGGAGACTGTGAAAAGAAGGTTAAGCTGTTACTAGTTTGGTCGTGTTTATATTAATGAAGCGATCTAAGAACAGGAGACCAAAAGCTCAGTTTGATGTAAATTAACTTGTGCAATATCTTCCACTTTTCTATTTAAAAGTATTTGTATTCTTGCTTTGAAGATCAACTGAATTTAAAGTTGCTAGAGAAAGGACCAACTTCTGAGAGTGAACCAAGTAGAATTGTGGCTTATGAAATAGCAGCGGATGTGCAAAGTTTGGATATGCAAACTTCTCCTGTTCCAGCATTCCTTGTTCCTCTGAGGCAGCTCAGATTTATGTACTGGATCTGGTGAAATGCATCTTCAGAAAACTTTGCGGTGTTAGAAGACTGACACATTCATGAGACAATGCCTTCAGCCATCCACGCAGTGCTACTGCATTAAATTTGCTGTAATATATTATGATTCACACCTGTAAGTGAAATAGCAGTAAACCATACCTGGCTTTTCAAGCATTATAAACTGGAAAATGTTAGTGTCTTACATATTTACAATCGCATGCACATAAACAGAGCTTGAGTCATCAACTCCCAATATAACAGGGCCATATCAGTGACAAGGGACTTGGAACACTGACTTGGATGGAAAAATATTGGGGGCTGGAATAGATCTTCTCTGTTCATACAGTTTGCAGGCAGTTAGTCTGATTCAAATATCACTGAAAGAAATGGAAAAACTCCCCCAGATCTAGGAAAATAGCGCTTAAAGCAATCTAAGGCTAATATTTGCAATTCTCTGGGATGTCCTTGAGAAGGCACAACTTTCAGATTATGTGCCTGCATCAATCTGACATCCAGGCAACTTAGAGTTCACGACTACTCATTTTCTCAATATTTGCGAGAGAGCACAGGATCATCCACATGTGAGGCAAGGAAAAAGACACTAGGTAAGTTATTATGTAAAACCTAACAGGAAAATCTCAGCTGAGGTAGGAAATAAACATTTCTCAAGACCCAAACTGGTGTCCTAATCACTGTTCTTTACTTCATATCTCTTCCCTATCCAGACGTCCCTAGGTAGCCAACTGCCACTGACAAATCATGCAACCTAAAATTGTTTTTGAAGTTTCCTACTTCTTCAGCACACTTATAAATTAGGTTCTTTCACATGTGTGGTAGCTTTCTTCTAGTGGCTCAGTACTTCTAAAGCCAGTGGAGTCTCCAGAACAGGGTGCAAGCAAATACCATGGGTGGGATGCAAACCACAGGGCATTTATGTCTCCTAGCAAACACAAAAATCAAATAGAGGAAGATTGAGAATTTACAGTATCCTACAGACCACACTGAAAAGTAAAAATTCATCAGTCAGGATACTAAATCTAGCTGTCACTGCTGTCTGGGTCACAGGAATCAGGAGGCATCTTGCTGTTCCACATCCAAAAAATAACGTGAAATAGATTGCAAGATCAGTGGTAGTTCTTTAGGAAGGGGAGGCGTCAGTCATACCTCTTGCTGATAGCATGGCATTTCCAGGAGGTTTTTGGAGTAGTTACCTACTGCTGCTAAAGAGTGTGTATACACCTGGCTAGTTTGAGCAGAGATATCAGCACGCAGTATTATGCTTTTAAATAAGGTATAACCTTCACAATCAGAGTGAACACAAATGTCAAAACATTTCAGAAGAAATTAATTTGAATGGGTTGCTAAAGTTGTTAAGAGGAAAAGATGGATTTCGGTACAATTTGACTCACCTTTTTTTCTCCCTTCTGGCAAATCCATGTTTTGCTTCTATCTAATATTGTCTTTGCTTTTTCAAGAGCATATCAGATTTTATTTGAAAGTAGAGCAAACAATATATATTTTTAAAAGCCTTCATGTATATTTTATCCTAAAGCGATCTGTATCATTATTGATTGTTCCTGCAATAAGAAAGTTAATAGGATGAATTGCAAGTAGTTGCCATAGTAACTACCATTGGTCTCTTTCTCTTGAAGAGGAAGCATACAATTAATTTGTCTTTTAACCTACTTTATTGCTGGAAAGACTATATAAATGCATCAGCACAGGTCCAGATTCATTATACACTTCTGTGTCATTGTCCTCTCAAATCATCTTTTCAGATACATTTTTTTAAAGTGTTTATTGGAAAGAAAGTTTTCACCCAGTGCATCTCCTGATGTCTGTTTTGCCCAGGATGAAAGAAGAGATGTTCAGAGGACGAGGATTCTTTCTTTTCCTATCATTCATCCAACACTTCACAGCCCATGCCCTACCCTCTCCCCCTGCTAGCAAAACACTTTGGAGCAGACCATTACTCTGACAAAACACATCAGCTCCAAATCCAGAGCACCATTTTAGTTGTTTTACACTATCTTGCTCAATGGATTTCATTTTGCATTGTGATACTTATATCATGTCCTTCTGGCTTTATTAATGCAGGTTCTGGCAGTTTTTGCCTGAGTAAGGACTTCAGGATTTGGCACATGTTAAACCCACTCCATTCCAGGTTAATCAGAGGAAAACATCTGCTACCTTCTGCAGGAGTACTTCTGGGGGCTGTTTCCTTAGTACAGGCATTAAATGACAGAAAAACAGTGAGCGAAAGTGCTTCTGATCTAGTTTGTGCTCCCTTTACACCAGAGAAACTTAATGTCCTTCTTGTAACTTTACAGCTATAAAGCAGAACAGTGAACACTTTGATTTTTCCCTTTATTTGAAAGAAGTTTTGTTTTACAGGGAAACCATGTTCTATAGGTTTTCCTAGGTTGGACCTAGATAATTTCTGCTTCACTTCGACTAATAAGGGACAGAGAGTAACATGCTGCAAAAGAGATGCATAATGGGATAATCTTCAATGTGTGTACTTTCCATTTAAAACAAAAATCTATTTTAAATACTAAAAATGCCCATAAGTCTATGCAAGTATTAAGCATAAAGGAATGTCCCTGCACTATTTTGCCTTCTCTTTTTTCCCTCCATTGAATCACAGCCTCGTAACTGTTGATGACCACTGTGGTCTGGAGAAAACACGGAAAATGCAATGTTCTCTACTGCTGGTTTTGCAAAGCAGACCACTGCTAAATGGGAAAGGCACACAAACTGGGAGACAGGCCATGCAGATTGGCAAGGGGTCAGTTGGACCCTTAGCCTCTACACCGAGAGGAGAAAAAAAGACGTGTCATGCAGCAAAGGAGGTTGATCTCTTCTCCTAAGTAACTAATGACAGGACAAGAAGTAACAGCCTCAAGTCGCGCCAGGGGAGGTTTAGATTGGATATTAGGAAGAAGTTCTTTACTGAAAGAGTGATTAAGCATTGGAACAATCCTTGGAGGGGTTCAAAAATTGAGTAGGTGTGGCACTTCGAGACATGGTCTAGGGATCAGGGAGATGTTGGACAAAAGTTGGACTTGATGATCTTAGAGGTTTTTTTCCAACCTAGATGATTCTATGATTCTATATCTGCAATGAATGAGGAGTACAGGTGTGTTTATGCCGAGACACTAGTCATTTATGAAACACCAAACAACTCCAAGGAGCTTTGAATTGGGTACCAAGGATACAAAGAAGTTTCTTTATGCATAGTTTTTCCCTACCTCCTTATGGAGACTGAGGAAATTATTCACGATGAAAATATCACCATATGCTCAGGTATGAGCTGACAAAGACATATTACAGCTTTACTTCACAAAATGGGAGGTCAACCCGCAGGAAGATTTTCCTGTAGAGTGTTTGGGGAAGTCATTCACCACATTTGCATACAAAGAGAGAGGAATAGCAGGAGAAAGAGGAGAATAAAGATCCCACAACCTCTGAGATGCATCAGAAAGGAGGGGGGTTGAAAAGGTTGAAGGCACCGAGACAGCAAAAAAGGTGGATAACTAATAATGCAGAGGTCAGAGAGTGGGGAACTCAAAGTCACAGCTGCAAGAAAGGAATTTTAAGCAAATTTCTTTCAGAAGGGAGAGCAAAGGTAAATTCCTGTAGACAGGTCATTCATTTTTATCACCTCCTACAACTTCAAACCTCAATTTAAACCTTTATTAGATCAGTCTGGACATAAGCACTTGCTGAAACATGCCTCAAAGGGTGCATTTTTCTCCCTTTTTTTTTTCTATTTCATTTTTAGATCACCTAATAGAATTGTTTGTTATAAGCATGAGAAGTGGGATCATCCTTCTCTTCTCACGAAATTACTACAGCCAGAGCAGGGAACATATGAGAAGAATGTCTTTAAAAAACAAACCAAAACAAAAGAACTTGGAACAAATAACTGCAGATTTTAAAACTTTAACAAATTAAGTAGAGCTCACAAATTAGGAAAGTCTGAAGATTAGTACATGAAAGAAGAGTTAAGATAATTTAAATAGTAACATAAAAGTGAGACTTTATTTAAAAAGGGGGGGTTTTTTCCCTTCCTCTCCTTTGTTACAAGCCTGAAGTGAATTTTTGTTTTGCTTTTTAACAGAAAGCAAGGGCTGGATCTATTCATGTTTGTTGACAAAAGCACTTTGACAGCTCCAAGGAAGGAGAAGGGTTTGAAGGAAAAGAGGTGTCAGCCACTTCACCACAGTAACATACAGTGGAATGCGTGAGGAAGAAAGACAAGAGAAAGAGATTCTTCATATCAAGACTTGCCCCCTGAGAGGCAATAACACAACCACCCCAGATGCAGTTCTCCATAAAACACTGGATTTCTATCTTATGATTCTCCACAATTCAGTTCTTAAAAGTCAATCTCTGTACAGGTACCTTGCCTGCTATAAGCAGAAGATACAAATTTACCACAGCAAAGCTTATCTACCTGCCTCTCCTCACAGCAGCAAAGACAAGCTTGGCTGTACAACACCAAGCATCTAAAGCCCCCTAATTTTCACGTGTTTTAACTAAACCTAGCTCAGGTGTACCTATGTTGTGCCACAGCATAATTTTTAATCTCAGGTCTAATTTCTCAACAGCAGGATTAGACATCTTTGCCTCTGCTCCCATCAACCTGTAAGCACTTGAAGCCATCAAAGATGAAGTGAATTAAGGGGGAACTTTGTCAACTTTTTATGGCTTTGCATTGCCAATGCCCTGGTAGCCTGCAGGCTTCATTCATCTTCCTTTTTTCACCCACCCAAAAGACGTGGACACCTTGGCACAAGAAATCAGTTTTATTTCCCCTTTCTTTCCCTAGTTCTTTTCCAGAGGAAAGGTAAAATGGGGCTATTTTTGACCTGAGGACTCTGATGTACCTAGAGTGAGCATAGCCCATGTGTTTAATAGCAGAAGAAGATTTAACTCTGTGAGGAATATACAAGATAACATCCAAGCCCAGTACAAACTTCTTCATCTATGAAACATCCCAGAGTCTCCCTCAGCCTTGTTCTGGAGCTCAGCTGATAGCAGCCTGATAGCTCCCGCACCACCAAAATGAGGACACCCAAAAGCTAAAGGCCACAAACCAGTGAAGCCCTTACAAGCTGGTCTCATAGCACAGGTGTAGCCCTCCTCCTACATCCCATCCACTACTATGATTTTTTTTCCCTCCATCCTTAAATTCTTTACCTGGCTGTGACCCGTGGCAGTATGACCCTGTTATAAAAATCCTTCTTGCAGCTGATAACAACCGTGCCTGGTTTCTGGATGCTTTTGTCTCAGTTAGCAACAATCCTGCCTGATTCCTCAAGCCTACGAGAACACGTACTTCCGCAAGAGAAAATAGAGCTTTGTGTTATCACCACTATTTCTTCCTTTTTCTTTAGGCAGTAAATGCTGCAATCAAATATGCAGATTATCATTACATCTTCAATCTATGGCTGAATTTTAGCTGCTACAGATCTTTCAGTTATGAACTTTTTGCATGTTATCAAAACAACTTCCAATTTAGAAGAAAAATTCCTTGCTCAAGCATTTTTTTAATTTTGAGGATATTTATTCAGGTTTCCCCTCGTGCTTCTTTTGTGTACCCCAGTCAGATTATTTTACTAATACCAAGGGACTGATTCTATTTTTTCTTGCCCTAGTGATGTCAGTGGAGTTATTTTGAATAACCCTATTATAAAATAGGTCAGAATCAGGTTCTTTTTGTGGATGAGAATGCCGTTATTACCTCTTATTAAAATTTCCCATTGAGCTTTATAAACTTTCTCAATGCATCAGCAGAACTTGTGATGAAAGCCCTAAAAAACAAAGCTTTGTTCATTATTATTATTTATATATTCAGTGTTTCTGTGTTATCTGTCATTCTGTTAGCTCCACTGCCCTGGAAGTCTCATTTCATGGTTTCGTCTGGTGGGTTAGCAGGTAGGTTGATATCATTGTATGGTTTCGTTCCTCCACTGGACTCTCCCAATATCCCCTCCATTGTAACCTTGTATCATTAACTTCATTATAATAAATAAATCATGTAAATAGCAGTAGTGCTGGCTGAGAATAGAACGGCTTGTGTTAGGCCCTGTGTAACAGCATAAAAGAGACCTAAAGCACAGCAACCAGCCAAGAAGAGGCGTGGCAGAAGGGTCTAAATATGAACTGGACAGACAATGACAAGGCTGGGACAGGGAGAGAAGTACAGAGGGAGCAACGTGGTCCTGCAGAGAACCTGTGATTCCTAGGGTTTTGTTTATAATTTCAAACCTTTCAGGGGGTGGCAGGGCATTACTCTAGCAGGCTTTAACCACTCTCAAAGCTAAACGAACAAAGGAGGGGAGGGTTGGTGCAAGCATTCAGCTGGTTTAGCTGAAAAAATATTCAATCTCAAGGCTGCACAGATTTTTAGAGAGGTCCAATTTGATGAATAACTTGTGCCCCAAGGGCAGCAGTATTGCCTTAAATTGCTTCCTGCTATAGCTGCCTGCCCCAGCTACACAGGCACCCTCGAACTTTTCAGCTTCCCTTCTGATACAATTTAACAGCTCCTTTCCTCATCTTTTTAAAGATGTTCCCAATTCTAGGTTGTTGGTGGGCAATAAACATTCAATTTTAGACCCGGACAGCATTTCCCATCCAAATTCCACATATGGGGCCTGAGTTCTGTGCACAGAAACACCCATTTTGCTGCTTTAGGGCTCCAGAGCAGGCATGGAAAGGCTTCAAACAGGTGAGCAGGTCTCCTGGACAGTGAGGAGGAAGGCAACAGCATGTGCTGGACCACATTCCCCATCAGACACACCAGATACCAGAAGGGAAGCACAAGTGACATGTGGCCTTCTTTCACCCTACACCATGCTTTGGAGGACCTGTGGGTCTGACTCAAGCTAATTAAAGGGGGAAGAAACTTCTGGCTTGCTCATCTTCACACCCAATTTCTGAAAGAAAGACTAATAAGTAACCTCAGAAGATTGTTCCTATTTAAAACTTCTTCTGGAGAGCAATGAAAACTCTGATTGATTGCTAACTCAAACCTCAATGTCTGAAATTATGAGGAGAGCACATGCAGGAACATGGCAAATCTAGATTGTGAAGACCTTGTATTTCTTACGTTGGGGATGGCAAAGCTGCGTGTTCCCATTATGGCAGGAGTGGAATGCTGGAAGACTCTTCAACAGCAGTGTAGGGCTGCTGCCTGTGCTGACATACACATTTGAAATCATTATTTTGCTAATGTCATTAATGAATCTGTACAGCCTGCTGCAGCAGTTCAGTTCTATCGTCATTCTATTCTCCAGGAAAATGTTAAAAGGATAAGCTGAAAAAAAGAAAAAAAAATCAAACTGATTTCCCAGCCAGAGAAAACTATTGCATCTAAATTGTACATTAACTGGGCTGTGTTCCACATAAAGGAACATGAACTTCTGCTGCACCATTTTTTTTTTACATTCAAGATAATTATGTATTTGTCCTTGCCTTACCTTGTTCCTTTTTTTGCAGCTCTAGTTACTTTTTTCTAGGAAGAACTCATTTAAATGCTCAGATTAATAAAAGGACTGGTCAATGTGATGGGTTATATGAACAAAATCATGTGCTAAATCCCTGACTGCTGCTAATTGATAGAGCTCCCAGTGACACACAGAAGCTGAGGGTCCAGCCCCATGGCCTTTCTGAACTGAATACAAAGGCATGAAAAATACGTTTGTATCTCAATAGTCTGTCCTCACTGGACGATTTTTAATGCTGAGTTTGAATACTGTGAATAGGGAACAGGAGATAGTAAGAAAGAGGTGGGGTCTCAGCTGTGAGTGCACCTGACCAACCTCACCTGAGGCTTCCACCTGCCCTCCCCATGGGTGGGGTCTCTATTTAAGCTCAGCCTTGAGTCTTCAGTCTGGTTTGAGCTGTGCTGTAGGAGTGTTGGTCTCTGGCTTGGCTGTGGCCCTAGTTATCTTGGACACTGACCTGGGGTTTGCCTTCCTGACTGGACCTTGGACCTGTGTTGTTACTGCAAATTTGTTGGATGATCTCAGCTCTTGGTTGAAGCTGCCTGTTGTCTCTGGACCTGCCATGCTTATTGTGCTCAGGTACTGGGGGATGGGTTCTGGGTGGTGAGCTCCAGCCTGTGTTTGGCTTGCAGGCAGGAGTTCCCACCAGCAGGATGTAGGGAATAACCCAGAGGTGTGTTGGGATGGGCTGCTAAAGCGTATGGGATGTTGAGTCACCATCCCTGGAGGTGTTTAAAAGATCTGTAGATGTGGCGCTTAGGGGCATGGTTTACTGGTGGACTTGACAGTGCTGGGTTAATGGTTGGACTTGAAGATCTTAAAGGTCCTTTCCAACTTAAATGATTCTATGAATCTGTTTTGTAGAGGATCTCTCTTTCAATGGGCTCTGAATGACCTCTTGCAGGACAGAGAGACCTGCTCTGAGACAGAAATTGCTCATGCCCCCTTTCATTAGTACACTAGGGCTCTTAGAGACTCTCTAATACCTGAAGGTTGCTGAGATGGTGACTATACACCTATTGTCTTCCTGTTGATGGTAGCTTCATCTCTGAAAGGCTTTTTCCCATGACAGACAGTATTTGATATTAGCTTTCCTTTGGCATTTTCCTATTCTACCTGTGACTGGCTTCACCAGGTGGCATGACATCTCCTATACTTCTCTTGCTAAATCCCTTCTTGGAGTATGGCCTCATTCTGCTAGTGCTCTTTGTTAGCAGTCAGTGGGGCTCTTGTATCTCCAATAATAGCTAACAGGGAACCATGGTGAGCACGGTTTTGCATGAAAGCGCAAAAAGGTCTCGGTGAAGGGATTATAAAGTACAAAACCCATGATAATCTTAGCCATATTCCACAAGGTAGATTTGCTTTCATCTCTGAAGGACAATAGGATTGTCATGGCATATGGGGAAAATAAAAGCAACTCCAATATTGTATAAACTTTCTTCCTTTTTTCTTCTGCTGGTTTGTCTCAAGACTGCTGCGACAAATCCTGTGTCTGAGAAAATCATCCAATGTGACTAGACCTTGGTTTCCTGCTTGTAGATGAGCCTAGAGGAGAATGTCCAAGATCTTTGAAGCTGAAAATTGAAAAATGAATAGCAGTGAGAAGCTAGATCTCTTGAAGCTCATGTGTAGCGTTTCAGAATGCTTCACAAAGCTGATATATAATTCCAGTTAGCATATAAGCTACTCATATAGTAATATGTTGATTTCCTTTGCTGTTCCCTTGCAGCTGGTGAAGCAGGGACAAAAATCAAGTCATAAGCATGTTTTAACCTCTAAATTTCACTATACCTGTAAAACAAGAGGTTACCTCAACCTTTACAGAAGGGAGTAATAGCTGATAATTTATATGTGCAATTTGAGGAAAGCACAGTTCCATGGGGTGATTACTGCAATAAATAACTGAAGTAGAAAGAACACCCTTGTCCTAACATAAACCCAACTCCATTTTTCCCAGTGCTCTGCATGAAGAACCTGATTTGGGGCTAGGAGGATGTGGAGGGGGGAAGGAAGCTAGAAGGGAAACATAAGTAACCTTCCTGGGGAAGTCAAAGAGATCAGATCCGATAGATGAGATCCAGTTTATTCTGCAGTAGCATCAGTGCTGTTCTCATGGTGTTAAAAATAGTGTCAGTAGCAAAGGCAGTATATGCTATTGTATAGGTAAACTGGTTAGGGCAAGACCTGTCCTTTTGTTTTATTGGAACATTACCTGACACAACCTTGTTCAAACCAATGAGTAGAATTTCAGTGAGCTGCAAGCCAGAATGATGACAATCCTATTACAAGCTAATAATAAGTTGGTGACCTTTGATAAATATTTTTGGCTTAGCTTCATTTTAATTTAAGAACGTCTATATGTAGCAGAAATGTCCATCAAATTAAAACCTCCTTTCTAAAACAACTGAAATGTTAGTCCCCATGGCCAGCCTCATGATGTATTTTGCTGCAGGAACTTGAGCAGTATTTGTTTTATCCCTTTACTGAGGCTTTTGCAACTTAGACTTTTTCCCCATCCCTTTTCTGTTGCTAAGCTTAATGAATAAAATATGGGACAGACCAGTAGGGAAACCCATTCAGAGAGAATTTACTGGGGATGTGGAGAAGCAGTTGCAAGGTTGCTCCATAGCATAGTGGAGGACCTAACAGGATGCCTCTTTAGCCTCCATTGTCTATTCCCCACCATGTCTGCACCCAGCTGTGCTCTTTCCAAGGTCCCTGTCTTGTCCTCACTTCAGGCATGTGTGCTTAGGGACATCTTGGCTGAGTAACTCTGCTGGCATTAGCTGCTGTAGGGTGGGAGGAGGGTGGAAGAAAGGACATAGTGCCTCTGAGAACCAAGCCTACTATGAAAAGCTTTAAAGGTCAACAAGAGCTTGAGTCCCACCTGAAAACCCAAAGGCAACTATAGCTCATCTGACCAAGCAGCAATGGGACATGGTCTGAACAAACAGTTCTGCCCAGCAGGCAGGTGGCCACTGTCTTGTCTTCCAAACGGCCTCGGAGGCCAACCTTGAGTGGGGCTTGCTGCTGTACTCTGAAGTGGCAGTCAAAGGAGGAATTAGTCCATGTTTCTCTTCCAAAACACTCTGGCCCAGGAAATGCATATGAAAGTCTTCTCTTTGGTTTTGCTGCCAACAGAGATCCAGCAAATTCCCTAAATTCTGAGCACTAACTTGTGGCTTCACGCTCCTGGCCCTTCCATTTGTGATCACTGCCCTACTCTATTGCCTTCACCAGCAGTGACCCAGACAGACTGCCCTCATCCAAACAAGCCCCATCATTCTTGTTATGGTAGAGCCTAGGTGGCTTTGACTACTGGGATTTATTTTTTTTTTTATGTTTAAAACCTGGCAATAGGTATCTAGTGGGCTTGTTCCACTGGACCAGTGCCTGTGGACATAATGAACATCTCTAGCAGGGAATTTCTACCCGCTGCAGATGAGGTAGACTGTAGCTTAGTCCTCCTCATGCTCCTGGGTGTATAATCAAAGAGAAGTTGATACAGAAATTAGAAGTGAATGCAGAAATGATTTATTGAATTTCTACCCACAGTGAAGATTTTTTTAAACTTAAAATATTTTCTCTGTGGAAAATTGAAATGTGTAGTTCATTTTTCAGTTTCTCACTCCTTTTTAAACTCTGCAGTGAATTCTGGAAATATTCTAAATTAAGAAACTCAGAATAAACCTCTTGTGGTTTCCTTCTTTCTCAAACGACTATTACTCAGACATGACCCACCTGACAAATACTTCATGACTTTCTTCCCCTAAACTGTATTTTTCAGTATATGAGCTCTTCAGGAAAAAACCCTAAACCACCCCAAAAGCCCACAGCCTTCTCCATCTCTGAAACAATAACACTTAACTCTGATGTGTGGAAAAGAATAAACATCTCTCAGTCCTCAGGGTGGAGATTCACACACCTTTTACCAGTCAAACAATCAGTCTGAGGGAGCCCATTACTGTCTGGCTTTTCCCTCCTCTGTAGCCTGTTCACTACACCTCCAATTCTTCTGGTGCATTCAAGATGATGTGTTTCAAACTGCACTGGTGAAATAACAAAGGTTACAATATCTCTTTTTTCCTCCTTTTTCATCTTCCCTTTTCCTGCTGTATTTCACTCACTGTTTATTGACCACGGTTGAGATTGAAGCTGTCTGTTACAGACCTATATATGTCTGCATTTTTTTGTACCCCCAAATTACAGAATTTTATGCTAAAAGTACTGTGCACAGATGTTAACTATCAATGTTTTCAATCAGCACTTTACCACATTAATTCAAATAAAGGTTAAGTCACTAAGAATACAGAATGGTAGGGAAAGATGGTCCTTTACCATCTGGTCTTTTCAAGGACTTTTTTTTTAGGCTAAAGTTTAGATTTATATGGAGATCAGCACAGAAACTGGATGGCCTACATAGTGTAGATGCTCAAGCTTTGAGTAGGGTTGGATGTTGAAACTAGTGGGTGAAATAAACTGTAAATGTGGTGGTTGAGGCAGATGCTAGCTAAATTTCTGCACATATATATATAAGAACTTCTATTGTGAACACAGTACGTGACAGAAGATTTGAAGCCCTGGGACAGGCTGCCCAGGTCAGGGGTGGAGTCCCTGTCCCTGTAGGGATCTAAAAGCCATGGAGATGTGGTGCTGAGGGATGTGGTTTAGTGGTGACCTGACAGTGCTGGGTTAATGATCGGACCTGATGGTCTTAAGGGTCTCCTCCAACTGCAATGATTCTATGATTTAAACCACTAACTACTTGAGTCCTCAGGCTGTAAAGACAGTCCATGTTCTATTGTCTTGTCCAGCATACCTGATGGAGTGCATGAGCCACAGTGCCTGTTGGGAGGAGAAAAAAATAGCTGATGGCAGATGATTTTAGTGGAGCTGACAGTAATGTATGGGAAAAAAAGTGTCTGACCTTCTGAGATGTTTCTGTCTGTGCCTACTTTCACAAGAGTTGGGGAACTGCTCTCACTGCTTCTGCACTTCATTTTCCAGCAATCCTGAGCTGGCCTAACTCTGTTTCTGGAACTCTAATGATTCTCTTTCTGTGTGTACCTACCTAGTTATATTTATTCCATCTGTTTGCTGCAGGTAAAGCATTGGGCCAGAGAAGAGACATCTGTGTAAGAGTCAGGTGCTTTAGGTCATCAGTGATGTGTTGAATATGAACAGCTTCATAAGCTAAATCCAGCTCCAGAAATGAGCTCTGCACCAGGAAGCAGCTCATGCAGCCATGGCAGGGTAGTGCAGGGTCCAGATTAATGAACTCTTCATAGAAATTAACCTATTTCTCTCAATTTTGAGAGAACTTGCACAGACCTGGGAAATTTCAGAGGCTGTATGATGTAGCTGGGAGGCCAAATGTCAACCTAGATACTTGGAAGGTTTTCTTCTCAGTGTTTTTATCTCCCAGCAACCCATAAATGAAAAGCAAAGTAGTTTGTTGTTCTTATTGCAAATCAACTTCTGCAAACAGCAGGAGGAAATAAGCAGCAGAAGCTTTAAATGACATCAGTATAAGTGCCTTGGTCACCCTCTACTATGGGAATGTTGTGTAATGAACAGCTAGATAAGCAAAGGTCTCTATTAGGACTGAAGAAATTGGGATAAGAATAAATTGCCTGGAGGTATCTAAGATAGCAATGCACCACATTTTCAACTAAAAATATTTTGAGAATTCTTTATTTGCATGATCCTGCCATTTAGGTGAATTGTTTTCCCCCACTAGTCTTTGTGAAGACACAAAATAACTAAGTTATCTGAGTAGATGTGGTGCTTCAGGACATGGTCTAGTGGTCAGGGAGATGTCGGGATGAAGGCTGGACTAGATGATCCTAGAGGTCTTTTCTAGCCTAAATGATTCTATGATTCTAAGCAGTAAGATTGCAGAAGATGTGTTGTGTGAGAAGCCGACCCACTGGAGACAAGCACATGTGTCCTCACTAACAGCACCTCCAGTTTCCTATCCTGGGTGATAGGAAGCAGTGAAGTTGCTTAAGTGACACCAGACTTATGCCTTAATGGCAAGGCTTTTTCTTAAAGGACAAGACCTCTGCTATATGTGGAGGGGTGACTTTTTCTTTCAGGAAGCCTTTTCTTGTTGGCTGAATCACTATATTAAGGCAGGTTGACATATGCTGCTCACAAACCCCTGTCAGGACATGCTGTCTGTCATTTTACCTCCTCTCTGCGGGCATACTTGAAGATGACAAAAAAGCTTCATCAAAGCCAATAGGACTTACATTAAAAACCATAATTACTTCATTTACTACATAAAACCTACTTTTCCTTCTATATCTTTCCAAGGTCCTGTATTACCTCTTCAGAATTGCCAGTTCTTATCTTTTCCAACAAGAGAGGCATGTTCAGTGCCACAATTATACTCTACAGAAGGAATTCACATTAATGCAGCAGCTCCATTTGTTTCTTCTGATTGTTTCCTAATAAAAAGGGAAATAATCATGAAACCAAATATTTCCCGGAAAGTTGTTTTCTGGCATTTTTCTTGTGCTCTCTGGAGAGGTAAAACAGCCTTGTTTCCAATTGTGGGATAATTTGTGTAATATAACAGGATTTCTAGATGTATTTTCTTGTGTTTTGTTTAGCTCATGACAAAAATATTTTGTTGTGAGGAGAAATAAATGTGTGGTGATATAAGTTTGAAAGGTATGTGGGTTGTTTTGGGGATTTTTGTTGCTTTCTGAATTTACATTTTGTACACACTGGAAGATTTGCTCCTGAAGAATTTGAAATGGAGGTATTTGAATTGTTGAGAAATGAGAGGGAGAAGGGTACTAGGGCACATGGGAATTTAACAATCATGTTTGCACTGTTGAGAAGAAAAGATTGGCTGTTTTTTATTAAAAATGCTTGTCCAGGTGGCAGGCTGCATGCATTCAAATACTGAGTGTTTCTTTCTGTTCACTTGACACAATACTGACTTTCACAACTGACTTTTTTCCTTTTGCTCAGTCTCATAAATACTGCATATTTTTTTTTTAATTGAAGTTGTTACATAAAGCTAAAATTAGTTTAGATACTGTCATACTTTTGGAAGGAAATTTGAATGCTGCTCAGTTGAAGTGACATTGGGTTATAACGGAGCGAATGAATAGCTGATGGTTTAAATGTCCCTCTGGAACATGAATACCGACATTTTGATTAATGTCTTTGTCATGGGCAAGTATTATTTAGTTAATGATTTGCAGTTTCCTTCGCCTGGCTCTAGGAAAAGCATGCCAGATCCCAGGGTGAAAGGGAGGAACCAAGCAGCTTGAAGTCATTGGGTTATTCACATGTTTTCTGCATGTGCCCAAAAGTTCTTCTGGATCAGGCCTGAAGCTTATAGGGGAATAGAGTTCATGGAATACTAGAAATAAGAATATTTTTTACTTGAAATCTTTGATTTACAGGGTTCAAAAGCTTAAAAACCGAGGGGATGTGGACATGGCACAATTTTGTGCCTTCTGCTGACAGCCCTCCCCACTCATGGAAAAGCAGCAGTGGTGCTTCTAGGCTAATGTAGCCTGTGCTGCTGTGGCATGGCAGCCAACTCTGGGTGATGGAATGGGCCTCTGTGCTTTATCTAGAGGCACAACACAGTGCCCAAGGGAATAATTTTTTGTAAACCTGTGCCACCTCATGAGTAATTCAAGTTTCTGCTCCATGCAATCAGAACAGGAGGTGTTGAAGGGCAGAATGCAGCATTGTCCTGGCTGCCACCTTTGCTGGTGGAGCTGCAAAGCTCAGTGTCCAAGCCAGCAGCTGAGGCAGGGGAGTGAAGCAGTGGTTGGCCTAATGATGGGGTAAAGAAGTGGCAGTGGGTTACCTGGGGCAGCAGTCCCAGTGGAGAGGGGAGAAGGTGCTCTGATGACAGGACAGGGCCATCAGCACTCTGCTGGCTTGCTCAAAGGGCTCAAAGAATGATAAAAACTTTGGGACTGTTTGCGAAATGCCTTTGTCAGTACAGATCTTAACACTCGATTTTATCAGCAAAAACAGCTGTGATAATTCTGTATATATGAAAGAGCAATGGTGCCATTTTTAGTCTCAAAGATAGTTTTGAACAAAACTTCAATGTTTACATGTGAAGTTCTTTGTAAGAGAATTCTTCAAGTTCTGTCGTGAACAACCTGTTCCCTTCTGTTCTATATGCACGTCATATTTTTCCTCTTCTCCCTCTTCCATTCACAGCTTTCACAAAGGCTGAAATGGAAGAAGCCCTTAAAGGTTTAAACAACTTCAGCAGTTACTTTTAAATTATCTTAACATGTTCAAAAACCTTGCCAGATTTACCCTTTGGAAGGTAGTAAAATAATTTGGAATAGAATGTGACCAGATAAAATGAATATGATTTTATTATTCATGAATACTTTAACCTGAATGCTTTAGTGCCTACATCTCTCTATTATATTAAATTATGGTGAAACATAAAACTGTCACATTGGGGTTTGTAGATTGATATTCCCTATGGGTTCCCCTGATGTTTTTCTATAGCTATCCCTGCTGCTACTAATGGAACCAGTCCTTTGATATCTTTTCCTTTCGAGTTACATTCTACTCCTCTATTGACTGCTTCGAAGCACCTTCATGTCTGGTTGGGAGGTTAGCTCTCCCTTTTCACAGTGAACACGCAAATAACCCTTAGGTATTCCCACCCACATGTGTACTTCTGTATCTAGCTTGCTCTTTCACATTTCTCCTTTTTTTCATATGTTCTCTCTGGGCAGTATTTTTTTTCCCCAGATATCACACTTTAGGGTATACTTTTGGAGTGATGTTCAGATATTTAGGTGAGACTCCCATTAAAGTTAATGAGACATGTGGCTAAATGCCTGAGCACTGCATTAACAATACCCTTTACTGTTTATTGTCTGGCTTAGAGAGAAGGTCACATTGGCTCCTTACTCCTAGTCCTGGATCTTTACCTTCTCCTTTAGATCTTAGAGGTCATGGAAAGAGAAGAATGTAAGGCACAGGGCCTTGCAATGCTTATTTTTTCAGCTGACAATATTGTTCCTTTAGCTCCATTTTCTTTTTATATGGAGCTATAGAAATTACAGACCTAAGAGGAGCTTTTATTCAAAATTGTCAAAAGCACAGTGATGACAAGTTATTGCTGAAGCACCACAAGATTCACTGTGGTGCTTTGTGCAGAAAATTCCACTGGAACCAGGAGGAAATATCAGATCTTCAGAGAAGGGACTTTTATCATGCTATGCGTTTGCTGAGCCTACCACAGCAGGACTCTGGCTCTTGGCTGGGGGAGAGCTTGTTAATCCCAATATAGATAGTACATATTAACAATAAATATTTGCTGAGGCACACTGATAATGCAGCACGCATTTTCACCTATGTCCTTGCCTGAGAATTTTTGATTAGAAAACCTGATGCCACAGCAGGAGAAAGGGATGATAGTGAGCACAGGTCTGATGTAAGGTGGGAGGAGATAGAAAAAAAGGAACTGCAATTTTGCAGCTGTGTCCTGGGAAGTGACCATGTATATAATTCCAGCCCCTTCATCTGGGCTTGGTTTAGAGGAGCACCTGAATGATCAGAAAATTGGTATTTCTAAACAATCATACAATCATAGAATGATTTGGGTTGGAAAGGACCTTAAAGTTCATCTAGTTCCCAGTGTTACTAAATGTTCTAAATAATAGATGTTATTTAATTTCCTTGTGCTTTAGTCTCTCGTGGGGATTATGATATTTAAGTCTTGGTAAACACGAGCAGAGAGCCTAAGGTGAAACATGCAGTAAATGTAATCTTTGTAATGTGAGCAAGAATCCAGCTTTAGATCCCTTTTTCATTCATCTTATTAGCCCAAAGGTAATCTCTGTACTCTATTATAATGGAACTTCTCTGGTATAATGAGAAGTTAGCTATTCAATACAGTCCTCATCAACATCGTATTTTTTTCATGTTTCTAAAGCTCAGCAGAAAATGGCATTAACCATTGTATTGAGTCAAGCAGCTGAAGTACAACAAGGTTAAACACAGCTTTTGCACTAAAAAGGAAAATGAGACTTAGATTAAAATTCCAAAGTAAAAAAAAGTTAGATAAATACAACAGGTGAAACGAAACATTAAAATCAAATGTCTAGCATGGGTGGATGAAGTTCAATGTAAGTTGGAGTGTTTAAGATGAGAAGGTTTTTATCCAACAGTGAATTGGCTAATGATGTCGCTGCAGTTGACAGTTTGTTTCTGAAGGCAGATACTGTCCTAATGCTGCTGCTTTGAGAGCTACAATTATATAAGAACATGCCATTCATCAGTGTGTATCATCAATCATTATGTCTTCATTTCTGTACAGCTCATCTTTGTGTTGTGAGCAGTCTATGGGAGTGGAAAGGAGGATTGTATTTGTATGGGAGACTGGCTCAGAGATGCTCACAGCTCCATCTGACCAATGTTTTCCTTTAAATGTTCCTTTTGGGAAAAAAAGAGGGGAAAAAAAAAATCTGGAAGAGCTGAGAGATAAAACCAAGTATCTGACCAAAAGCTTTTTCAAACAGAGCAATGTTTAATAATTTTCTCTGGCAGCAAGATGAATGGTGATATTAGCCCCTATGGACAGAAGTATTATTTTGACTATTTTGCTCTTTGCACAGGGGAAGCACAAATATTCCATGCCAGAAGGCAGGAACTAATTAATTGGTTAATAATGGTGTCATTAATATGCTTATTACTAATTTCCTCTGCAGTATCACACAGGTGTTCCAGCCGTAGACTAATAGCTGATGTGCTAGGCTCTGTACATGCATGGGATGAAATGGATTTTGCAGGAGAAGAAGCTTTACTGAATGCAATGCCCTCAAAGGGCTCTGATCTTCCCTTCCCAGAAGCTTTCCAAGGGTAGCTGCCCTTGCCATGGAAAGGGCTTATCTGCACATTCTTCCAAAACCTCATCTTCCTCATGTTGTTCAACATCTGTGTGAAGTACTATGTAAATTGAAATTTAGCATCTAACTCTAGGTCTTTGATATAAGGGATCTGGAAAGCATGTTTTGTTTTTCCAGCCATGAAGAGCCCCTGTTTGAAGACTGGTTGGTTCCTTGCACCCTGGGTGGCACAATTCCCTGATGTTGGCTTATATAGAAACATACACAGAGGAGAGTAATTCTTTCTGGTCAGTCAGGCTGACTTGGGAACCTAAGTCCTGATGTAAAAAGGGATACGGGCATTACAGCCAAGCAGGCAATGAATTATGAACAAAATATTCCTTTACAATACTTAGAGTTTCATTGCAACTGCAGCAGTGTTTTATTTTTACTAGAATTTATCTTTCTAATCAAAACTACATTGAATGCTTTTGACCATTCTGAAACTGAAGTCTGGGTTGTAAATGACATTGCAAGTGACCTCAACATAGCAGCTTTCAATTACCTGCAAGAAGCTGAGAATCAGGGTCTTTTTTAAAGGGGATGGAAATGGAGATTCAAGAAATTTTGTATCAGGCATATTAGGAATGTAGACACCACCCTCACTGAAAATTGATGGCAATTAGGAACTTGGTTCTGTCTCTAATTATGATCAGAAGCCAAAAAGGAGGTGCAGTCCTTTTTTTTTTTTAAAGTGTATCAATGAAATTGTGAGAGAAGACTGGTCTGCCAAGCTGACCTGGCTTTTGGCTATTTCGTTGACCTTGTGCTTTCACGTATGCAGTCCTGTGTGAGGTCAACTATGAGACTACAGCTAAGAGATGTAATGTGGGAGGGGTTTGAGAAATTGATATAAATAAGTTTGCTGGGCAAGTTTCTTAATTTACTTGGTCTGTCTCTTTTCTTGTGTAGCGAGGAGATTATTTTGCCTTTTTCTCTCTAGTTAATGTAAATTTGCTGCATTGGAAACTTCCATATGCCCTGAAATGTAAAAGGCAGGACACACCTGCTACACTTGAATAAGTAATAATAACAATAATTGCATGACTAATAGAAAAGAATTGTTGATGAGTCCTCAGTGGAGTTAACAAGTGATGAGAATGCTCAGCTGAACTCCTCTATTTGCTTACAGATCACTGCTCTTAATTCTGCATTTTAGCAGTTTTTGGAGTGTTACATGGGAGTCTGGGAAGCATTTTTGGACTCACAAATGATAGGTAAAATGTCAGATATGTTGAAAGTTATCCTAGCTCCTCACTTGATAAGGATCAGTATTGATTTATATGAGTGCATCACATTTATTTAGATAGATATTCAGCATGTTGTGTATTTTTTCCAATCAATACTTTTTTTTTCTGATTTGACTGCTGCCCACAGTCAAACTGTAGCCCTGAGTTCCCATGCTAGGGCAGAACTGTAGTCTTTAAATTGTGAAGAGCATCTGGCCCTCTTTACCTTCTGTTTGCCCCATCTGAGGTAGATCCCTTACACTGCTAGGGAGCAGCCTTAAATTTGATAAAGATGCTGGCTACAGTGCAGCCCTGCAGTTTAAATGCCATGACATTTCCTAGTTATTAACATAAGAACATTAAATTAAAATTATGTTCCATGGGGACTGTAGCTTCGTATGGCTTGGGAGAATTTGCTTGCTTGTTCAATGAGACTGGAAGAGTTTGAGCTGATTACATATACAGTTAATACATCCTTTCCATGGGTACCACTTTGAGACAAAACCAGGAGCCAAATTTTGCTCTGAGGTGCCCTGACACAGCTCCTTGGAGTTCTTCCTAGCCCTTGTGAACATCCCTAACCCTCAGGAGCTGTGAGCCAAGGAAATCACCTGAGTAAGCCTTCTGTGGCTGAGCCTTTAAATAGCCAAATACCCAGCCCCATTCTCAGCTGGTGTAAATTTGCATTGGCCTCATTGCCTTTCATGCAGCTATGACAATTTACATCAGCTTGGATCTGCCCTATTGAGTTCTGAATGGCTTGAA